>CM067352.1:13143552-13511052 GCA_034190875.2 Urechis unicinctus | reverse complement strand
TCAAGCATATCAGGGATTAGTTTAAGTCCCAATATGAAGATTGATAGTCGTCGCCAAAGTAGCGTGACTTCAATACAAAACTTACGATAACGTTTGTCGCCTATTTATAAGCAACGGTTTTCGAATCATAACTTTATCGTACGTCTCAATACAAGGGACTCTTCAGGGAATAATATCGAGCCGTGGAAATGTCGATAAGTTACACCGCCCAATCACGCAATGAGCTTAAGGGCTGCCCTGCTCTCACGTAGGTGCAGTGGCAGTCTCCATTCAGATAGATGGCGTAATCACCTCCCCGGGGAGAATAACACACTGATTATATATAATGCTGGATGCGCAGAATCGGGATTGTACGTTCTGAAGACACATAAAGCATCACTTCTAAGGATGATAGTGAAACGGGCAGATTTACATACTAACGACACCGGCAGTCACTCATTGACATGCACAGCACGGCAGGGCCGTGATCACTGACTGACAGGCACAGCACGGCAGCGCCGTGATCACTGACTGACAGGCACAGCACGGCAGCGCCGTGATCACTGACTGACAGGCACAGCACGGCAGCAACGTGATCACTGACTGACAGGCACAGCACGGCAGCACCATGATCACTGACTGACAGGCACAGCACGGCAGCACCGTGATCACTGACTGACAGGCACAGCACGGCAGCAACGTGATCACTGACTGACAGGCACAGCACGGCAGCGCCGTGATCACTGACTGACAGGCACAGCACGGCAGCGCCGTGATCACTGACTGACAGGCACAGCACGGCAGCAACGTGATCACTGACTGACAGGCACAGCACGGCAGCACCATGATCACTGACTGACAGGCACAGCACGGCAGCACCGTGATCACTGACTGACAGGCACAGCACGGCAGCGACGTGATCACTGACTGCCAGGCACAGCACGGCAGCGCCGTGATCACTGACTGAAATAACCATGCTTTTCTAACGCCATAAGATTGAGCTGAACTGATTCACTTCAAACAGATTGATCACAGATTCTCATGAGTACTGGTTCAACAAAAGCGAGCCGATTGTTGATTCTCTTTACGTGGATCATATTTGGGACCGAATGAATAATTTTTTTTTCAAACATGACAAATGTCATGCAAATTTAAGAAGTAATGCCTTCTGCTATTTGTTTGAAATGAGTTGTGCCTTTGCGGGTCCCGGATTCAAGCAGCAAGGATATTAACGACCGTTATTGCTCTTTTTATGCTGTTCCTTATTTGTGGAGCCAATGACTGACAGAGCAGATAAATGATACTACAGCTGCCACGTATCGTGATGAGGGATAGATACAGATTCGAGAGCGTAACATTAATAAATCTCCGCGACACAACAATATTTCGGAGGGTTCATAGCCCTGTTTATATCGCATAAAATCTTAAAATCAGTCATTTCTTACGCAACCCTACATGGTGCAGTAACGCTATTACTTCTTTTTGAAGTCATGAGTGGTGAAAATAATGTCAGTGACTAAGGATTGTACTCTGCAACACCCCGTTCTTCAGAGCGCTTACCAGACATGCAGTAAGTAATACTGAGATTCAACCGCACATCATTTATTTATTGGGGCTATTCAATCCAGCAGGGCATCAAGTGCTTTCTGTAACTTTTACAACAAGCTGACGACGGCAAAGCTTTGTGCGGATCAATAAACGGACTTCCCAAGATTAGATTCGGTCCTTATATAAAGATTGATAGTTGACGCAAAAGTAGTCTGACTCGCATTATCCAACTGCCGCGGGACTTACTATAAAGCTTGTCATTTCTTTTTAGCACAATACAAGGGTCCCATCAGGGAATTATATCATGTCCTGGCTATTTGAGTCGGATATAAAATGACCTGTCATTTTGATATGAGATTAGGATGCACATCGGATGTAATCATGAGGTTCCAAGGGGGATATGCGTGTCCTATGTGATATTGCTTATCAAGGGCACATTAGGTTACTGGTAGCGAAATCGCACTTTTGACTGACTTATTCTTAACGTAGCCTGATATACAGCCTGTATCGCGCATCCAAATAATGATCGCTAAGGAGTTTTTAGGATTGAAAAGATTGTGAGTGGACGAGATCTATTTTAGGTACGTTGGTAATCGGTCACCATGTATCTGATGTAACCATGGTTATACAGCCGTACAACCCTCAATAAAGTGTCATCATTTTCTCAGATGTCTTTGTTGTACATCACGCGTTACCAACTCCTCAAGGGGTCATCAAGTCGAATTTTAGAAAAGCCTCAGAGTATAATTATCATGACGTACAAAGGCTGAGGTTATCGAAAATATACCAATAAAATACGTCGCTAGGGAAATTCCAGTTGATGATAGGGTAAGACGTGGAGATGATACAGAACAAAGGCCATGAATATAGGTAACGAGCGGTGGTATGGTTGGATGAGTGACCTGTGGAATAACGCCAGCAAAAGGGGCGTTAGTTTGGTGCTAGTCACTTTGGTAAATGAATGATTCAAAGAAGGGTTGTGATGGCGATGGCTTCAATTATAATTACGTAATGAGCCAAATATACAAAGTAGATTAAAAATGCGTCACATATGAAATGTAGGAAAAGTAACCTTTATTATAGGGTATGTCGATATGTTTACACCAATGACAATTGCGGTTGTCCTTGTCCTTGTCACCTACTCCACCGCGATGTCGCCGATCTTACCCTTATTATTTGTCATTTCCGTTTGACAACCATACGAACCTACCAGAGATATTTACTGTTCCCTTTTAATGTAAAGGCGCCGGAAACTACTACTCAATCATTATAAACCCATTCATTCTGTCATACTCTCATAATAATCAACAACGAAAGATGCTGCGTACGCAACTCGAAAATGGCTTATTACCGGCTATCAACTTGGGACACATTGTAATGAGCTGCGATATTCCTGTATTGGATAAAGAGGGCGTCACACTCGCTCAGAGATTTAATCCGTATTTGTATATTTGTTCTCCCCTTCAGCTTCAGTAACCTTTCTTCTCATTGTAAATATTGGATGGCAATCAATGTATAAACCGAGCCATTGCAGAGTAACAAAAGAAAAATGGCATTCAAACGATAGTGTTTCGTCATCTATGGTTCTGCTTTCAATCTAGCCCAACATAGTTTATTCATTGTTTATTTACCATGAGGCATGAGCGTTTTAACGTTTGCGCTATGATTTTTTGTACATTTAACAACATTCTTAGTTCATAAATTCTTAACTTAAACTCAGGCTGGCCCTCTATGCATCTTATAACGTCGGCAGGGCCATCAGGTGTGTTCTGTAATGTTGCCGCCAGCGGATGACGTGGCTTTAAGCATATCTGGAAGCAGATCAACCAGGATTAGTTTAAGTCTCAATATTAAGATTGATCGTCGTGGCAAATGTTGTTTAATTTTTGTTATCCAACTGCACTGAAAGCTTTCATTAACGATTGCACTTTTTTTCTTTAAAACCATTCCAGCGTGCAAATCTATTTTGGCTTTTTCACAATCACATGGGAGCTGCGACGATGACAGTCTCCATGCAGATTAGTGACATAATCACCGAATGACACAGTGATTTGCCACACATACATGACAAGTACCATGCCCTATGAAGGTAGTGATTTACAACGATTTACAAAGATGGTCATCAAAGAATTTAAGCTTACAAAACTAACGGATACTCTTACCTAATTGTCAGGCTATTTCATATGCATCAGCAGGTGCAGTGATATATCACCTGACTACAATCCCGCTTTGAACTCGTAACATTAAAATCATCGTCGTTATGGATAAGGTAGACCGTAGGGAAATGTAGGGGATGAATCAGGTTAGAAGCACAATTACATCATAGTAACATCATGGTCCGGCCAATATCTAATGAATACAATAGGACAGCTTTAGTATCAAATAAAGGCCGTATTAAAGGCCATATATCTGTCGTTGTCCTATTAATTATCCCCGTGGCGATCACGACCATCATCGTTTATAGCATCATTCTCCTCTGTGCCCTCCCCCGCAACATATTTGAGTTAGTGCCGTACACTGCATGTTTATCTGCGTTGAATCATTAACAGACATCATACAGAATGCACACATATTGCCTGATGGTGGCGTACACCAATAAATATTGCTAATTATCCATCGATCACTCCCATATTTTCAAACCAACTACCTGTATAATACGAGGTAATCAAAATCAGCCAGCTGCTTTAAACTACATTGGACTGACCCATCGCGACTATCGACCAACCGAATTCTAAAGTGTGCATCGTAACAGAATATGACTCATTTTCATTAAGCTTCTCTCAATCACTCACTCCTAACATGCTCCACCATATAACTGTTTCACGGTGATCTTGTGAACTTGACCTTTTGCTAAGCTGTCTTGCTTTCTTCTCACCTAATCACCTTCGCATAACCTCAATACAAATCCAGATCAGCTTTGGCAATGCCCGAGGAATTTGCATTGCATGCAATGAAAGCTGATTGATGAAATATGCCTCAAAGGAAATTACAACGGATAGCATAGCTAGGGTTGGAGAAACTGCTTACAAAATAGCCAGATGTGGGAACACCAAAATAAGTCGATAGAGTGACCTGCTAAAGTACAACAGTTTGGTGACGATACTAGAAGAAATTTTGGGTAATTACCAGGCACCATTATGTGCGTAAATATACTCTCCGTGATTACCATAAAGCCTGATCGTATGCAAATAAAATTTGAAGTAACTACTGGAGCCCAAATATTTTTGTATTTGCATAATATACAGTGGGATGATAAACCCTCGCTGTGAGTACTCAACCACACATAGTCATTGGCGTCTACATGCATTAAGATTCTCAATTCTTTAATTAATTTACGCCATACCTCATTTAGCAGGCAGCAGTATTAGTGAAGCGCATGTATACGTTAGGGGTCAAGGTTTGACAGCTGGTGCACAGACAACGAAGGAGGACTTGTTGCCCTGTCAAATTAATTGATTTGTGTTTATTTTCCCAAGCGGCCTTCTGTCTTCTAATTATCGATGCCTACCCAATCCTTCATTCAAGTTGCACCTACACTGTCGTCTACCTACATGCACGTCAAAATCTACCTCTTGAAATTATTTGCCATTTCGTATAGCGTTTGCATATGTAGTATTGCATTCAAGTTACAACATATCTGGCCGCTATATCGCAGCCTGGTGTTATGGTAAACATAAAAATAGTAGAATAACCCATGTAGCGCTAATTTAATCCTATATCATTTGACGATGATTTAATGATAAGAGGTAAGTGTAGTGGGTGGTGTTGGGATAACTGCAAAGAGGCGCTTGAGTGAAAGGGGTTGATGGGTTAAGTAGTTGTGAAATGTATGGTTTGTTGAATAGCGGGAATGGAGGTTCGCTGTTATAAAGGGGATGTGTTGCCCACGAACTACAGTGGGATTATGTTGATTTTTATTGATAAATCCGATGAGCAAAACTATAAGCATGGGCAGCATTTAGTGATGGAATAAGGGTAGGATGGCTACAATAGTTGGACGCTATGATACTCATGTTACCGGTTAAATTAATACTCTGATATATGTGTGTTATGGGAGTTAACAACGAGGTTTTCCGTCTTTTCCTGAGTGATTTAAGGAGTCGTCTCTAGACTACACAAAACTATGACCTAATGGTGTCTATAGGCATTAACCTTCACGTCTATGGTTTCTGGCAATGCAGACAAGCCCAGAGTTGTTCACCACAACAACACAGACATTCGCTGAAGCAGCAAGCAAACACATCAAAGGCTCCACATGTCTGTCACTTTTGTCCCAGTAATAGTGTAAATGAGTAGCAGAACTACGCCATTGAATGGATCTATAGTGGCTGTAATAGCCTCCATCACCATGGTTCCCAGATACCATACGTTATGACACCGTTATTTTCTCTTATATTGCCATGCGAAGATATTCATGGTTTGCGGAGCTAACAGCTAGTTTACTGCTCTCTTTCATTTCCGCATTCAAACTCAACTGACAGAAACCTCACAATGAAAATCAAGATACCCCAGCTTCATATGTACACTGGATGTTACTAGCTCATCGGATGTCTCCCATCTGGCTTCTCGATAGGATTGATGAACGATTCATGCAAAGTGATTACTTTGTGCTGCTCTAATACGATGCTTTTTTCCTTTAAAGACTTATTTTAGCAACCATGTTGGATGGAGTCGTTGTTACTTAAACATATATAATATTTGACACCTGGACTGACCAGCGATGATCAAGACAACCCGCTCCCCAAACATATTCAAACATTATAAATCATTATATTACCAATCATTACTATAATTCAGGGGATACCTTATTGCTTGAAGTATGTATGTGTGTATATATGTATGTTTGTATGTATGTATGTATATGTATGTATGTATGTATGTATGTATGTATGTATGTATGTATGTATGTATGTATGTATGTATGTATGTATGTATGTATGTATGTATGTATGTATGTATGTATGTATGTATGTATGTATGTATGTATGTATGTATGTATGTATGTATGTATGTATGTATGTATGTATGTATGTATGTATGTATGTATGTATGTATGTATGTATGTATGTATGTATGTATGTATGTATGTATGTATGTATGTATGTATGTATGTATGTAAGTATGTATGTAATATCTTCGGTCAGTACAATTTACACAACCATTAATGATGAGTGGTAGCTATTTTTTATGATTTTATATATTCATAACATTTCGTACATATGTCACCTTTGCAAGTTAGGTACTCGCTCTCCTTGATATAATTCTCTTAACTCCGGTATTGAATATCGATACACGTGCGCCATTTCGATTTTTGTCGATTGTGTTGGCATTTGTAGTCCACGTAGCCATTGATTAAGTCAATAGAAAATGATCACACTGATAATACATCATTATATCATAAAGCAAACTGGAGAAACAAAAATTCTTTCTGCATGCCATGATTTTTTATAACAAAACAAAATTCCAATTAAACAATCAATTAACATTTTAACGACTGGAGAAGGAGACCAGATGAATTAGTAATAATGCTTTGTGCCATATCTCCATACTAACTGCTTTGATATCCTCCTACCTATCATCAATAGTAGGATTCTCTCGCGCAATAATTCATAATGTTAATAAGCTTAAACAAGGGCTTTGTGAATTTGTGCAGTATTGAAATAAACTCCAAGATGGACCCGTGAACAATGTGCCAATTGCAATGCTCTTCAACCTACGCAATACTGATGGCGATATGAAAAAGCCAAATAAGAATGGCGAGACATTAATCTTTACAATGATTCATTGGTGTGGTTGATCTATGGGATTGATTGAAAGCTGGGCGCTAATAGCAACTAGTCAAAATACGGCCGAATTAGATAAACAAAAACATCCTCACGACCAAGTTGTATTTAATAAATGCATCCGTAATAACGCGAGCCACAATCGCGCCATAATTGCCTGAATCATGTTAAACGAATCCTGTCTGCTTCGATGAAAATTATATGAAATATAAAACCTGGTTGTTTATCACAAAATACCAAATATTTTAGTACGAGTTCGTTGTTGTATGATGTAGTTACTCTCGAGTTCCTAGATAATACTGTGTTTTCTCGAATAGCATAACAATCATTCAATTTATTTCATAGATATAAGATGTAACTTCGGTGTAGTTAGGCTTGAAAATGGAGCGTACACAAAAGCTATGAACGTTGACAACGAGTGATATAATCAGTTGAGTGACCTTTCAAATTACACCAGTATGGGAGTGTAAGTTTATGGAACTAATAACAGCGGTGCAAATCTGCCAGGTGTCAATATGTCCGTTACGTGATCAGCGTAAATCCTGGACGCTACCAATACTTAACGCATCAGATAAACAGATTATGCGTTTTACCTGCTGGTTTATTAAGTATCTACTGAATAGCGTTCGCCTAATATACTTTAAGATATTGACCCCCCTCCCCCCCTCCGCCTGAGCACTAAACACTACACCGTAATGATCACCAACATCGATCAGGGAAGTTGATTTATCACCACGAAAGCATTCAGCAGCGACCAATACTAGCAGAGAATGTACATAAATTATATCTATTGGATCAAGTCTGACAGCGAGAGCAAATACGATAAATTTGTTTTACTCGAACTTGTTCCATGACAGCGTTGCATGTCTGGATGTTGTTGCTTTCAAACAGGCGCGACAATTATCTTTTTAGGACAAGTTGTAGTTCGAATCCTGCAATTGATGTCGTATTAAAAGAAGCTCCCAAATCCCTACACAGCGTGCTTACCTGGTGCACTGTGATGCCTTTTGCATTAGTATTTTAGAAAGCTGAAGCTGATCTAGACACATGCGGTGATATGTGCCTTGTCATGATACTCACTTCTCCCTTCAGGTTCGCAGCCCATTTTCACCCGTAGTCGGTTAGCCAATCACAGTTTAATGTATAGTAAGGATGCATCCTATCACATACCTCGTCAATAAGTCGAGTATCTAACCTGTATAATAACCTACCACAGACACCCCTGCTTATGCAATATGTTCGTGCTACAACCCAATTTACCAGTTTATTCTTTAATTCAGCCATGAAGTATAGATCAGCCGCTCTTCTGTATCTCATCTTTTCACAAAAGACAAGGTGAAGCCCGTCTTAAAATGAGATCATTTGTCACAAATATCAATACAGTCGGTTTTGTATACATATGATAGATGATAGACATTTACTGATGTCCATAAAATGTACTGCATTTTTTTATTGAAACATCATGACATCGTACACTCGTTGCCTAGGATAATTTGCCGTTTGATAGTTACCACAACACCGGAAGGTGCTGAAGATGGGTTACTGGTCTTTTATACAAAGCAATGAAGTTGAATCTTCAAGGGCAAAGTAAATATAAAACGATGGGATTATGGCACTCAACGGAGGAGAGATCAAACTAATGAATATATGGTGTGGCTAGGTCGATCAAGGTCGTAATCGTTGCCCGATCAACCATTAGATAAAGTTCAACGATAAATATGGCATGTATTAGAAAATATAATAACGTTTATGCAAATGCATTTGCAGATGTTCTCTCGGGTAATAGCCCTAAAATTGAAAGGAATACCATTACATAGGCCATAAAAGTGCGAGGTTAGATCATTTAGGTTCCTATGTGGTACTTGGCACCAGAAACTGAGTTGGAGGTCCATTGAGATCATTCACCCTCTGATATCATGTGGGCTTTGCAATGCGTGGCTTTATGGTAATCACAAAGCGGTCTAATATCCACAGAGTCGCTAGTGCTATGTAGGGATGGTTGTGTTGGGACAATATGTGCTCATAAATACATACATGTTATGTCAGTAGATGCTTCTTGAATGAACAACTTTCCTTGCGTACGAGAATTGGTAATTTGCGATTTTGATTGAGATGTGTTGTATTATTTTATATAAAGGGAAAATCCGTGAAATGATTCGTTTGTAGCTGTAGATGGAATAAATGAAATAATGAATATAGTGTAGATAAGAAGGTCTGTAGTGGAGATGGCTTTGTTATTGGTGAACGTCTATGAATAAAACAATCGACTAAAACCCTGTTAAGGAGTGCTGGTGGTTTCAACTCATGTGATTTGGATAGGAATGATACAAGGGAACATTCATCAATAATATTACTGGCCCAATCACGAACGTCTCAACCAGAGAGCATGTCACTAGTTAAAAGGGTAAAGGTAGATGTGATATTGGTATGTCGGGAATAATGGTCTGCCTGATTGCTGCAGCGTTGTTTCATTGCTAGATATTACAATTTACTAGACTTGATATTTACAGGGGGAGACATGTAACCTCGTCGCAAGCAGGATATTTCCGTCAGCAATCTTTACTCGACCCGTTAACGCAATGCATCCCTATCTAGTCTTTTCATAAAAGACACTATGAGGCGATGAAGTAACACTGTCCCTGTACTTAATTGCATATTGATTATTCAGTATCATTTCAGATTGTTGCCAACGGGTATTGTGATTTGAGTGAATGACTCTATGCAGCTTGGTAAGCGTTTGACAAAATTGTTTCAATACCGATCCGTTTATTCGGTTATATGATATCCAAAATACGATAACGTTAAGGCAATATAATGAACAACACATCGATCATTCAAATATATGGTGCGTATAGGGCGCGGGCACAGCAAAGGACAGACTTTCTCGAAGTGTTTAACGCGCTATTTGGCACTCATATGCTAGGTATATTTGTGACTTAATATTCATTGCGGCGTAACGTTTTTCCTCTCCGAAATACAACTCTCACCCTACTTATAGATGCATTTCACATTATGAATGATATCCCATGTGTAAGAAACATGATGCATACTAGGCATTGTTCAATATATAAGCGTAACGGCGACTGTCTGAACGATGGTTACATGCAGCAGACAAGTGGTTGATGATCTGGGCTCATTAAGAGGGATGATTGCCATCTGTCGGGCCACGTGTTGCCTTCGAAGGACGTAATGCGTGGTAGGAATACAAAGTAAGTTTTCCCTTACGCTATCCAGAACTAATGGCCTTATTTCGTTGTTTGTCTTTACAAAGCTGAGGTAAAAATACTCTGTCTCTCGCCTAGCAATAGCAGTTAATCTCTGTTCCTCTTGAGATGTGACTATATTATGCTGTTTACTGTTCTATGTGCCACACTCATTACCAAGACAAATCTTCTTTACTTAGACGGTTGAAAAAATGAAATATGGAAGCATGTTATAAGTCATCGAGAAATAACCAAACCAATGCAATTATGACATAAATTCTCGTAACATTAATGACGCGGGATTTCTTTGGTAGCATTTTGTTTCACAGAAGTGGTGCTAATTTCATGGTATCTTACTAACAGCGTTGGAACCACTATTGTGTTTTGTTATTTTAGAACATATGTTACCTTTATAGCAACAAGCTATCGATGCAAAGATGTATATTTCAGTAGAGCGTTCTCCACCAAACTGCTGACGCCATTCAGTGAACATTAGATGGCACAGCTTAATGACCTCTCCTAGTTTAACTATCAAAGATGCTATTGCATCTAAGTCTTATATTGATTATATGGGTATCATATCTCACATATCATTCGGAAACACAGCAACCCAATAACCTGAATTCATGTCAGAAACAAATACTATTTTACAATGTTATTGCAGCTTATCTAGACGGAATAACACAAGCAGCGATTGTGCCCCGTTGTCAGTGCTCGACAAGGAAATATACAGAATATTTCTATCAAGTGAATAAGCACCCTACTGTATCAGTTGCGTTAAGATCTTCGGGACTTGTGGCCTGGCTTCCCGCTTGCTTCATCTTGTCGTTCATGGGAGCTGAGGCAGTAAAGGCCAGTATATAAAACAAAGAAGAAGCATCACTTGTCGACTTGGAATGTGTTAAAGCACGTAGTTGTAACATTACTGGTAGGTGATTTTCCTTGGGTAGAACATAACTTGGGGTAGCTGTGTCAGGTTATTGCCTCACTTGACGTGGCGTTTAGCGGTAACTACTCTCCTGGGTAGTTGGTTTACGGGCTTGTTGGCATTTGTATTTCTAGCGTAAATAGGAATCAATTGTTGATTATAGCTGGGCAAGTAGGTTAACTGCACCCATTATTCATCAACATCAGATCAACTTTCTTTTAACTAAATGACTGAATTACACCTTGACGGTTTGCAAAGCGCCTAATATACAATAACTGTTGTTTGCCTTGAAACGCGTTTCGTCCTCTACATCATATATGTTAGTGAACTTCATTGTGAGAGATGACTGCCAGCTAAATAAAATCTGTTGCTCAAACCTAGGAATTTTCCAATGGAGAGGAAATTGATATGATGGGCTTTGATTCACTCTTGAAATACGTAATCATCGGTGATGTATTTGCATCTTTATTATTGATTAATATGGGTCAAAATATATCTATTCCACCGGTGTTCACGTTAACAGATAAAATACGCCGTCATCCAATACACTCAGTTCTATTTTCCAGCCCACATCAAACAAAGATGCTAAACCACAAAACGCTGCGTATAAAGAGCATCGTATTACACATAAACAATGTTGAATGAGTTTATCGCCAACATCATGAGAGACGACCAAGGAGCTGAGAGTATCCAGTTTATTTTGAGAGCATCTGGAATACAAAAGCATTTTGATTCTGTACTTGTTACGAATTGAGTAAAATATTGAAAATCAAAGAAATGAGTAAGGCTTTTATTCATGAGGTGTGGCTAAAGTAGCAATCAACCACATATTCCATTCTATCAGCCTCTTTTGATTAATTGACCCACTAAATGGCATGCAACACTAAGCTGCCGATGGTTTAGAAAGTTACTGTGCAACTTCTCTCCAGTATCATCCGGCAGCTTCTCTCGTTCACTCAAAGACCCATTCGCTCAACCCATTCCCTGTATGCTGGTATCGCACGCCCCTGCTCATTAAGTACTAGGTACTATTTGATTATTACTCCACCAGCAGCAGCAGCACTAACTCAACGACCAAACAGCAACTCATAAAATGAGAACTCCGCTTCAAAATTCCGTCATACAATCATGTACTCACCCTTTCTGCTGTTTCATAGTAGATAAATGTGATTGGCGAAAGTGCGCATTTTAGCGTGTGTGGTTAGATATATGGGTATGTGTATATGGAGCAGATGAAACATTAATGATGTAGGTCGGCTGTTCTACTATTTGGAAATACTTTCGGGTGAAGTCAAGGTGTGAACGCATATAAAACAAATGATAGGGGGAGTAGAGTCCATGTAAGAGCTTAGGTGAAGGCACACACTAACCGGAAGCACACGAAAATTGACCATGTATAATGGAGACTAGTTGCTGAATCGTGTAACTATGCAGGGCAACAAAGGTGATGTTGTGATATTCGTTAACTGTCTTTCTGTATTCAACCAACAAACCAATTAGCAACTATAATTAGATTGACGTCATTAAATGCACGATCAGCTGACTAGTTGACAATTGATGAATATGTCCATTGGGAAATGTTGTTTAGTTCTATAATTAAGGTATAAGCATCGCCCTCTCGCTAAGAGATGGGGCATTGTGATAAAAGATGACATGTCTTGGTTATACAAAGTGCGTTACTTGTGTTCTCAATCAAGGTGTGACTCGACGGTGATGTATCGTGCAGAAAACATATACAGCCCTTTGGTAATTTGGCAAGCGCTTTATATATTTTATTGTCATTCTCGATAATAAGGTACAAACATGGTTAGGACATGTGCGAATTATGAGAATAAAAAACAACGTGTTAATGTTAAAAGGCACTCCCGACAATCCCAAGATTAATTAGCAGCCCGTCACAGCCTCGCCGGACTGCTGACGTCACCCGAGACTGTCATGAGTCTAAACAAGGAATGCGTTTTTCAACGCCCAAGTTATTCAACACTGGTTTCCGAAATATATAATTTTTCATAATGGAATTCTCCTCTTATATTTAAGAGTGCTTCTTTCATGTGCCTTCCATCAAATGGTTTTTCCCTAAGCATCTACCAGAGTACACCCGATAGTTACCCGTGACGAGAACTGATGAACTGCAGTGATGAACAGCGTCTGTGGGACTATACAGTAGATAACTATGTGGTCCTAGCAGTGACATCAGGGTTATGTTCAGAATGGTTGTGTCAACCAGGTCATGTCTTGTTTTTAAAAGGGCTTCGTGAATTTTGCTTTAATCGCTGCACTCATATCGGCCAGGATGAGAGAACATACATAAAGAGATATTTTTAACCAAAACCTTACTGGTATCATTTTAACATCTGATTTACATTTACGGCCATTACATACACACATTCATTGGCGTGCACGTATATGTGAAGCACTTCGTCTGTTTTATGACTAGCCGACGATTGTATGGCTGTTTTCCAGTCAGACGACGAGTTAAGTCCATGATGTACGCAATCCTCTCCTTGTCAATCACCCTACATCTTTGTAATCCCCGTAGCAAATACAATGTGTTACGGTGATAGTTCAATTAAAACGGTTAGATAAATAGAGGTCATTTTGTAAATGTCGACCTGTAATGTGTCAATTGTGTAGTAATGCTCATGACATGTATTGTACATACACCATATTGTCATGTCTAGCTATACCAAGTTACGTCTCTTACTGATGGTGATGGTTGAATGCGCTTAATAGATGACCTTCCCAGCTGATTTATGTACTGGGTGATAGCATCATCGGTTGATGATATTTATGGTTAATGACGTCATTTGAGGAAGTGCGTTTCGTATATCGATGTTGTACTGGTTTGCGGTATTACTCCAGTATTCCAGTTATAACATAACTATGCATGTCTAGATAATGCTTACATATATATTGGAAACACATTATGCTACAGCAGTATGCTACATTCTAATTAATTACATAATCGGCAACTCATTTGAGATTCATTGCGATTAGCAAACCTGGAATTGGTCACTAATGATAGAGGCTGCGGAAACTGTAGTGGACTATGGTCAAGAACATTAGTAGGTAATGATATCAATTATATTTAAACTGATTCTTTTCTGTCAAGCTGCTGAAATCCGTTATTGAGTTTTGTATCATGTTTAATGAGTGATGCCTTCGTGCAATTTCAACTTGTGTATAGCAGGTAAGATGACTGATACATGGAATAGTGTGGACGCGCTCCATGTTCAAAGCAAAGTCTAGTTCATTTAGAATGTAGACTTTCATGTGATTCGCAAATTCGCTTTCACTTCCTTATTTCAAGAAGCACAATTGCAGATGATTATATTAAATTGACTCAACTTTCTGTAAATTAACTTGCTCGTTTTCAGAATGGAATGCGGATGGAGGGAATACATTAATCATCGGGTAATCTAAGTTATAGCAAATTGCAACTTTGATATGTTTCGGATTTATATTCCAATATTTTGGAGTTGATATTTGTGTTTACCCTCTGTCAGAGAATGCCCTTTTCTGAATATTCTACAGCAGATAGCAGTAAAACAAATAGCGGATATGATTGAATGTGTTTGTTGCCATGTATTTAGAAATCTAATAAAAGATTAAGGAAGGTATTTCTTTATCTGTGTGCTGGTTCTGTCTGTTGTCTTTCTAAGCAGGAATCAAAGCTCTAATAGTACAATGATGGCGTTAATGTAGTTCTCTGGGATTGCTTTATATTTTGTTCATTTTATGCCTGAAATGTTAAAAGGGAAGAGAAAAGGCAGCCACGAACCAATGGTATCTTCCTAGCAGTATTCTGTGATAGTTCAACCCGGAACTGCAAAGCATATATAGAGGACGTAAGTAAATGCCTATCATATTTATATACAACTGGATCTCCTAGTTGTGTTTATGTTCGTCCCTTGCGCTTTTGTTCCTCGTTAGTAGACGTACTTGAGCTTTTCGTTTACAGGAAGGTAGACGCATCAAATAATAACTTTAATGTCGAGGTAAATAATCAATTCATAGGTTGTAACGTGTAAACCGGAATATGTAGGGATTATTAGCATAACACCAAAAGAATTATGTAATAGGGTGCTCGTTAGATGTGCATTATGCGAGGAGCGATGGGGAGAAATACGCATATTAATGAAAGCAGGATGCTAGCGTAAAAAAGATTCAGTGATGGGTAAAAGGTCCGTCACCTCATTATAAGTGTGTTAAGCGAGGCGTGATTGGGGTGATAAGTGGTTTGCAACCAATCATAATAGCACTGCATTCAGATGTCTAGATGTGTTGATATTTACACGATTTCTCTGAAAAATATTGGAAAGAAATCGCAATGTAGAATATCAGGTCGGATTCATATTACTTTTTGCAAATATTCATTGACCTTGGATTGCAGATTAAATAAGGCTTTGCCAATAGCTATGTGAGAGTTGGTGACAAACAAATTCTTCCGATATGATTGACACCAGATAAGTTCCATTAGCTCTGGAGACTAACACGATTGATGTGCAACTGGCAATTCTAATGTTGGAAGTATACCCGCTTGCTTTGAAAATGTTAAGAAACTTACTTAACTGGTTTGTAGGCGTCCATTTTCATCATGACTGGTGCATGATTAGCTTTTAGCCGTGTTATCCAGTGTCTTACACAAAATAATGCTCTGTGTAATGGTGGTTGTATGGATCGGTTCAACAAGCCAGTTAGGTCAGACAACAGGTACCAATATACTAATTATATATTGTTGTGTTGGTCACTTTTGATATGGTGGAGCAAATCATTATATTTAATGATTTCAATTTTTCTCTATTGGATCACATGAGGCTCTTATCCAAAAGAATGAATTAGCAATTGTTTGTTGCTAGTTAATACTAGTTACAATACATATTTGTTTTGCAATTATATTCCAATATTTAAGAGCTGTTATTTGCAGTGCCACCTGTTAGTGATTTCAATCTTCGGAGTTTTGACCAGGGCAACCCTAACCCACTACTCTGTAGTAACGGATATGCTATGTTTGTCACTCATTCATTCATGTCGTAACTAAGTGAATGTGTGGATTCTCTATTTAACAGAAACGTGATTACAGTTTATCTTGGACCAGGCGTTGGGTACTTTACTGACTGCCTAAATGTGTTGTGCAAATCACATTACTGGTTATATTAATCATGTAGGTAGCAAACGCGACTTTTTCCAAGTGCCAATCGTACAATTATCGTGTTTAAGCATCCCTATTACCTCCAGGCGGTTGCATTCGGTCAATTTTATATACCAGTGCATTAAACGTGCCTTAGTGTCTAGAGGAAATAGCATCATTTGGTGAATTGGCGGCATCCATTAAACAATAAGCTCTCTCAGGCTACGATTGGGCAGCTCTGCTAGGAACGATTTGGTGTCTTAAGTGGATGTCAATAAAATTCTTCCAAATAAATGTACACCAAACTGGGTTTTCCGTTTGTATTAATGCAAATAACTAATCTAGCTCCACGTTTTAAGGCATGTTTGATCTTGTCCCTCGCGGGAAGTTGAGTCGGTTAATATCAGAAAACTACCTCGTGATAAAGAAACAACACTTGACTTGAAATAGGTTGTGCTATAAAGCTGTGGCGTCACTGGGAGTCGGTGACATTTATCAAGTCGTTGCAGTGGATGACTGTAGTTAAAAATGGAATTCGGGATCTTGGCGCTAGATAATCACTCTACTGGGTAATAGATTGACAAGCTTACAAACTTCTTTCTTTGCAGGAGAGTTAGTCAGATGTTCGTATTCTGTTAAGCAATTTCAAAACTTATTTGTGCTTACTACTGTGCTGATCAGTATTTTCCAAAAAGCGTCTTCAGCCCATCTGACGTCTCTCTTCTATCTGTCTTATTGATAATTGAGAAATATTGTGCATCGTTTACAGCATGTTTTCATACCATGCTCGAAATAATCTCTAAAATGTAACACGGAATTCGTTGCAAGTTCACTACTTATCCACTTCCGATCCTAAAATACAAACTTAGTTTTGTATCTTCATTGCACATCATAAAGATTTTATACGGCTGCCTTGTTTATGTCGAAACATGCTACGCTTATTCATGTTTATTATCCAAAATTAAAGTCAAGGGAGTGAAAAATATGTCGCTTATAAAGGAGTCTATAATCTCCTCTGGTCAATGACCAATGTTTTAACTACCTACAAGATCCACAATGCATTATGGAACAGTTTGTATCATCATCAATGAAGCACATTAACTACTATGTATCGGCCCATGTGAACAAGTGATGGATATTATATATTCAACGCCTTCCGCGTGGGCAACGATCTATGTGATATTTTCCTATAATGAGAAACATTTTATGAGTAAAGATTCGGCCAATATATTTGGCGGCATAAAACAGTGAGGTTGAAATGGCAGTCAATATAATTCTAGAGTCAATTTCCTGTTTATTACTGGCGACCCAAACACGGTTTTAGCCTTGCGACTAATTACTTTCTTTGGTAAATGTCCTCTTCTTCAAGCGAGGGAAACCAGTACATTTGTTGGGGTTTTTTTTCTCACTGAGATTGGGTTTCTTGTGCCAGAAGCACTTAGCGGGAAGGGCGCGTAAAATAGTATGCACGGATCAAAAGCACAAATGGGGGTCAGTAAAATATCCGACGTTTATACATCTGGCGAGAGGTGTACAATTATCGCATTAAGACAGTACCACATATCGTATGGTATGGTGTCAACCATGAAACGTCAAATGGGCAATGCTGCAATAGTTCAAAAGGCGCTGTCTGCAGTGGAACAGTATAACACTATCTAATGAATATGAACCCTTCTGGGCGTCAGGTTTTAATTGATGTTCGTGACTTATGATCTAGCTTTTCATTTCCAGTCCTTTCTCTATCTTGTCTTTAATGGGACGCTGAGGCAGCAGAGAGCACAAAATAGAAACTTGAATGCTTAGATAAAGAACCAACTGATGACTTAAAATGTATTGTAGCACAATGTTGAGTTGTTTCATGGAGCTGATCGTTCTTCAGTATAACAAATCTAGCGTCTTAGCTAGCGCCTGCCAAACATCAGCCATGATTAGTGCCCATAAAGAGGAAAATACGTATAGCTTATTAAATAAGTCTTCATCAGCAGGATCATAATGAGGCGAATTGGGAAAATAATGTCGTTCCTAATATTTATATATATATATATACATATATATATATATATATATATATAAATATACATGTTTATATACATGTAATACTAACTTCAATGGGACACGGTTGTGCATATGCAATCAAAAACACCAGTGTAAGAGTTAGTGATGTCTTTCCCGCTATCATGTACAGCCCATCACCCCCTACGAAAAAGATATACTGTCCGGGATTCGGGTAGCTATCTCACATAGTAAAATGTGGTTTACGAGACAATTCCTATATTAACTCAGGTTTAATATCATTGGTGATGCAACACATTTACTGCAAATGCAGGTTGTCGGCCAATTCCGAAAGTCCGTGTTGATAACAATATTTGTGATATTTTCCTTTCTGTGAATTATATTTTAGCATCTAAGAAAATAAGCTCAAATAGACAAACGAATATGAAATCATACATTTGGCTGATATATTTGGAGCTTTAGAAGCTGCAAATAGGTTGTGCAACTATGTTGTTTGAGTTCAACAGTTACAATAATAGCTAGTTACAACGACAGAGTAAATCTTCTTATGAATTACTGACGCTGCACACACGAGAGCAGCCACTTATATTATTACCTTCCCCTGTGAAGGAATCTTGTTTGTTTAAGCTAATAGAAACAGGGTGTTTGGTGCTTGGAGCACTTAGCGGAATGGTCGCGTGCGATGAACGTATCATGTTTTAACTGAAGACTTAACATCATACATCGAGTGCGAAATTGGATGCTGGATATCATAAGTGAATAACTAGTACGTCAAACGGATTTTAATATGATCAGAATTCAAAACATAGTCTTGGTATGTCAGGAGTCTGCAAGTATCGTTATGCATTTGGACTAACCATTAGAAATTTGGCGCTTGTACATTATGATGATGCAAAAACAGTACTTCTTTTAACTCCATCCGTGGGGTGGAATTCGCACTTGAACGTTGGATTGTTGGATTATCTGGCAAATGGGTCTAGAAGCAAGCTAAGATAACACGGCTGAGCATGGATAATCCTGTGTACTGATGAAGTTACCGCGACCGTATTTCGCAGCACCATCGAATGCTGGGAGTTACACAAAAAAGTTGTACATTTGCAGCGGTAGAGAGCAATTGTATGATAGTTAGTGACATGTTAAGGCACCATGAAATATCTTATTATCCAAATCAGCATGCAAGGGCTATTAAATTCGTCATAACCTGGAGCTATTATACCATCATAAAGTCATTTCAGCTCCTTTACTCTACGACACATTCAGACGTTATGCTTTGCAGTAGATATCCTGAGCCGCCCATCGATATGCACTGCATAGATATCGCTGTATTATAAAGATTTTTTGTACCATTTTGTTTCTTTATCTTTAAGCTCCTTCACACATTGTGAATATTTCACTTTAAGGTCAGGATGGTTCTTGCTCAGTTTGTCCGAGGTGCTAATCTGTGCCCCAGGGGTATCTGCCCAGTGGGCACAACACGTGGAATCCACGTGGAAATCATGTGTATTTTTGGTGATGTGGTGGATCCACGAACTTTCACATAATATACAAGTGGATTCAACGAGTATTTAATTATAGACCTCTATGCCTGCAGTAGAGGCCTACCTCATCAGGCTCATGCCAAGCCAAGTGTGGCGGACTGGTCAATCATGAAAATATTTCTTCGACCTACTTTTTATCCATCTGAAATAGCCATACAGATGTCAGTTTGTTCGATTTAATTGCTGATTACCTTGTTCGCTGAAGTTTTATCAAAGCTGTAATACATGGCACATGTAAATATCCGTGGAACACAAATTCGAAGTGGAATATCGTCCACAAATGTGTCTGCTCAAGTCAATGTGAAAACGAAGCAATTTCGTCATAACGTACTTTGTTATCCGAGACAAAAATGGTGATAAAAGGAGCAGCGTTAATGTTTGCGGTATGTTTTTAATTCATTTGTGCATAGATTGAAGATTGATGACGATCTGGATTTTTCAGTGAGCACCGCAAGATGTTTAAGAATAACCAGATATGGTTCATCTTTGTATTTATTTAACTATGAGAGGCAGAAAGATCAATCTTTGGTTGTCAACCACATTTTGACTAGGCCAAACCTAGAAAGACAAAAAAATTTTTTTCTTCATATTAACTCTCATTCCAATCTTAAGGTACCGGGCGAAACAGGACTGCTGTATATCGTCCATCCAACAAGAAATTCCTCAAACAATCTTTCTCATCAGAAACACGTCTACAACGACTGCCATACTAAGTTTGAACATGATGACAATAAACAGGTAGTAGTTAGGTCTGTTAACCGGGCTAGTATACGCTTAAACTAATGGGCTGTAAACGACACATGGATGATAAACCCAGGCGCGAAGCGAAAAGTGGCCCCTTCAAACCTTTTCTCCCTGGCATTCTAGTCATGTATGGCAGCTTATCACAGAAATAATACAAACACACATGCAGATTTGGGTTTAGAGCTACAATATCTATTAGAACATCTTTAAATGTGACTATAAAAATCATAGCTTATTTCATAGATAGTTATCAAAAGTTGTGATTTTCGTATTGCAATGCATGCGGCGCCAGTGTTGGTGCAGCCAGTCCACGATGAATACGCAATATTTGACTCGCTCTTTTCTGAAACTTTGGTGTATTGTATTGAGGCGTGCCTATTTTGCTCGTTTACCTCCTATTCACACGCCGACATGCGTATAGCATCTGCCCTGTTGGAGAAATGTTTGACTAACCAATTTCGACCACACTGTGAAAAAAAAATTCCCATAATTTAAGAATACTCTATATAAACTTCACATCGTTAAATTATCCTGGCTGAAATGGTAAAAAAATCCCCAAAACTAGACCTGCGTTTGTATCTATAGGGAAGCGAGGAGGAAAGAAATTTGTGGTATGCTCACTAGCAGAGAACTCTGACTGTAGTGAAGACAATCATCTGCTTAATTAACCTGATGTGCTCAGTGGGTCGTCAGATGGATGCACAAACTTGTCAGATTCACAGTCAGAGAGTGATTTTAATACTGATTTAGAATATATGTCATCAGGGGATTCTTCTCTGGAAGAGATACCGGAAAATGACACTCCCGAAGCTTATGATTTTGGACAAGACTTAGCAAAATGGGCATATCAACATAAATTGACAAGATTGTTGTTGGTGATTTATTGGCAATTCTACTTAGAGAAGGACATCAGCTTCCAAAAGACCCCCGAACAGTTAATGTGTTTGACAAGTGTGGGGGAAGTTATTCGTACTTTACTTGAGTCTTGTATTTACCGGATTTTCACTAATAATCCTGAATATGTCAACAACCATAATTCCATTGATTTGCAAGTGAATGTTGATGGTGTGCCACTTTTTAAATCTACAACTGATCAGTTCTGGCCAGTATTGGCAAGTTTTGGTGTTTTGGTGATTCTGGGCCATTTTTGATAGCCATATATTTAGGAAAGTCAAAACCTACGTCTGTTGAAGATTTCCTGGATGATTTTTTCAGGAATACTCCAGATTAAAAGTCTCTGGCATAAGGCATTTAGATAAAGTGTTTGCTGTCTCTATCAAATGCATTATATGAAGCACCTGCACGAAGTTTTTTAAAGTGCATTAAGGGACACACTGGTTACAGTTCATGTGAAAGGTGTGCCATAAATGGTGCTTGGAATGGCAGAGTAACTTTTTATACCCAACAGCCATTGCCAAAAAGAACTGAGGCAGCATTTAATCAACTTGCCTATATGGGTGGTCACCAAAATGCCAAACCACCTCTAATTGACCAGGGCATTCTCTGTGTTAAAGAGTTCCCCTTAGATTACATGCATTTGGTGTGCCTCGGTGTGGTAAGGAGAACCTTCATTTTTTGGAAGAGCGGACCAAGAATATGCAAGTTGTCAAGTCAACAATTATCAGTTGTATCTCATAATTTGAAGCAACTGTTACAAAAGCTCCCTTCAGAGTTTGCCAGGCAACCCAGATCTTTAGATGACCTAGACAGATGGAAAGCCACAGAGTTCCGGAAATTTCTCCTATATACCGGCCTTATTGTGCTTAAGGGTGTTCTTCCAAGATCTGTTTATCGACATTTCTCAACTCTAACTGTAGCTATATCCATTCTTTTGGACTCTGATACAGAGAAGAGGAACCATTATCTTCATTATGCACAGGATCTTCTTGATTATTATGTGAAGACTTGTAAAACAATTAATGGTGACACATTCATTGTCTACAATGTTCACAATCTGACCCACTTAGCAGATTATGTCGAATACTATTGATGCTCATTAAATGACATATGTGGTTTCCCCTTTGAAAACTATTTACAGACTATAAAGAAACAAGAAAGAAGCTCCAAAAATCCCATCTCACAAGTAAGGAAGAGGATAGCAGAAGTGGAAAGGGCTGGTGTCTCGTCCCACTAAAGAAATCACTTTAGGTTCATTTCAACAAAACCTAAAGACAACTGTTTTCTACTTGAACATGATGATTTTGTATTTGTTCGTTAGAAAAGGGATGATGGATACTATGCATGTGATGTGGTGAAACAAAGAGACACAGTGGATTTTTTTGAGCACCCTTGTAAATCCAGCATGGTCAATATAGTCTTCCTCAGAAGTAACACTAGAAAACCAAAAGAAAAATGCTGCATCATTCACAATTTATTCGTAAAGTGGCAAGCCTTCCTCGTGCAGCTGGACATGTGCTGGTGCCAATGTGTACATGGAGATGAAAGAAATTGATCGTTAAAAGACCAGTGCTACTTTATTTTTGGTATTGGTAAGACAAGGAACGCACTATGTCCAATTTGTGCTGAACACATGCGTATATTGAAAAATAAAATGCCTAGGGAAGTTATCTAATTATAAAATTCTTTTGCCTTAATGTTTAATCTTAAGTTGTTGTTCAGGGCTTCTGACGATCTCCTTGCGCATCGGCTTCTGTGCAGGCTAGGATTCGCCTCATAGATCGCTTTGGGGCAAATTCGAGCCATTACGCGAGAAATATTGATACGAATTATCAACCCTTAAATGTTACAAAAATATTTTCTACTGTGTTCGATTAGAAGAATAATATATACATTTTGTTACGGAAAACTTTTCAGTGGGTCCAAAATGAGGCATTTATCGGAAAACAATAGTCCCGCGGACGTTTCATGGCCGTCAAGCGTTTCTAAATAAGGCGGTATTCAGATGTGAAAACGAATTTGTTATCGAAAATCGACTGAAAAAGCAATAGAGAGTTACAAGCCGGGATTGGAAATGACAGACAAGCAGCGAGAGTGTTAGGAGAAGTTGTTGATGTTGTTGCTAATCTACCAACGGGGTATGGGAAAAGCCTGATATACCATTTGCTACCAGATTTGCTGCTTTCCCACACCCCCCCCCCCCCACACCCGAAGGGAGTTCACATGTTTTATGGAACAAATAAAAAGACACACAACCAAAAAACTTGGACTGCTAATTTTAGAATAAGATTTGCCAAAAATTAATACTTGTGACTGCAGGGCCTTGGTTATATTACCAAAATAACTGCAGCGTATAAAGCAAAGAAAGTTGATAAGTAAAGACATCAAAATGCTGCCTTTGTGGACAGTAAACACAGCTTTATTTCCCACAGAAGGGCTTACTTCCGAGCTTCCCTGATAAGCTCCATTCATGTTGACCATTCATGTTTGTTTATGTTTGACGCGCGCTGCTTGTTATCGCCCGGTCAGAGGTTAAAACCGGGTTAAATCGCATGCACTCCGTTAACTATTGCATAGATGTTATGTTAGCATAGCGTCCAACATGTCTGCCATGGAGAGTGGGCTTCTGACTTGATATCAATAAATGATGTTTGTTGTCTCTCATATTTTGCTTTCAGGATGGCCCGAGTCGTGTGGTTGGAAGGAAGCCAGGAGGAGGAGGGTGTCATCCCATGTAACTGGGTTCGTGGGAGATCAGTGTTTTGGCCAGCAGTAGCCAACCCACAACCTCTGCACAAGAGGTGTGCAGAGCCTGAAGTTGGAATGTGGAGGAAATTCAAGCTAATTAAAATAGAGCATATGTCAGGTATTTCTAACTAAACTGAAGTTATTGGAGTTGAAACAATCCATTTATAAACACGTTTATTGAGTAATTAATTTTGTATTTTGATATCACATATTCAATTGTTTACCCAAAATATTGTGTTGCTATTTAGACAAGATGAATGATTGCGAGGAGTATGGTGCCACAACAACTGTTGAGCAAAGTGAAAATGAAATGCCCCAGAAGAGGAAGCCAAAGAAAAAATAAAGAGAATAGTTCGTGTATGACAATGATGTTCGGTTATTCTGTAGCATATCTAAAATAAAAACCTTTTCTTATTTCTGAAACTTTGAATGTGATATGCTTCAATGGGTCATTGTTATTGGGTTACAGATGAGCTTTAATAGAGCCACAGTGGACATGAACTAGCCATTGAAGTCCCAAAGCCTCCTGCCATGAGGTCAAGGAAAGAACGGGATGAGCCCTCTGATTCTGACTTGGATGTATCTACATCAAACAACTCCTCATCTCTCTCATCCTCTGGTGGTCATCATAGCTCATCTCAATCTCACAGTCATCATCGCTCATCTGTCACTACATCTCACAGTCGTCATCGCTCATCTGTCACTCCATCTCACAGTCGTCATTGCTCATCTGTCACTCCATCCCACAGTCGTCATCGCTCATCTGTCACTCCATCTCATAGTCGACATCACTCATCGTTTACTCCATCTCATAGTCGTCATCGCTCATCTGTCACTCTATCACACAGACGTCATCGCTCATCTGTCACTCCATCTCATAGTCTGTTGTCTCCTCCTCGCAATCAGGGATAAACTCAACAGGCAGGAGAGTAGAGAGCTGGCCGATAGTGGCGAACAACTTCCTGAAGCTGTACAGATGATCAGCACTGAGGAACTTAAACTCTTCATTGATGGACAAACAGAGGAAGTATCTGTGGGTCTGTAAAATTGCAGTTTTGTTAATGAATAGTGGGCATCAGATCTAATAAACAGCAATGAAATATTTTCCACAAAAACTGCCTCCATATTTTCATATTCCGTATTTTCTGGAATGACTGTTACACCTTATTAAACTAACATGCTTTTGAGTAATTTTTGTGGTTTTTTTATTTTTTGCCTGGTGAGGATGATAAAAAATGCAAGATGACAGCTCAGTGTATATTCTCTCTGTTTTTTTCAACATTCTTGTCATGTGTATATATATAAAGTGCTTTGGTTTGTTTGTGGTCATTTACTTTGCTATTACTGGGTGATTATGACTTATTTATTTTTGCATGAATAATCATTTTTATATGTAAAAAATACTCTGAACTTTAAATTAGCCAGTTAATTAAAAAACATTGGGTAAATATCAAATTTTTGTGCCAGATTCAGAAGTGTATGCAAATTGGAGGCGGCAGGGTCCGGGTTATGGTCAACAATTTGACAAGCAGGTGAGATTCTCTCTCACTGTAGATGTATATGATGTGGACATCCATGATCCAAACAACTTTCACATATGCATTTTGTCCACATTGGCAATGTTTAAGACATTTTCATGCACAGATTGTATTCATACAGACACATTGCTTGCAGATTCTTAACCAATTACCTTCAGCTGAACATGAAAGGCTCAAGAGGTGACAAAGCCAACTTTCAGAAAATGGCACTCTGCAAACTAATTGTTGGTAGGTTCACCATTTACTAATTACTTGGAAATCCATGATAGTATTTGAATTTAATGATACACAATAAGGAATGAAAGTCAGTTGTATGATGTATGAAATTAAATAGCTTAAATAGTCTACTTTGTACTGTGCAGAAAGTGTAGTGAAAAGTCACGGGTGCTCAGAGGCTGCTGTTAATGCATTGCTATCCAACCGAATAAGGAATGCACCCAAGAGAACCTTTTTGTAGTTTTTGTTGTTTTGCTCACACAGTTTGATTTTAATAGACATGACTAGATCATTTACTTAAAGGACCACTAACATGCAAAATTTACATTTTATTATTTTCATTTTATCATGCTCATGCATGTAATGACTGGTTCAATGTGTTGATGAACAAACCTGCCTTTTTTCACTAATTCTTTGCCTTAGTATGTTAAATGACATTTACTGGAATTATTTTTAAAAGATGTTTAATATCGGTATTTATGATCATTTACCACAAATAATTGGATATTTCTGAGAAATAAATGTACTTGGTTCAATGATCTTGTCGAATTTATTATAAAACAAAATGATTGCATTGTAGCATTACTAAGTTGACTAAAGAGGAAGTAAAAACAACCTGAACACAGAAAGTTTGTATTGTGTAATTTAGGTGGAAGGCCACGCGTCTTTTCCACGTGTCTATATCCACGTGGTTTCGACTTGCCTTTTACGCCAAGTTTCTACGCGTATTTCACCAGTTTTTCCACGTATTTTCCACGTGGATTCCACGTGTTGTGCCCACTGTGTGGTGTGTTCTGTTATCTACGCATCCAGCGGTCGATATGGCATTAAGCAAATCAGGAAACGGATTAAATGGGATTGGTTCTATGGTCAGAATGTAGATTGATAGATGTTGTCAATGTAGTCTGATGATATCCAACTTCAGTGACAGCTTAAAATGTGGCTCATCGCCTTTTTACTTGCATTTTTGTTTTATCGCTTTGCACTTTTGTTTTTTCAATACAAAATTCTCATCAGGGAATAATATAATGCCGTTGACATATCCGTACGCAACACCATCCTAGCATGCGAGGCGGGCCATTTGGCTTTCCTAATATCATATCGGACCAGTAAAAATGACATACTCCATTCAGATCAGCATAATGACTGCCGCTCCTTGGGCAATAACACAGTGAGTATTTATAATGGTTTGCTGAGTAGCCCCAAGAACAGCGTTCTTTGGATACATAAAGCGTCAGGCATAAAGTCAAAAGCTACACCGGTAGATTGCACGATGTACACACTAGCGACACGGATATTCACTGACACACAAGTCTGTCACCTTCTGCGTCAGTACACACTCCTACAAATGGAGAAATAACATCGCAGTGTTCTCAAATAACATGCTAGGTCATCAAGTTCCGGGTTAATGATACATAAAAAAGATAAATAATATAAGGTTTTTAATTATTATCTCTGGGGAAGTATAAAATCTACACCAGAATAATTTTGCAACACTGCCAACGAGTGTACAAAATCGACTGGATGACGATTAGACTATTTGATAAGCAAATCCATCGTATATACTCGTAAGTATTCTTATCGCCCTTATGCTTTTGCACCAAACCGTGTACGCTACCCAAATAAGCCATGGTTACATTTCTGTACACCAGAAAATTATGTAAAACTCTACAAATTATCGCATTATGACCAAAGGATGTCTAAGGGAGTGACACATGTTAGTAAAGTATATTCAATATGCTGTAATAACTTGGTGGCAGGTATCAACTGCAATTTTGATTGCTTCGGTGTATGTGTTCTAACTACAATGCATTAGTTACCTCCAATACAGTTCATTTTCCCAGAAAACAAACTTAGTTGTATATGTATGAGGCCCAAGATGACCCCTATTCTTTAGGATGACATTTGACACCGGCAGGCCCTAAGTATAAACCTGAATTATAGAAAACCAAAAGAAGCATTAATTTGTTTTGCATTCTGTCGTTACCCAGTCACGTGGTTTGCTGGTTGACTAATTACTCTGAAGTGGCCCCGCCAAACCAAACATTGCACACTTCATATACGTTCATACGTGAGTACATAACATGATCTACACTACCGAACATGCGAATGAACTATGACCACCATGCATTGGTTATAGCTCCCAAAGCAAATTATAGTATAACTATTGGTATTGGAGGATTTAAATAAAGAAATCGCCCACACCACAAGAGACAGCCTTCATGACAGGTGAAAGCGGCAGCTTAAGCAGCTATGGTTTACAGGCAAATATACTATTGTTTCAATTATCAAAACGTGCAACTGATATGAAATAACAAAACCCATAGTTTCCATGGTAAAGAAGACATTGACTTTATGCAATATTTAAGGCGGCATAATGCTAGTGACAATGCCGTTGTCACAAACTCTGAACATAAACCTCATTGTGTAAACTTTATACAACAAGTCCTGTAAGTCTAGAAGCACCTATCCCTATGTATCAAGACAATATTGAACTGAGCTTACTAAATTCAAATGGATTAATAATGCATCCTCCTCATAGTTGCATGATGTCATTGAAACAAATTGATTGTCTCTACAACCATCATATTTTACATCGGTATCTAGATATTCTGTTAGATAAAGTGTTTTCAGGTCGGATACATTTTGGAAATTTTGACACATACTTCACAACATTAAATAACCTCATTGTGTGAACATCCAATACTGATGCAAGCATACATATTATTAAGTTAATAACGCGAATTAACCTCCTACAGTAATCGATGCAAGTCGATGCATGTAAATGGTTAGATGGATAAGTCTGATCCACATTAGTTTTGTAAAGCCATATTATTGGGGTAATCAGTAAATGATCACGCCAATCCCCCACTACGAACAAAGTTTATGGTTGATTGTGTCATCTGAAAGTATAAAGATATTTCATGAAAACATCGAATAGCAAATATTTTGACGGCATATAGTTGGCGCCTTCATTTTCTTTTCATATGAAGCTCTTCCGTTGGTGTTTTAGGTGAGGCTCTTTCATGGTAATCCCATTAAGATATTGAAGAGCATCAGGAAACTTGGTAGCAAATAAAAGCTTACTCTTTGTCATTGTATCAGTGACAAAGGAGCAATGTCAAAACCAATAAAATGGAATTTTGTACAAATCATTAAGATAAAATGTCTCTTTCAGAAAACGTCCCAAAGGCCATACTAGACTGGACCTCTTGCCCTTCACTAATTCGCTTTCATGACGAACGTGGTTGCGGCGTCTGGCACCAGTATGCCTGCCTCAGTTCAACAGTGGCCCATGAATCACACAGCAACCGAGCGTTTTGCGAGTAGGCGCAGCAAAGAACTGGACACAAAAAGGTATTATGGGTATCAGACATTATATTGACGAGGTTGTATTTATGTAAGAAACAATCAGGCCGTTATTCCCTTAAGCATGGGCTAAAACATTAGCTGTACCAAGCACTTCATGGCATATTGAATCTATCTTGACGCCACACATCCCATCCCGAAATGCCACATAAAAAACATAACCGCGTACTTGTTATTAGGTTTGTGGGCATACAAGACAATATGTATTATATATATATATATATATATATATATATATATATATATATATATATATATATATATATATATATATATATATATATATATATATATATATATATATATATATATATGTGTGTGTGTGTGTGTGTGTGTGTGTGTGTGTGTGTGTGTGTGTGTGTGTGTGTGTGTGTGTGTGTGTGTGTGTGTGTGTGTGTGTGTGTGTGTGTGTGTGTGTGTGTGTGTATATACAGAATATTAGGAGAATGACATTTACTGAGCTAACTGCGTCAGCTTAAAAACTTCGTCTGGGCATACCAAACTCCCTGCTAGCTTTTTCCTATACATACCAACATATTTCTAGTTCATTCTGTATATCTGACGGATCCGACGGATCCGATTATGTATGTACATTCGTGTCAGGTGCATACAAGTAAGTTTGCGATGATTTCTCAGATAAACCCATAGTGAGAGGCAGCCACTGATCGGAGGCAAATAGAAGGGCATCTCGTGGAAATCAAATATAAAGCATGCTTTGCTTCGCAGTGGTCTTTGTATCCTTAGTGTAGCCCAACACAGCTCATCAATTGTTCAGCCTTTGAGCATGGTGTTAGCTCGATCCCTCTTTTACCTACAAACTGGCATTGGAAACATCTGTATTTTTTCTTTTGCAAATGCAAACATTATTTGCCGTTAGTCAAAGGAGGTTATCAATATTGCAAGGATATCAGGTACGCTCAGTAAACAGTTTAAAAAATGCTAAGAAACAGATTAACCAAATGAGGCGATTGATATTAGTCGCGAATGCTGTCTGACATGTGTATTCAACTGAAATGAAAGCTTTCGTGAACGCTTGTTTCCTTTTTTTGTACGAAACTTTATCCAACATTACCTCGTTTTTCTTCTTTATCCAGTGTTTTTTGTAACATTTGGGGTAAATTACACCTTTCTAGCATACCACTCTGGTCATTCGAGCTTTTCCACTCTCAAATGGGAGATAAATGATCAGCCTGCTTGTCGCTTTTCGCCCCAGCAAATAAGACTGCAGGTGAAGAAATGATATCATAGTGGCTTGATGTATTCATGCCAGGCAAAGACGGCAACGAACCATATCAGGTGTTTGCTTCCCATAGCAAACATTATCAAGGTTTTATAGTAACTCGCTGTATCATTGATCTATGGGGGCTAATCATTCCAGCAGGGCATTAAGTGCATTCTGTAACTTCTGAAACAAGCTGATGATGGCAAAGCTTTGTACGGATCAAGAAACGAACTTACCAAGATTAGTTTAAGTCTTTAAGATTGATAGTCGACACAAATGTAGTTTGGCTGGCATTGTCATCTGCCGCGGAGCTTATTATAAAGCTGCTCATATTTGTGTAAGCACATTTTCCCTAACATCTCCTTGTTGCACTTTTCAATACAAGGATCCCATCAAGGAATGCCCTAGATATTTGAGTCAGATGCATAATCCCTGTATGCATACAGGAGCTTCCGCACTGACGTAGGAGCTGGGACGATTTCCGTCTCCATTCAGATAGATGACATAATCACCGCGCCATACAGAATAATGGTGCAAGGACTAGATGTGATGTTCGAACGCTTTCTATGAACGTACAAAGCTTCTATGACTTTTAGCAAGACAGAAAGGCTTTGGATGCACATATTACCTTCACAGCAGACGCAGCACGACAGCTAGTCGAAGGCTTTCTGTCCTAGTGATAGGGTGAATCGGGTTCCGAAATCTGTAATATAATGAGGCTTTTTTTACAAAAACTAACAGTGTCAAATTTAATATACCTTGCTGCTAGTCATGGTCCCCTAGCCTGATGGCTGCGGGCGCTGTTTACATGTTACTGATATTCAATAGTTTCGCCATCAGGTCTAGGGAAGGATAGCGTCTTGAACTGGACGAGCATCCCAGATTTGGGATGCTCCAGTCACATGCCGTGTCTCTCGGTCACTCTCGGGTACTTTTGAGTCGTTGTCTCTCATTGGTCAGTTCTACAATTTCCGGAGAACTTGTCCAACCGGACGAGTGATTTTTATCAGCCGGGCACACATTCTACAACACCCCGATTTGTTGTTTCACGCTGAGTGGCACCGTTTATCGCACAGTCGGCGAGAGAAGCTGACACACAACTGGTTCTTTTTAACTGACTATTACTTAAACATACTATCGTGCAGCTAAGCGATTAAAGCGCCTGCTGTGGTGCCAATTTTAACTTTTGAGACGTCCGATATTTCCAGAAGACATTCAATGTGTTCTCATTGGACGCAGACCAAAACAATGTACATGACGTCACATAAAACCGAGGGTGCGTATCACAAGCCAGTTTCATCAGCCAGACAAGCGCAATTAAGTTTCAGACCTTGTCTTGTCGTTGACTCTATGGCGAAAAGCGTAGCGGAACCCCTGGAGTCTGGGACGCAGACTACCTTCCTGCATAAAAACAGGTTTTTTAACAACATTCGATGCACAGACTGGTCGTTTATTTCACTTAATCAAGTTTCCTTATACTCCATTTGGTTGATCATCTCGTTACCTTGATAAAAGGAAACGCTTGTGTGGCCTTTTTATCCATTTATAAAATGGCCCGTCATTTTTATCTAAGATCAAGATTCACATCGTAGGTCATCAGGGTTATCCAAGGGAATATGCGTTTCCTACCTGATATTGCTTATCAAGGGCACATTAGGTTACTGGTAGAGAAATCTTACTTTTGACTGACTGCTCAGTAAAGTAGTTCCTGATATAAGCCTGTATCGTGCATCCAAATGGTCGCTATGGGTTGTTATCATTGTGTAGGTACGTTGGTAGTTGGTCACCATGTGTCCACTTACGTGTCATCATTTTCTTGGATGTCCGTGCTGTACATCAGGCGCTACCAACTCCTCAAGGGGTCATCAAGTCGAATTTATAGACGTATTAGAAAATGCCTCAGAGTATAATTATAATGACGTACAAAGCCTCGTTCGTGAATATGCCAATGAAAAACGCCCCTAAGGAAATGAAGATGGATGATAGGGTAAGACGTAGAGACGTTACTAACAAAAAGGCCATATAGGTAACGAGCGGTGATATGGTTGGATGAGTGACCTGTTGAATAACGCCAGCATAAGGGGCGTTAGTTTGTGGTACAAACAGTATTGGTGCGAAATTGCCTGTCGCTGGCTTTAAGAGTCATAAGTCTCAGTAGTTCACTACACTATGTTAAGTAGATTGAATGCAATATAACGAACCCACTGCAGTGCAATAAACTAGTCACTATGGGAATAATTCAAAGAAGGGTTGTAATGATGATGGGTTCAATTATAATTACGTAATGTGCAAAATATACAAGGATTGGTTATCGCATGGTCACGTGGGTGATAATGGGGGAAAAACACGAGGAAGCGGAGCGTCCGAGCGTCTTTCCCCATATCATCCGCATGACCATGCGATAACATACTTATCGCGATGGCACCTACACGCGATAATCAAGCACGACGCTGTCTCCTAATAATGATAATTAGCGTGAACCTATGTTATGTAAGGTATCTGCCTGGGACCTGTAAATATGAGAGGTAGTCCCTTAAACCCCTACTTGGTCTCAGCTGCCTGTCATGATGGTTTCAACTATAGGAGATCTCGGAGATTTTTCTTTTTTCGATGCCAGTGATTTTGAGATTGGATTTTAGTGTTCCTGATGGTACGGTTGTTGCCCCCTTGGATCCATTTGTGCTGGTCGGTTCAGCACCAACACTGTAGCGCAGTAGACACGGCTCGGCAGATTTTAGAATTTCGCGCCCCAGCAAGGTGTGCGTGATTTTAAGACCCTCCGTAGTGTTGCCATGTTAGAGCAGTGGTGCTCTGTGAGGGACCTTCTCAAATCTGGTTGCTGCTTGGTGATATATCGACACGAGTATTTTAACCATTAAATTTCTGTCAAGAGTCTTGCTGGCCGCTGATTTCCATAGAATATAAAAATCTAGTTTGAAAGATCGAAGAGCTGTTCAAGGGGGTGTACTTTGTCTATCAAAGATGCCTTTTGAAGCGTTGGCTACGAAAATAAAAAAACTTATATTTGAATAATTTCTCTTTGGTTCTCGTAATTTATAAAAGCGCATAACTTGCCAGTTACTTTGGATGGTTAGCGCTGCTGTAAAACTCGAAGTAAAGAATCGATTGCAATTGTGGCAACTAAATTATCCATCCAACGATTGTGCGATGTTGTGATATTTCAGCAATGAACTATAAAATATATAAGAGGTATGTCGGTAATCCTTTATGGCGTTTATTAGATGTTGCTACTTTTTATCGTTTGAAAATACTTTTCATTCTTCCTTTGTATCTAAATGTGACGCAATATTAAAACATTACAAAGATATGATTAATCTTCACACAAAGTTTAATGATAAATGCAGCGGTAACGTTATCAATCACATGCATAATCAAATGGTGTGAGATAGTGAATTGTGTGTAACATGGAAGAATAGCACAGTGTCTTATCCCACATGAAAAATATAATGCGTCATAAAAGCTTCATAGCTGATGATCAATATCAACTGTCATTAAAGAACTCCACATGCTCGTTTCGTATGGTGTTTTACATTTGTACCCACTCGGTCGTTTTCTGGACTGGTTGCAACGAAAATGTTCAACACGCATTGAGAGCCCGTTAAGCAAGTTCACCGTAAATGGGATGCCTGGGATTTCGATAACGAGCTCACCAATCTGCAAATGGGCCATCTAGTTTGATGTATAGATAATACAAAATCCACAGAGTATCATCCACCATGTTGTAAAGTCGGTTAGGTTATCATGAATATGCCAACGCGTATTAATGATTCAATTTAATTCCATAGACGTTAGTTCGGCATTCCATGCAGCAACAGGCCATTCCTCAAGTAATATTCACCATGTTAGGTTTGATAGCATCAGTGTCCCCATCCAATAGTCAATGCACATTCTCCCTCTCCACCAATAGCATTTGGTAAAAAAATGTCATGACGCATGCATTATCGCTGTTGTAAGCCGAAACAAATATTAGCGTTTGCTGGCCACAATCCTGAAATTTATTGTTCTTAATGATATAAGCAGCCCTAGGGTCAGAACAAAGAGCGAGTAAATACATGCCATGTTTACAATAGGAACTTCAATACTTCAAAGGCTTACTGGGTCAGACCAGTCTCGAATTAAATACTGATATCACCTTTACAACCTATTCGCTGTAACCAACTATCTACCTTAAAGCTGAATCAATTTCGATTACTTAAACACTTCCCCGCCATTTAATTGAACACTGGCGCCTTAATGCTATTAAAAGCAAAGGCACAATACCCGCTTATTGCGGCACAACAATAATTTTAACAGACAACAAATGTAAAACCGGCCTTTACAGCTGCGTAAACATTGCTTCTTTCACTTTTTTTGCAGCTATTTGATAGCGGACATTCTGGGTGAAGCACAGGAAAACGTCAATTACCGTTCCATATGGTGGCATTCAGCGGTGTCCTTTCGCACAATTAATGTAAATGTAAGTCGACACTCATAACATAAAGGTATTAAGGAGGTATTTCAAGTGGAATTCGTTCTACGAAAATACCAAAAGGAAACCATTGGCGAGGTATAATTGTTCAAGCTGTTGTTTCAGAACGGGTGTTATTTGGGACAAGCCAAAATCACATATATTTTTCTTCAATGAAGCGGTACATTTATTGCACAATTGGGAATACAGCAAGTGTTCTATTTATTAACAAATAATAACACACTGCTGTAGTGCTGATGAAGTATTGAATGTGATTTAGATTGCATGTTTCGTCAATGGTTTATAATATATAACTTAGCTGTTTTGACAAATCTTTCGTTCAATTGATTGAAAGGCACTTTTTGTTGGTTTCTGGCATAATGTTCGACATGTCCTTGCTCACAAAAGTTTTCCCTTTTGTATTTCGATGGCATTGATATGAAAATCGGCTAAATATTAAAACGGCACATGTCTACAGACGCCTTGGCTTCAATCAGAATTCGGAAAAGCAAAATATCACACCGAGCCATTGTAGGGTAACAAAAGAAAGCAGGCATTCAAATGATAGTGTTTCGTCATCTAAGGTTCTGCTTTCAATCTAGCCCAACATAGATTATATATTGTTCAGCTTCTTCGAGACAGGAGTGTTTAAGCGTGATATTTTGTACACTAACAAACATGAACTAGAAAGATCTGAGTAGACGTTTTGTATTCATAGTTAATCAACTCTTTACTTAATTCAGGATGACTCCTCTGCCTCTCTCTTATGATAGCGGCAGGGTCACCAGGTGTGTTCTGTAATGTTGCCGCCAGCGGTGGCTTTAAGCATATCTGGAAGCAGATCAACCAGGATAAGTTTAAGTCTCAATATAAAGATTGATCGTCGTGGCAAATGTTGTTTAATTTGTGTTATCCAACTGCACTGAAATCTTTCATTAACACTTGTCACCTCTTTTTAGCAACTTTTCTCCAATGACAGTCTCCAGATTGATGACATAATCATCAATCCTTGGAGAATGACACAGTGATTCAAGTACCGTGCCCTCTGAAGGTAGTGCTTTACAAAGATTTACAAAGATTTGCAACGAATTTAACGAATAATGCAAAAATAGCAATATGGCGCGGACACTTTTACCGGATTTTTAGGCTTTGTATGAATATTTCAAAAGTATTAACTTCGTTGTTTGGTTTACAACGGGTGCATGGATATATCACCTGATTACAATCCCGCCTTAAACTCGTAACATTATAATCATCGTCATTATGGAGATATAGCAGGCCGTAGGAAATGTAGGCTATGTTTCATGTTAGAAGCACAATTATTAACCATTTTCTCAAGAATGAGTGCTGGCAAAATAAGCACGAATTAATGCAGCCAGAGTGTGACGCACTTTCTATTATCTTGGCAGACAGCATGACAGGAAGTGGAGTAACCGGGATTAGTTTGAGTCTCTAAATGAAGATTGATAGTCGTCGCTAATGTGGCCTGGCGTTATTTAACTTCACAGCCAGCTTATGTGGACCGTCGTCGTCCTGTCTAACAGTCGTGCTGCTCAAAACAAGTTTTGCGTAGGGTAATAATATCGTGGAAATTAGGACAAACTACAGCGCCATAGCATGCTATGAGAAGCTTTACCACTCTTACACGTGTCAGCAAAAATGAGGTAACCGTTCATATCGAGGATAAACTTACTGCTAATGGAACATAACACGTATATCATGATAGCAGAAGCAGTCTCTTGACTATATGAAGGGGTGACTGGAGGCTTTCTATGGGCGTATTGATCATCACTATGACCGTTGGAAAAACAGAGAGACTAAGAGTTGTACACAACAACAACGCAGACATGCACCGATACACAGTCTACACATGCCAGTCGCTTGTTTGGCCCAGTTAATAACCTAGCAGAGGTAAAGAAATAGCATCAGAGTGATCTAGTGTGATCCGGTATATATATAGTTTAGTGCTATTAAGGACAAAACATCTAGTGATAAGAGAATAGGAGAACTATTCTTCGGAATTTAAGTAAGTTCACAGCATTGCTGTATAATGGTAACTCACCAAGGTTCTTTTTACCGATAAGAATAGGTTAATTCTAGAGGTACAACTATTACGCCAATAATGTTTGAAATAATACATGGTTAAAATGCATAAACGTACGCTATTTATAGGAGTTATATCAAATTCAAAATCAATTTTCCAGGTGATATCAGTAGCGGGTTAACCAACACATAACAATGGATGTGCTGTTCTTTTGTGTATTTTGTACCAACGCGTTCGGTTGACTAGCTATACTTAACTTGATAGAAGTTCTTTTATCGGGTTTCCTTTCATGGTATTTCGGGCCTCCCTTTACCGATATTGCTCAACGAGATGGGGATGGTGTCCGCCTTGAACCCGGCCATCGAGGTCACCAATATTGGCTCTAACGATTTGTCTGCGACCTCTTGTTCTCCCGCTGGGTTGTCTTAGGATGTTTTTGCTTTGTTGGTCAACCAGGCAGGTCTTGCAAAATATTTCAACAGCTTGCGTGGTGCTGTTATGGCAGCTCTTAACTCCCATTTTTCTTACTCACAGTAATCTCATGGTCCTTGTGTCTAGTGACTTCTTGTAGATTATTTCTGAGCGGCTTTTGCCTTTTATTGTAGTCGCTCTTGGTCTAGGTAAATATATTTCCGTGCGTCTGTTTCTACTGTTGTATACCTTATTGCAATGGGTGTGTACACTTGTAACCTCTTTGGCTTGACCTTGGACTTTGGTCTCTAATTTATATTTTGCCTCAGCCTATGTTTCCTGGGCTTCCTTTGCCTTGCTTAAATATTTTTTCCCGTGAGCTAATGTTTCACGATGGAGGCTCTTCCCCCTTTTGACTCTTTGTATTGGCCTTCATCTTTGGCCGGGGCTTTATTTTCCGTAAGCTTATGTTTCACGATGGAGACCTCAGTCTCATTATTTTGCGTGAGCTTGTGTGTCATGAAGTCCATCTTTGGCTTGGCCTTTACTTTTCCGTGAGACTATGCTTCACGAGGAGACTTTGGGCTCAATACTATTTTGCAACGATTATTATTGCCAGCTTAGTCTATCTTGGGGCCTTGTTATTTATTAGCTTATGTTATTTCCGGTGTGACTTCAGTCTGCTGGTTCATTTTTTAATCATTCATTTGATATTTATTTATGTTCATCAACGCTCGTCTCCTCTGAGAGCTTTAATCACCAATTACATTATGTGGCTTTTACCTGTAACTTTTCTTATGAGAAATGACTAAGTAATGCTGATTAAAGTATCAATATAGTGAAAGACCATTAAAGTTGTGATGATGAGGAATGAATGGAAAATAAAGGAAAATAAGGGTGCAAGAAATGATAAGCAGTCTTAGCTTAAATGCGTTGCTATTCTGGCTCAAGTCCCGACACTGTTCGCCGTTCTTCAGTCAGTGAGGGTCACAGGGTGGACAGAGTTAAGCCCTTCTCTTGGTTTGTCACCAGTAGATATATATAGTGAGATATAATAATGTTGAAATAAGCTATATACACTAAACGTCCAAGAAAATAAATCATGTGTACAAATTGAGACTCCAAGATGGCGAAAATATGGAAAGTTGGCCAAGCAACAATAAGTTGGACATATTACAAATAATTCAACCTGGTGTTGGTGTTGGTGTAGGTGTCAGTGCCATGGACGAAGGTTCCGCAACCATGCGCAGACATATGTCAGTGATGCACACTCGTCGACGTCATGGCTTGATCACTTTATCTGCATTACCATGTTCGAATCATTTGCCAATTGCTGCTTCGTTTCGCTTTAATGTAAGCTCACAGATAGCTGCTGGCAATGAACAATTTAAAGAACCCCTTGCGACGTTCAAATGGTGGGCTCCTCAACACGAATTTGTCAAACCTACTGCAGCACACTTCATTGTCCAAATCTATGGGTTAATTTTACACAAAAGTCGTTTAATAAAGTTGGAGTTGCTTACAATAGCATGTAGCGAAATATTTAGAGTGTATAAAAAAGAGAGAGTGCCAGTCATATGTTCGCCTCAAACAGCATCGCACGATTTCAAGCATATATCAGAATATCTACCTATGCATTTATAAGAAGGATAGACCTCTCCAATATCTTGCTGATGAAATCTTTTTATGATTGTTACATAGTTAGGTCTAGTGCCATATGGACCCATTAGTACCGCATTGAACGCTAACTTATATGCATGTCTAATGTATTATGGGCCTGGTGCCTGAAATAAACTGTCATCATTATTATATTATTATCATTTGTTAAGCTGATGCGATACAAATTCTCTTGAACATGTATAATGAAATATTCCTCTGACAAACTGACAAACCAATCCGTCCTTAGACTGAACAACTAGCAAAGGCAAATGGGTGTATATATTTGTGAATTATATTTTTAATGGAGGTTCTGACTTAAAGTTAGATAGACCCCCTGTGCCATTGGACCGAGCAATTATAATGAATGTAGCCTGCATAACAGGTAATCTCTGCCATTTCTCCACTGCCAATATGTTGATTGATAGCTGGCACATATGTATCCTGAGTGGAGCCATTCAACTTCAGTGGCAGCTTATAATGACGCTCCTTGCCATTTAGAAAGCAACTTTTCTGTAACATTGCCTTGTCATTCATTTTGATACAATGCTTTCATAAGGGAATAACATCAAAATCTATAGGTTTTAGAATGCAATGACAACCAAGAGCGATTTCCTGCTCTCATACGAGACCAACGACGATAAGTCTCTATTCAGATCGATGACATAATTACCTCTGAATGGAAAAAAACAAAATGATAATTTCCAGAAATACAAAGGGTTGTCTCACGACTTGTTTTACAGTGATGATTATATGCGTCGTATGGACGAATATACCACCATGTACTTATCTAACAGAGAGGCAGACGGAATGAGACCGCAAGGAAGAGAAAGTATTCCTAGCATATTAATGGTGCTCTCTAGGAAAGAATCGTAGTTACAGTTTAGTGAATACAAGTGAACAATTGCGCCTGCATCAAAAGTATAGTAGCATTCCTTCCATTCTGACAGTAGAAATCAACCGAGTACAAATATAAAGTATCGTAAAGTGTGTTGGTACACATATACGAGGTAAACACAAACAAGTTGATCAACCTTCAGCCAATCGTTATATAATTTATCAATCTAAAAACCAAATGCAGCCTCTTCAGGTTGTTATACATATTGCTGTTGAGTATCAAATTCATATTGCCACTTATGTAATGTGTTATGGGTTTGTACAATGAGGCGATCTAAAGTTGTTATTCAATGATTGGTGAATTTTGAAAAAGATCATAAAGACTGGATTGTATAGCGGGTATTTCTCAGGGGAGTAATAACCAGGCACTACCAACCGATGGATTAGGTGGTCAAATCTCATGTTGCCTTTGGCTAAGCTAGTAGTCCCCTACAATGCCTGCGCATGGTGAGACACACCCTCACCTATCCATTACAATGACTAGCCTCTGCACTAGGTTTATATCTCGGTTGCTCATCGATTTACTACTGCCGAAAAATCCCTATGTTTCATTCATGAGTAAATTAATCTATGCGACTTATGCATTCTTCATTGTCAGACAACATTAAATGCCATAGTGAAGGTGCCTTTATATGTGCTGGCTGTCTATGAAAATGCACTTTCGCGTGCGCCACAATGCCTACAATACGTAATTACCTGGCCTCGTCTGTTGCATATTGACAGGCATATGATGTCATGCTCTTTCCAGAGGATTCACATGCTCCGTATATACGTGCATATGATACATACATACATACATACATACATACATACATACATACATACATACATACATACATACATACATACATACATACATACATACATACATACATACATACATACATACATACATACACAGACATACATACATACATACATACATACATACATACATACATACATACATACATACATACATACATACATACATACATACATACATACATACATACATACATACATACATGACATGCACATACATGCACAGACATACATGCGTGCGTACATACATACATACGTACGTACATACATACATACATACATACATACATACATACATACATACATACATACATACATACATACATACATACATACATACATACATACATACATACATACATACAGACATACATACATACATACATACATACATACATACATACATACATACATACATACATACATACATACATACATACATACATACATACATACATACATACATACATACATACATACATACATACATACATACATACATACATACATACATACATACATACATACATACACATACATACATACATACATACATACATACATACATACATACATACATACATACATACATACATACATACATACATACATATATATATACATTCATATATACATATACACATATTTCGTCTCTTGATATAAAGGATCGAACGCAGTAAAGATCGGGAACGATGCAACTGACGAATTTCTTTTTGCATAGGTGCTGTTTATTAGATGCGCCATTAGTTTAAGCACAAAGCAAACGCCGAAGAAGTCGCTTGATCGATCGACGTGGCTGATTTTGGCACGTTCAAGGGCATGCTACCGACCCATTGTTAACTTGTGGTGTCAGGTTTCGATGTCAGGGTAATTCATGTTATTTAGCGTATAATCATTAAGGACTAAACCTCAAAGCCAATGGCGAGGGTGCCGCAAAGCATACGTATGCGACCTGTACAAGAGCATATGCGGGCACATTATGGTAAATTAGCTCCTTACCGAAGCCTTAGCAGCATTATACATGAGAGCATTGTTCTGGCTGTTTGGCATTAACGACTTAAAAATTTTAGCCCCTTGTTGTCTTTGAAATGCTACTTCTATCGGGGTTCACTATTGTGGAAATTCAACCTCATTCGAACTTAACAACAAACAAAATATCCCCTGTTGACAACTTTAGAGTCGTACAACACCATAAATATTTGATGAAAAAACAATAAATATTTTACTTGGCATTTCAATGAAACAGCGTGTTATCAAATTAGCTAATAAAATAAGGCCTCATTTCCTGTTGTGATGTTTGACATTGTTGTAACAGGTAAATTAATTGCTACCTGCCCAGACTAATCTCCGATACAATTAGGCTAAATCCAATATGCATATGCTCATTTCCTATGCGGTATATCACTTAGGAACAGGCTTATGCTTTCAGGTACATTGGGCGCTGTGCGTTACATAACCTAAACATGCTGTTTTCATAGCCATCTTTCCACTATACATCGCATAATACCCATTTGGCTCCCCTTGGGAAACGTCTTATTCACCACAGTTACAGTGATGTCGCAAACGATGCATCGTAGACAGCTTTAAGCAAATTTGGACTTACTCGATATGTAAGTTATTTGGTTAACCGCCGTAGAAAACAATTGAATTAAATCTAGGTCATTGACATTTACCACAGTAGAAGTGGGGAATAGTGGGTACCAGAAACATTTTGTTAAATACTCTTAATGATCTGTAATATTTCAATGATGTCATTCTCTAGAATTAAATGTTAGGTTTCTTTAACTCTGGGGTTATGTGTTAAATGTTGGCTAATGTAACTCCTTGATCTCAAGGTTGTATGTTTTGCAACGAGTGCACTATTTGGACAATGAGACCCGCGCTACATCTTTCTTGGAACTCTATTGGCTGCCCTCATATAGTTATTACAATCATTAACATTGTCGCTAAACTCCAAAATCAAATGGCTTGCACATGCTTCTTGTTTACTTGTTTCTGCTAAATCCCTGTCTTACTTGAATTGTTAAACGCTGATTCCGTATAAATGTCGTGACAATTGCAATGCATGGTTTAACGTTTTGACTAGTGGATCAGCATGCCAAAATGTACAATATACAAGCATCGGTAGCAGGTATATTCAATATAGTCCGTCTTTGTGTGGTCTGTTCTGTAGCAGTGTCGTCAAATTAATTAAGACCTCTTTATAGACATTGAGTGGAAATTTATAACAGTTGTGAACCTTCACATTTACAAACCAATATCGGCGGTGCCACATACTAACTCTCCCAGACAGTGCAGCGCTGCAGACTATTTATCTAACAATATCGGTCTCGATAATGACCTATTCGATACCACCTATTCCCAGCTCGACTATGTTATGTATTTCATCACTCAATGGTCATCGCATGCAAAGCTAAATCCGCGGGCATTTCCAGAGCTGGTCTGCTTCCTAATGAATTTGGCATAAAGTGAATAAATAAAACGCTTTGAAGGGACGTTAGCTCATTCATGATAACCTGATCTCGTGTTGGTCATATATGTTGCATTATGAAGCCCTCACTAAAAATCATAACGTCCACTTCATGTGTTGTGGATGGTGGTTAAGAATAAAGACAGTTCTGTTCCGGTCTACACGGTGTCGTCCTCGTGTGTGTGTTTCTCAATATAGTTATTTGGACATAACATAACATGGTGGCAGCAAGTGAGATCTAAAACGACCCATAGTGATTAAAAACAGTGTTTTTATCTTCCGCTAGTCAGCAGTGGAAACGACTGTCGTCTTGAGGTCAGTGACAACGGATTTCAGTGAACCGAGCAATTCACCTCCTCAAGGCTCAACGACCCCGCTCAAACGCACATGGTCGGCGACGGATTGTGTGACTGTGGTGTTGGAATGTCGAGCAACAAAACGAGCGCAAAGTGCAAATCGCAAGTAAGCTTCTACATGTGACAATATCAGGTCTAGTGATCGTGTTGGACGTTGTGGTAAATAATTGCATCGCGTCAGTGACAGTGTGCAGTTTATCGCCCGCCAAATCATGTCGGAATCAAACCCAGCAGCAAGCGTGCAGTACGTGCACTCAAACGATCTAGCCGGTATCAAGTTGCCCTCATTCAACTGGGACAGTGACGATTTGCCTCATCAGTTTCGCTCATTCAAGCGTTATTGTGAACTGTTGTTGTCGACTCCTACGTACAGTAACAAAACAGGTCACGAAATTGTTAACTACATCCTACTGTGGTTGGGACCCAATGCTTTAGAAGTCTACGACAACTGGTCTCATCTGACAGTAGAGCAGAAGAAAACGCCAGAGTCAGTGTGGCAGGCATTCCAAGACTATTTTGAGCCCAAGGCTAACTATAGACTTGCCCGTTTTCAATTTCGCGACATTCGTCAACAGTCAGCTGAGCCCATTGACACCTTTACAACTCGTCTTAAGGTGCAAGCACGGAAGTGTAAATTCGAGGCTGCTCTCGAGGACATGCTGATCGACCAAATCATTATTGGCACTGTGCACAACCCCGTTCGTAAAAAGCTACTAGACCACGATCCCGAGAAGTTGACACTTGACAAAGTTCTTGACTGTGCTCGAACATACGAGGCCACACAACAACAACTCAATCAGTTTGGGCAGGCTACGAAGGTGGATAGCATCCATCAAAAGCGAAACAACCAAAGGAAAGGACCGATTCCACATGCTGAATCGACCTCAAGGAACACATGCCACTTTTGTGGTGGGACTAGACACCGTCGGGAGGAATGTCCCGCTCGCGACCAGAAATGCAATAAATGCTTAAAAGTTGGTCATTGGGGAAAAGTTTGTCGCAGTACTGCTGCACACAGTTCTACGCAAGGACATCGCAGTGGCTCAATAAAGTACAGTACTTCAAAGTATAACAAACAGAAGCAGAAGCCTGATGTACACTCTGTTTGTGTTGAGAATCAGGATGAACCACAGTTTGAACAGTGCACATTCGACACTCTCTCCACTTCAACAGTAAGCCGGGACAAAGCATTTGCAATCTTGTGCATTGAGGCATACCCCAACAAGAAGACAAATCTACGAGGTAAAGTGGATACAGGTGCTCAAGGGAATATCCTGCCTCTGCGAACGTTCCGCAATATATACCCATCGCATGTAAATGAAGATGGACTGCCAACAACCTTAGTTAAAAGTGACGCCAAACTCACTGCATACAATGGCACTCCGATTCGTCAGTACGGTACACTTACCATCCCGTGTCGTTACGCGGACAGCCAGTGGCAAGCAACAAAATTTTATGTAACTGACACACCAGGTCCTGTAATTTTTGGATTGGAAACTTGCGAAGCTCTCAGTCTGGTGACCATGAACTGTACCATATCTCTCCAGACTGACACTGCAAACCTTAGAAAGCTGAGTGACGTCAAGTCCATGTACCCTGACCGATTCACAGGCTTGGGTAAATTCAAAAGGAGAGCATTCACTAATCCTCAAGGAGGATGCTTGTCCTGTAATCCATGCGCCAAGAAGAGCTCCAATCCAGCTCCAATCTCAAATCCGCTCTGAGCTTGACAGAATGATGGACCTAGATGTCATCCGCCCAGTGAGTGAACCTACAGACTGGGTCTCGAGCATAACATATGTTCAAAAAACCAAACGGGTCTCTCCGCATTTGTTTGGATCCGAAAGACATCAATAAGGCGCTAAAGAGGGGTCAGCACCGTACCCCCACACTTGAAGAGGTCACACACAGACTCAAGGGCGCAAAAGTGTTTAGCAAACTGGATGCCAAGTCCGGCTATTGGAGCGTGCAGTTAGATGATGCCAGTCAACACCTCACTACGTTCAACAGTCCATTTGGAAGGTTCTGTTTCCAAAGGCTCCCATTTGGCTTGAAAACTAGCCAAGACGTTTTCCAAAAGGCAATGGATCAGATACTCGATGGACTGCCTGGCGTCATATCCATTGCAGATGACATCACTGTGTTCGGTGTTGACCAAGCTGATCACAACCGCAATCTCCATCAGTTGATGGAACGTGCTCGCAAATGTGGTCTTGTCTTCAATGCAGAGAAATGTAAAATCAACCAAGACGAAGTATGCTTCTTCGGCAACATCTACGGGGAGTCAGGGGTCAAGCCTGATCCAAGCAAAGTGCAGGCTATCATCGACCTAAAGCCCCCAGCAAACGTCTCAGAACTCCAGTCATTCCTTGGAATGGTCACATACCTTGCTCCGTATATCCCTAAGCTGAGTAACGTTACAGGACCATTGAGACAGCTACTACAGAAGGACTCTGAATTCCAGTGGCATCCAGAGCATCAAGCAGTTTTCAGCCAACTCAAACAGCTCATTAGTAGAGCTGGATTGCTCTCATACTTTGATCCAACCAAGCCAGCTGTATTGCAAGTTGATGCGAGTCAAGAAGCCCTCGGCGCCGCACTCATTCAAGATGGTCACCCAATCTCGTTTGCCTCAAAAAGTTTGTCTGACACCGAAAAGCGGTACGCAAACATAGAAAGAGAGCTACTTGCATGTGTATTTGGAGCAGAACGCTTTCACACATATTTGTACGGCAAACCATTTACCATCGAGTCAGATCACCGTCCACTGGAGATGATCTCAGCCAAAGCACTCACATCTGCCCCAGCCCGTCTGCAGCGTATGCTGTTGAGGTTGCAACGCTATGACTACGAGATAAAATACAGACCTGGCAAAGAGATGATTCTAGCGGACAGCCTTTCTCGACTCCCAAAGTCTAGTGCTGATGAGCACATTGAACTGAATATTAAGGTATGCTTCGTTCAATTCAGCAACAGACGACTCGATGAGCTTCGTGAAGCAATAACAAATGACGAGACACTCAATCGCCTGTCAAAATACATTATCCAAGGATTTCCCGGACGCCAAAGAGACGTCCACCACAGCATTCATCCTTATTGGCCTTTCCGAGACGAACTAAGCATTGAAAATGGTCTCATTCTGAAGGGAAGTCAACTGCTGATCCCAGAGATCCTCCATGACCAATATCTAACTGACATCCACACTGGTCACCAAGGGATTATCCGCTGTCAGATGCGCGCTAGAGGTAGCGTGTACTGGCCCGGGATCAACTCTGACATCGAGGGCATAATATCACAATGCGCCATTTGTCAAAAGCACCAGGCATCGCAGAGTAAAGAGCCAATGGAACCCGTTATTACAACCGTTCCACCATATCCCTGGCATACAATTGGCTCAGATCTCTTCACACTGAATGATGAGAACTATCTCATCATAGCAGACTACCACTCGAAATACCCGATTGTTGAATGCCTTGGACGTGACACTTCCAGCCGTCACGTAGCTGCTATTACCAGTCATGTATTTTCAATGTTTGGTTGTCCAGACACCATCATCTCGGACAACGGTCCACAGTTTATAGGCAGTGCTTACCAGGCAATGACAAACAACTATGGAATAGCTCATGTCACCAGCTCCCCTCACCATCCTCGTTCACACGGTTTTATTGAACGCATGGTCCGGAGCATGAAAGCCCTCATTAAGAAGTCACCTGAGGAAACCGACAAAGCTATTCTTGTGTATCGAACAACCCCTTTAGGCCCTAAAATCCCCTCACCAGCTGAACTCATTTTCCAAAGGAAAATTAACTTCAACCTACCAGTCTACCATCAAGGCAACGCCCATGACATAACTGCAGCTAGACAGCTAGCCCATCAGAAATCTGAAATGCGTTACAACAGCCAGAGCAAAACCCTTGATGAGCTTGACATCAACCAGCCCGTTTACTACCAGGATGTGGCACGTAAAAACTGGCTCCCCGGTAAGGTTATTGGAATTGGCCCCGAACCACGTTCCTACACAGTGCTATGCCGCACGACAGGTCGCCCTCTAAAACGCAACAGAATATTGCTACGACCTCGACCCATAGCCACTGACACTTACACAAGCCCAACTCCGTCACCACCAGCTGCACCCATAGTTGCCCCACCTACTCTACAGCCAACACAGGATAGCCCCGTACCTGATCCCATCTCCACACCTACTAGTAAAGTGAATCACAACGCAACAGTCTCCTCACCTGCGATACAGAAAAGTGGAAATACTACAATACCTACCTACACCACGTCCCAAGCGAAATGTCATGCCTCCACGTCGTCTCATAGAAGATATTTAATCTAAATACATATTCATATTGTAGCAGAACCAGATAGTATTGTTTTGTATGAATGTCACTTGGGACTAGACTTAAATTGTATGTCATTTTATTGTAACAGGCAGACAGCTACCTTTTGTTTGTGACTGCAGACAAGCAACTAACATAATGTCTGTCATTGATGATTTCTTAAAAGAAGGGGGATGTTGCATTATGAAGCCCTCACTAAAAATCATAACGTCCACTTCATGTGTTGGATGGTGGTTAAGAATAAAGACAGTTCTGTTCCGGTCTACACGGTGTCGTCCTCGTGTGTGTGTTTCTCAATATAGTTATTTGGACATAACATAACAATATATAGCTACTCTCTGCGATTTTTGCCAATGGGTCTAAAAAATTGCACTTGGCGTGTTGGTAAGCGCCTGATATACAACATCAAACGCCTAGAAAAGGGGTGCTGGTTTTCCGGCAAAAGTTATATCAGATCCATGATCACTTATAAATGATAATTTGTAATTCTTATCTTTCCCCCGGTATCTGTACAATCATAACGACCCTTAACGACCGTGATCATAACGCACGACGCGGAGATTAATCAAGGTCCACATTTGGAAGAAGACCGTCACCAGTGGGCTATGTGGACCAGAGCCCATTTGTCAGCGATGATAAGCTGAATCACAAAGGGAACGCATATCTCCCGGGTTTCGTCTGAAGATCCAAGATATCCATCTTGATCATTGATCAAAAAGAGAGGTCATGCCAAGAGTCGAGGGGGGATGTCAGAGAGTGAACCGGGGCGAAATAGGATATCTAGGAGATCGCTTACGAGATCTACTGTCAAGAGTAGCTGCGGTCGAACGGTAATATGAATATATACCGTTCTGTTCAACATTTGCCGCGCGTCCTAGAAAACGCGTTAGGGTTAAAGTGCTGCATAATGCATCTAGAAAATAACATGTATCAAGAGCCTGTACAACAAAAAGTCCTAACGCACCAAAAAAACTCGATATATCATTTCTGAAAAATCGCTATACGATGACCGCCATTTTGGAAAAAATCTCGGTAATATTTATAACATGATAACCCTACTGGACTTCATATAGTCTATTACAAGCTATTTCAAATAGGCCTTGAATCACTAATTAAATAGTTCCCACTATTCTAGCTGTGGTCAATATATCATGGGTGTCTAGAGTCATGGTACAGTGTACTCCTACCATAAAATCACTCCTTGGTAGGGTATGTCACATGGGTGCTCTACTGGATATAGCTCCGGTCGAACGGTAATATAAATATATAGCAGACTCGACATAGCCTTACAAGGTTACACATACCGCAAAATTGATACCTAATTAGTTCACTGAAGTCATCAAATCTACCCTCTCCACTTGATATTGAGCCAAAGAACTTGTTATGATTATAACTTAATCTTAGATTGAACCCCGGGTTATTTGTCGGAACTGTATGAAGTAGCTCACTCGCCATCTGCTGTCAAAATCTATCTATCTAAACGCAATGTAGGCAAAGAAACTCCGCATCTGACAGCTCCGCGCTATTTACTACTTTTGATCCCTCACATCCGCGCTGTAGAGGTGGCATCAGATCATAAAAACACCAGGGACGAGTACCTTGCCTAAACGTAATGTAGACTGGAGTATTTTAAATAATTGTCAGCACGACATTTCAACCAAATCACTTTTCCTCATTCCGCAAAAAAAGAGATTAAATATAATTTGTCGATACAATTTATGACTTATATTTCTGTGCAGCTGACGTTTGACATATTGCCTCTCGGTCTCGGTACTTTATGATGGCTGGGTTATTTATCGTCATGATGAGATTTTATCGTTGTAACGGGCGAAGCTTTTCTATACAAAACATTATCGCCATCCTCTGAATGAGTGACTGACTATTTTCCTGTGATATTTAGCAGACGATGTACTTTGCATGTGACACCAATGATCCGACGGCATGTGTTCGCTGTCATCTTGGCAGGGCTCGAGCGAAATATCTCGCTCGCAGACAGATTGTAATCTCTTTCGACCAATTGTATAAACATTGTTAAAATTAAAACTATAAATGAAAAAGCTCCTTTGACATTATTATGAGCTATAATCAAAAAATAATTCTTGAATTCACTTAAAATACAGTGGCGGCATGTTGATGTTAACTGTGTCGGCCATATTAAAGTCATTATTAAGAACTTAAGTCAGCGTCGAGGGTGTCTCAACTTTGAGCACGTTTTGAGTCAGAACTTAAACTTAAGTTTGTTGGCGAATACCACGGCTCAGCGTTTTTAGACAGAACTTAGACTTGAGTCGTCATGATATGTCTATTTAGTGCTTATAGTTGATACATATATGTAGCAATATGTAGACATCAAGATATTGATGCAAATGTATAAAAGGACGTACTTTCAATATACTAAACATGGTGCATAAAGGGAATGTAGTTAATACAACAGATCAAATGCTCCTACAAAATCTATTTAGCTAAGTTGCTGATGAGTAACCAGGTCAATCCAGTTTCAAGGCCGTATCAACATATATGCATTAATCACAATTACAGCCGTACCCGCACCATCACCATGGCAATCACCACCACAATAGTTGATTACGTCATTCAGCACCACACAACCCCCACCTGGACCATCAAGTCTGTCAAATTCCCTCGTCCAATTTTCAGATATTGCAGTGAGTGTCGTACCCTCTCTAGATAAGATATCTGCATAAGAAGCCTTGGCGCCGGAACGTGAAGGCACCTGGAGCTCTCACGTATTTACAGAAAAGTACGTATAGGGTTTAACACACAAACACGTTATATGGTGCCTAGGCCTTCTCACTCCTTCACAGACATCATAAAACACGCCCTTACATAGCTCAGGGGCAACACACACACACATTCTCTAGGGTCTAAAACTATTACCCATGAAATCTTGGATGACCGTATATCTCTCCTATGGCAAAATACCAACTACATATAATATATATATGAATACATTAACAGCGGCAACCTTATACAGAATGTGAAGTTTTATTTTGACCCAATCATATCATGACACTCGGCAATTCCAATTTTAAGGGTTCCGTGGCATTTGATGCAAAGGCTTTGCTTTCACTTAATCACGCACCCTTAATCGTACATCTTATAATCTTCAACTTAGGATAGGATATGATCAGTGGTATCGTTGGTAGACATTGGTTCCCTGCACGATCCTGTTAATCCAGGTCATCATATGGTCACGCGTCATCATATGGTCGCGCGTCATCATATGACCATATGATGACGCGCGTCATCATATGGTCACGCGTCGAGAGAGCTCATTGTTTAGGTTGACATAGATATATTTGACACGGTCTATGTGTCAATGGTCTTAGAAGCATTTTGTACATGTTATGCAGTCACTCTCTCTCTCACTCTCTCACTCTCTCATTCTATCGTTCCTTTACTCTCCTATTTTCTCTCTCATTCTCATTCTATCGCTCTTCCTCATGCTTTCTCTCACACTCTCTCACTCTTACTTTCTATATATGAAATATTAACTGAAACAGAAAGATAAAACAATATCAGGAAATGACGTCTATATTACGATTCAGTCTAATTATAGATGTGCTATTAATTGGCTCGGGATGGTTAATGGTAACAGCGGCCAAGCAGATAAGGAATTAGGTTAACCTAGCTTGCCGTGCTACTTTAAACCCAGACACCCCTCCGTTTAGGTTGCATACAAATTAACTTGACCTGTAAACAAAGAACCTAGGAATCATTGGCTATGTCTATAACACTTCCAGCAGAGATAATTGTAGGGTGAAGGGTGAAGTAGTCTGTAAACAGTCATTCTCAGCAAAGATCCAGGTTTGATTCGTGCGCAAGACAAAACTGAACAGGTGCGGCCGCGCTGCAGAGAACAAACCATTATGCCCCAATAACTGTGAATCAGATCGTCACATGATATCCCCCATTATTAAAACACAAACGCGAATGATTGAAAGGAATATGCTAATGGATGTTATCGTTCCAATAGGTGTATCGGGGTGGTACTACGATGCCTGTGCTTTTCAACATGTGATCCATCTTAAACTAACAACCAAAACTTTACTACTTACAATAAATTAATGATTCACATTAGATTCATGAAGATCTCCTTGTGTCATTAGCCTGAGTCGTTAATCAATGCAGCCAGGTTCTTGCTGCGAATGACAAGACATAGGGTATATCAGTACGCGGGCTCACTGGGGTAAGTTTTAGTCGCATATGTGGTAGGTGCTATTCAACTACAGTCGCAGTTTATGATAACGCTTGTCAATTTTTGCTATTCACTTTTTTCCAGCATCACCGTTGGTGCTTCTCAAAACATCATGTCGCGAAACAATCGGCCAAGTCACACCACTTCTGAACGCATTACTTGCCATTTGAACTTTACCTCTCTTACATGGGAGTAGCGACGATAACAAACTATATTCAGATCAATTACATAATTACCGCTTACTATCAACTGCGGCTTAACCTTAAGACAACGCTTGTCAACTGTTTGTATTGACGTGTTTTTGTCAACATTATTTCAATGCAAAGTTCTCGTTAGGGAATTATACCATGTCGCCCTAAGATACACCGTTCCTGACTGTAGTGCTTATCATGTGGCCTAACCAGCTTTTACATGGAATCAGAGAGTCGTCTCTAGATTACATGAAGTGGTGACCGAATACATTCTATTGACCAGTAAACACCAATTACATGTCTGTTAGCAAGAAAGCAAATAGCATCATAGTGCCCTGAAATGGTCAGGCCAGGTGCCGGGTTAATGATATTTAAGAGAGACCTGGGATATAAAAATATCTAGTGAATGAATACAAAAGGACAGCCTAAGTATCAAATAAAGGCCGCTTTAAAAGTCATACATCTGCCGTTGTCCTATTCATCATCACTACGCGTCCTCCCCCGCACCTGGCACTTCCTAAACTGTGATGTCCTCTTCACCAACTCTCATATATTTGAGTAAGTGCCATACACTGCATGTTTATCTGCGTTGATTCATTAACAGACATTATACAGAATGCACACATATCGCCCCAGGGTGCCGTACACCAATTAACATTGCTAATTATCCGAGATAATTTCCATGTCCATCTATCTCTCCCACATTTTTAAACCAACTACATGTATAATACGAGGTAGACTACATTGGACTGATATCATGTTATCGCGACACTCGATCAAACAAATTCTAAATATTGCATCGTCACGTCGATTTGACTTATTACCCTAACACCATGCTCCTCTCAATCACTCACCCCTAAAATGCCCCATCATATATCAGTTTCATTGTAACTAGTGAACTTGACTTTTTGCTAAGCGGTATTCCTTTCCCCTCACCTAATCACCTACGCATAACCTCTCGTTTTTATCAATGATTATCAAGATAGAGGGTTAATCGGGTATCTTCAGGGGTAACTTTGGAACAAAATTGTTCCCTTCACTCCAAAAATCAGTCGATGACTTATTTCGGAAATGTGCGTTTTTGCTCCGCTGACATTCTCGTTATGGTATTCTTGACAACCATCGTTAAGCAGCTATTATGTTCTGAAAGCACGCAAGATATCTTTCTTTTCAAGCATAAATAGTGATTATCTATTTATGAAAACCTAATGATGTATCATAGCTCGGTCGCACTACTATGACTAATAACAATAATGATATATTTATGTATACGAAAACGTGGTGTGTATATATATATATATATATATATATATATATAGATATATATATATATATATATATATATATATATATATATATATATATATATATATATATATATATATATATATATATAAAGTATATATATATTATATATATATTCTATATATATATATATGTATATATATATCTGTATATATATCATGTGTGTGTATCTATCTCTATATATATATCTATATCTATTTGTGTCTATCTCTATATCTCTCTTTGTGTATCTCTCTATATCTTTTCTATCTATCTCTAAGCTATATATATATCTATCTATCTCTATATGATATATATATATATCTCTCTATATCTCTATATCTATATCTATCTATATATAATACATATATATATATATATATGACCATCACTGCGTAGCATGTTCATACCATGGCGGAACTGCTTCTTTATGATCAGTGACTCCATGTACTGTGCGTGGAGCAGGTGCTTCTTCAGCAGTCTGAGTAGTCTGAGATGTGAAAGCTCAGCATTTGATCCCTACAGTGACCTTGACCTTCATAAGATAAATTGAATCGGTCTCCATATACTTAAGGCACGTGCAAGCGTTGAACCGTTCACAGGGCCAATGTCGCCAAATTTAAACACTACAAAGAGACTTAATCGTCTCACATGCGCACTTCATTTGCCTTTGCCACGTTCGAATATTAAAGAATTACGTTTGTGTAAGACTACAAACACAATACTACGCCAGTACGAGTTGGAAGCCAGAATGTAGATGGTTATTACGGTCTACAACGCCATTTTCTTCGAAATCAGAATTTGATGTGGCCTTATTTCCCAATATAACCAAGTTGACTATCGATGTTGGTTGCCCAATGACCAATAAAGCGGTATTTACGATGCCATCAAGATGTAACTGCAGCTTGGTACGGTAAAGCTGGATGCGGCTCAATTGTTTGTCTGCTCTTACGTTGCTGTATATATATCAGAGCAAGCTAATCCGCCACCTCCCAAATTACACAACTACCATTTCCTATCTCATTCGAGGACATAATCAGTCTTAATTATATGAGCTATGGATGTGAATATAGGGTTATATTCTTCTTTCATTCCCCTTGGTCGGGTATATATCATTGCCCGCCATTAGTCCTGCTGAACGTCAATGTCCTTCATTTGCCAGGAAGCCAACTATAAAACGCCAAAACGGTTTTGCTATTCGTGCGCATGTTGCAAATGAAATTAACTAGCCAAAAAAAAAGCGAACAGGCTGATAATTTAATGATGTGGCATACTCATGAGCAGAATGAGTAAAATAGCATATTTTCATGCATAAGTCAACAGTGCTTCAGGACTGGATTCAATTTGTTCCATAGATATAATATGCCACTTTGGTGAAGATGTTGTTTACACAAAATCTTTAAATGTGGACAACGAGTGATATTCTTAGATGAGTGGCCTTTTAAATTATTACAGACTCGGAGCGTAATGTTATGATACGAACATCATTGGTACATATCTGCTAAGAATTAATGTGGTTATAGGTGTCCGCTGCTTGATCACTATACACCCTGGTCGTACACTGGCCGCTACCGTTACTGGACGCACCAGACACGCAAAAAAGTAGCTTTACATTGGAGCCTTGGGGTTAATAGCCCATATTTGAGGTCACAATTTACAATGCATTTTGTATATTTCCACGGCAAATTCAGATAGGATTTACAATTCATAAATACTGATAGGTCCACGATACTGCGCTCTTCCATCACCAATGTTTGCGAAATTAAACGAGGATTATGAATGCAACAGAACGCGACCCAGTGGGCACAACACGTGGAATCCACGTGGAAAATACGTGGAGAAACTGGTGTAATTCACGTAGATAATACGCGTAAAAGGCAAGTTGAAATCACGTGGATATGGACACGTGGAAAACACGTGTGCTCTTCCACCTAAATTCAACGATACAAAATATCTGTCTTCAGGTGGTTTTTACTTCCTCTTTAGTAATTTTTTTTGTTTTTTAATATATTTCACAAGATCATTGAACCAAGTACATTTATTTCTCAGAAATATCCAACTATAAGTGCTACATGATCACAAATAACAATATTAAACATGTTTTAAACATTACGAGCAAATGTCAACATACAAAGGCAACAAATTAGTGGAAAAAGGCAGGTTTGTTCATGAAACACATTAAACCGGTCACTACATGCATGAGCATCATGAATATACACAGATATAACATGGTTTACTTTCACCCTAATAAAATGCAAATCATAAAATGTACTTAAAAGGCCACTGAAATGCAAAACCGAATTTTTGTTATCGCATTTTGATGATAATTTTTAAGTGACTTTCTGGGTGACGTCACCTAATTGACACAAATCAGTCAAATTCGTCTGGGTAAATGGCTTTCATCAGTAAACCACTAAACGAAAGTGAGTGAATGAGTTTGATGACTTCATACAGGAAAGTCTGTGAGTTTGATCGGTAATATCTCGGCAACCAGTTATGACATCTCAGTCATACTGTTGTCAAAATGTCACAAAATCATCTTCATAATTAGATGACAACACAAATTTGAATTTTGCATGTAAGTGGCTCTTTAAGTAAACGATCTAGTCAAATCTATGAAAAATATAAATGTGTGAGTAAATCAACAATCATTACCAATAGGCAATATTTAAACTTCTCTTGGGTGCATTCCTTAGTCGGTTGGCTAGAAAAGACATTAACAGCAGCTTCTGTGAACCCATGACTCTTCACTACACTTTCTGCACAGTACAAAGAGGACAATATAAGCTACCTAATTTCATACATCGTACAACTGACTTTCATTATTTATTGTGTATCATTAAAATCAAAAACTATCCTGGACTTCCAAGTAATTAGCCAATGGTGAACCTACCGACAATTAATTTGCAGAGTGCCATTTTCTCAAAGCTGGCTTTGTCACCTGACCCGTTCATGTTAAGCTTTCACTGCAGGGAATTAGTGATTAATCTGCAAGCAATATGTCTGAATGAATACAATTGGTGCATGAAAAATTCTTAAACATTGCCAATTCAGACAAAATGCATAAGTGCAAGTTGTTTGGATCATGGATTTACATCAAATACATATACATAGAGAATCTCACCTGCTTGTCAAATCGTTCATCGTATCCCGGACACTGCTCAATGATTTTCATACACTTCTGAAACTGACACAAAAATGTGACATTTGGAAAATATTTCATTGCTGTTTATTAGATCTAATGCCCACTACTCCTTAAAAAAACTGCAATTTTACATACCCACAAATTCTTTCTCTGGTTGTCCATAAACTGCTCATTTAATTGTTGAAGTTCCTCAGTGCTGTTCATCTGCACAGCTTCAGGAAGCATTTTGCCACTATCGGCCAGCTCTCTCCTCTCCTGCCTGTTCAGTATATCCCTGATTTGCAGAGCAGGAGAGGCAGCGCTCCTGAAAACCTGTGCACAAACAAATTATGCAGTGTTCAATTACTATGCTGCTGACTACAAACTCATAAATAATACCTTTCTCAATAGCAGCATTAAAACAGAGAAAATATTTAAAGAAAATATTCACAAATGTGCACTTATGTTAAAGGAAAGCCATCATTGCTCAACCGACGACTGCTAGAATGAGTGACAGATGAGCCATGACTGTGGGACTGAGTTGCAAATGAGCGATGACAGACCGTGTGGAACGGATTGACAGATGAACGATGACTGTGAGATGGACTGACTGATGAACGATGACTGTGAGATGGACTGACAGTAGCCCTACAAGACGTCTGGTATAAATTCATGTTACCGTTACACCAGAGCTAGACTGACAGATGAACGATGACTGTGAGATGGACTGACAGATGAACGAGGACTGTGAGATGGAGGAACAGTCAACAGATGAACCATGGCGTGTGTATAAGATGGTTGTGGTGTGCCTACAGCCTTTCCGCTGCAACTAACTAGCTGCAACGGCTGGCACTTTGCTGAGAGCGATAATACAGGTTTCATGCACCAATGAGCATAAATTCATAAACCATGAAGACATTATATACGGCAAGCAGTTTTTGTACAGCTACTTGAGTAAACTTATTTTCATTGAAAGAATAACATTTGAATATGACTCACTTGTAAACTTAGAAACGGTCAAAAATATAGCAAATGAATTCTCAACTTTCCAAAACTTCTGCAAATCGCGCCAATCAGCGGTTAGCGGTTAACCCCCGGTGGGGTCTCCACCACGGACCAGCAGGTCACGGGTTCGAACCTCGCCTACGTTTGGAGAGCATCTCACCTGAATTTCGACTCATTATTCCAAGAGACCCCTGTCACGATAGTAACTAAGCAGATGAAAGCCAAAAACCGTCATCATCCCCAGAGCTCATAGATCGATAGCACCAAAAGTTGTGAAACCCACTATATCTTGGCATATCTAGCACAAGCCTAGCTGGGGCTGTCAGGTTAACACATGGCCATATTTCTGGTATAAACTGAAAAAAATAATATTTAAATAATAATTTACAAATGGGTCCTAAAATACACGTCTTTTCCACGTGTTTTTGACACGTCAATTCCACGTGATTAATACTCGTGGAATCCACGTGGATATCACGTGAAAACACGTGGATCCACCAAATCACCAAAAATCCACATGATTTCCACGTGGATTCCACGTGTTGTGCCCACTGGGGAGGTACTGTTTCAAGCTGTTTGTCAAGCTATTTTGTCAGTCATTGTGAGTGATAGTTGGCAATGTGGATTACTGTATACTGAGTTGTACAATATAGCAATGTGTTATGTACACATATCCCTCTACAAAGAGTTGCTTGCGATTGATAAATAACGCCACAATGTCCTACATAAAATAATGCTTGCTGCAATTTCGATTAATTGAATGCTTCTAAGTTATTTTGACATAATATTAAATCGCTTCGTGTTTCGATGACATAACCACTGATAACTCTCATAGAGCGATGTAAATGCAACACAGCCTTGTATATTTGGACGGACTCAATACTGTTTAAATGCAAATCACCACATTATGTATGCAGTGGTTTTTATCGTCATTCTCACACCTTAAGTATAGGAAGAATTGCGTCGATGTCGGTTATTACCTCTCACATATTGGGGCCTTGGTAAACACATTCATATACATATATCGCTGCATCAGGGTATAGCAATATAGGTGCAATTACCAGGAGTAGAACAAACATTGCCCAGGTTCTCTGAAATCAGAATTGGATGTGGCCATATTTTTGAATATGTGAAAGTTGACCTTCTATGTGGATAGCCCTACGACCAATGAAGCGGTATTTATGAGGCCATCAATAGCTTTGTTCGTCATGTTACTTATAGCAACCATGATCGTCGGCCTTTACTTTGATGTGCATTTATTAGAGCAACCAAATCCACCACTTTCTAAATGGTATTGACAAACCCAGCTATACATTCAATCTTATTCGCGGACCTCGTCTGAATAGGTGATTCGAACTGCGAAGGTGAATGCCACGCTATATTCGTTGTTATGTGCACTATATGTAAGCAGTTAAGAACCGTACCCTTCCTTTCCCAGCTCTAGTATACTTTATTAGCCCCCATACGTTCTGTGAAATGTGTTTCTAGTGGCTGGAACCCGGAAACAGAATGGCAGAAAACGTTTTTTTCCCATTCGTGCGAGTGTGGCAAAGGAAATCTATTTTCCTCGCTCAATAAAATCATTCTCACCGAAAAGGATGTTAGTTAATGATATAGCATTGCGGATCTCTTTTCTGTATCACACCCTCTTGTTTGGCTAATGATGTTCCTCGTTCACTGATTAGCCTTTGGACTTTTTAAAAGGGGGCTTTGTAAGTGACGTTTACTCTCATTCACTGGCATTAACTACGGTAATTTATCTATCAATAATCACGATACAGTGCAATATTCCATTCACATGTGGATGTCACCTCTCGTGACCACAACCTAACAGGCATCAAGCTTACGAGTGGACAGTTGCGATATTATCGGCCTTGACCACTTGCTTGTTATCGCAGCTGCTCCTATTGCAGAGTAACCGGAGCTGCATTTGTTGTTAATAAGTGTGGCGATGCAGCAGGGAAGCCTTTGAAATCGCTCATTGAATGGCGGTACCTTTTGGACGTTCAAACGTGCAAGACAATATATAAGCATTTTGAGTGGACCCGTATAATGGATTCATTGTTTTGATAAAAGTGCTTCAAATGGTGATTACACCTCAGATGGTTCATTACTGCACGTGTTGGGCTTTTAAGCCTGGTTACAAACATGATTTAGAACCCATTGTTCAATATGTTCTATTCAGTAGTAAATGCACCAAAGACAATTGCAGGTTATGTTGTGCCTAATCGATTATTGGTATCTGGTGCACTGAGAGCAAATTATGGATTAACATGTCTTAACCCATGTATCACCAGAATCAGCGAAAGTCAATGTCTGAGAATTAAACGATGAACAGTGACATCGTGACTAGGGATTTTGAGGGGGAAACATAGAAGGATCATTCATTATGAAAAACAGAAGCAGTCCCGGGCAGCACGTAGTGGTTGCCCAATACGTTTTTTTATTCCGATTCAATCAATTCTGTATAGTGCCTCGACGCGTAGTGCACAATAGCTGCGTGCAATATCTGACGACATTGATTAGAGCTCTACAAACTAACCAGCAAACAACAAAGCTTTAAATGTTCAAGGGGGTGGACTTACTCGGAGGCAATTAGCTTTAACGTTCACCCCCATCGGAATGGGGCTTCGTTGGCGGCAATAGGCACTGTCACCATTGTCCCCATGGGCCATATGACACCGTTCATTACACTTATACTAGCATCCGGGCATATTCATGGTTTTATGATTTAAAACTGACACGAACTGAGGTTTTACAACTCTCCCGTACTTCCATTGTCTTACTCAAAACCTCAGCACCAAATATATATCCAATCTCATATACACCAGATGTTCACGGCTTATCTGATGTCCTGCATCGGCCATCGAGGTGGAGCTGCTCCAATGCGATGTTCCTTATCTTTGTAGACTTCGTTATTTTAGCAACCACGCTTGAATTAATCCCAACTGCAGTCATTGGTGCAAGATAAAAACTAAGTGGATTTTTTAACACCCATAACTGAACTTAGAGATGTATTTGGATAAACGTAATAACGATCGCGAACAACAGTTATGATAGCTTTTTCTTCATGAGGATGAAGGAAAGTCTCATTGATGTGAAATAGCAGTGGTCGGATATCACTTGTCCCTTTGACTAGCATTAATGTATGTATGTATGTATGTATGTATGTATGTATGTATGTATGTATGTATGTATGTATGTATGTATGTATGTATGTATGTATGTATGTATGTATGTATGTATGTATGTATGTATGTATGTATGTATGTATGTATGTATGTATGCATGTATGTATGTATGTATGTATGTATGTATGTATGTATGTATGTATGTATGTATGTATGTATGTATGTATGTATGTATGTATGTGTGTATGTATGTATGTATGTATGTATGTATGTATGTATGTATGTATGTATGTATGTATGTATGTATGTCTGTATGTCTGTATGTATGTATGTATGTATGTATGTATGTATGTATGTATGTATGTATGTATGTATGTATGTATGTATGTATGTATGTATGTATGTATGTATGTATGTATGTATGTATGTATGTATGTATGTATGTATGTATGTATGTATGTATGTCTGTCTGTATGTATGTATGTATGTATGTATGTATGTCTGTCTGTATGTATGTCTGTATGTATGTATGTATCTGTATGTATGTCTGTCTGTATGTATGTATGTATGTCTGTATGTATGTCTGTATGTATGTCTGTATGTATGTCTGTATGTCTGTCTGTATGTCTGTATGTATGTATGTATGTATGTATGTATGTATGTATGTATGTATGTATGTATGTATGTATGTATGTATGTATGTATGTATGTATGTATGTATGTATTGTAAACGCCTACAGTGAATATTTAAGGATACGCGCACACGAGCTTAACCACTACTACAATCTCACCAGAATAGTATTCTCACATTTCAGTACCACGGCCTTCAATTAAAGCTTCGTCATTTGTGATACACGTGTTATTTCCCCGGCGGTTATTCGGTTGTCGTCATTCTATTCTATTCTATCGCTGACTAAATAGTATTGACAACTTTACATTCAATCACATTCGCGAACCTCGACAGTCTTGGTTAGGCGGAGGTGAATATTGGCTTATGCTCTGTGTGATGTATACTATAAGTTGTCTCTTGATCATCGTATTCTCCGTTCCCTTGCCGTAGTATATCTCATTGTCTCTCGTGTGTTCTGTCAATGTCAAAGTGTCCATAGCCCCAGTAACCCAACAATAAAACGTCAGATAACATTTGTGCTATTCTTGCGCATGTGGAAAAGGAATTTTACGAGCCTAAATAAAAAGAAGCATACACACCGATAAGGATGTCATTTAATGATATGGTATTACCCATGAGTAGAGAAAGATATCATCTGACCCACATTTGCAGCCAGCGTGTAGCGTTTGATACAGATTATCCATGAACTCCAGTTAACCACACAAGAATATGGGAGAATGCGGAATAGAAATAAAACGCAATGGGCAGATGTCGTGCCATTCTGTAGATTTTGCTATTTTTACAGTCTGATTCTTTCCTAAAAATATTACACTTTCTTGCCACAAAGGCTGTGTCTTGTGTTATCCAGGAGTAACATTAGTAACATTAGCTAAAACGTGTGCTCTGTTATAAACCGTGATCTAACTTCCTCACCATCACGTGTTTTTAACCTGGCATGCATGCTGCGTGCCTTTGCCTAGTATAGTCACGCAACCAGGCGCAATCTTCCATTAGAGCTACTATGCTACTGAAACAAAAGATTGTGCGATATTGATAGTTCAGGAGATTTATAAGGTGGTTGTAAGTGAATGCAGACCTACAATAAATGTTGTCAGTTGAGCATCCATATTTTCTGCTAAGCATCACGTTTAATAACGTTTCTCCTTTTTGTCTTTTGGCAGAAACCAATACAATATACACGTTCTAGTTCTAGTGCTTTACTCCTATTTAGCGCTTCCCTTACACACTGTTTTACAAACGTCTGGAAATAATTTCCTGGCATTTGATTGTGTGGATTTGACCAGAAGCTCATGAAACCGGCAATGAAAATTTCCTAAGTAGGTAAGAGTGTTATCATTATATGAAATGAATGGACTACGCCACAACAAATGGTACTTCAAGTCGACCATTCCAGGGGATTGTGTTATATGAAAAACACGAATGGGACGAACAGTGAAATACTTTTGTTTTCATTTTTCACAATGCGCAGTTACAGTCACTTGACCATATATTTCCTCTTTGCAATATTCTCTTCTCGTTTTGTTATCCACCGCTATTTCTAAGGAAAACCTCCTTTGTGCATTGAAGAATATAAAAAACATCCCCGTTGGTTTTCTGATTGTTTGGTACGAGTAGAATAGTAAATGGCGGCTCTGGGACACTTTGCTCAACCGACCTCTGGTGCGACTTTCGCAGCTACTATTAACTCCTACGTGATAATACACCGTCACAAGTATGGGAGTGTACCGCAAAATAGATCCTATACTCTAAAATGGGTAACACTATCAGAGGATTATGCTGTATTATCAGAATGACAACAAAGAGGCGATGCACATAGACCCTAGTCGGAGAGACTACACTTGGCACCAAGGTAAGGTAAGTCTTCAAAAAGATACAATGTAATATCAAAAATTACCTTCAGTGATGGCCTATGAACGTGACCGAAAATTGCTGGATTTGCTGGTGTTCTTGGAAGGTATCCTTGAATAGATGCATGGTAAACTATCATGTGAGATTAAAGAACTTGACAGCATAAATTTCAGATAGCTCCCAGGGTGAAGGAAAGTAATGATACAAACGAAGGTGTCACTGAGCATGTCGAACCAGTACAAAGAAACAAGCAACAGTCACTGCTTAATCCCGACGAGTTTGACGAGGCTCTGAACATGGGTAGCGCTGATATACAAGTTCAATTGAAAAAGTGGACGCAGTCTGGCTGGCTGGCCCGCTACTAGCCATTCAAAGGTGGCTAATACATAGATTTACCACCAGACCTAAAAAAAAAAGAGGTGGTCTATTCTGATTGCTTTGAATCAAGTAGAAATTCCTTCCGAAAGAATTTCTAACTATTCAGACATGAAAAAGTGCGATGATATTGATGACCCAAAAAATCGAGAAGAAGTACAAACTAGCCATAAATATATTCGGATGGAATAAAAAAGGTTATAGTACATCATATTAGCAAGCCACCAGACTGCATTACCTTAATCAACCTAATGTTAATCAAGAAGACACATGGATAAAAAAAAACTCAACTGCTTACTATACGACAAGAATAAACATCAGCACCTTAAGTACCTCTGTGAGAGGTGTCTAAAAGTCTACTCCAGACTCCAGTTAACACCGAGGATAAACGAACCCCCCAGACACCAAATCAATGTCATATATGCAGCAAACCACTGGCAGGCGACTCTGTCTTCAACCACTGTCACATAACAGGAAAGTACAGGAGACCAGCCAACAATACATGCAACCTTAAGCTGCGATTGAACCCTAAAACAGCAACTATACCAGTTGTCTTCCACAACCTACAGGGCAATGTCTCCCACCTCTTGATGCAGGCCATCAGCAAGGTGGAAGGCCAAATCAACTACATCCCCAATAACATGGAGAAGTATATTTCACTGTCCCTAAGACAGTTACGCTTCATTGACAGTGCTCAGTTCCTGTTAGCATCGCTCGACAAGCAAGTTGCGGCAAACAAGCATTTGCTGTGACTGCTAAGTATGAACCAGACGAAGGTTTGACGCAGCGCTACCATCGATGCAGGAGTTCTACAGCAAGCTGTCGGAGCAAGGCATAACTGACAAGGAATAGAATACAAGCATGACCACAAAGTATGGAACACGTTCAAGTGTCACAACATGGGCGACTATCACGATCTGTACCTACATACAGATGTACTGCTCCTGGTAGATGTATTTCTGCAAAACCTGCTTGCGACCTACATCCGCATGAACACGATTCTCAGGAAGGTGGCCACAAGCAACTTTAAGAAAGACCTCTACAAGCTGATGAACAACACAGTATTTGGTCAAACAATGGAGAACCTTAGAAGGCGGGTCAATGTCAAGCTCGTGCGTTCAGCAGAAGGGGACATAATACGCAGGTTGGTGGCTCGTCCTGTGTATGCAAACATACAGTAGTTGACGATGATCTTGCAGCCCTGCACATGCTTACGAGTAATCTTGTCCTAGACAGACCAGTATACGTGGACACCTCTCCAAACACTTCTTCTACGGCACCATGAAGAAAATGTATGATGAGGGCCTACAGTTGCTGTACACAAACGCAGACTCCTTACTGATGGAGATTCGTACAAACTACGTGTACATGGACATGCAGCAGGACCGCCACCACTTTGACACTAGCAACAACCCGGACGGCCGCGCCCTCCACTGCAATAAAAACAAGAAGGTCCTTGAGAAGATGAAGGACGAATATGCTGAGGTGCCAATCAAGGAGTAAGTAAGGCCATGACCTAAGATGTATTCGATTCTGCTATCCGACTAGGGCTTCCAAAAAGACGTGGTGAATATGCAACTACGACAAAAATTATACATGGAGGCCCTCTTTGATAAAAAGCAGTTTAGGCATGGTATGAATATGTTACTGCCCCCGTTTGATTCCAGATGGATAGATGCAAATAGGATAAACACTCTAGCCTATGGTCACAAGGATATAGTTCAATGATTGAGGACACCATCTGGTGGTAGCTGGGTGTCAGGTGGCATCACAACCAGCTTTTACCTGACAAAGCCACGGATTGGCCCCTCCAACAATTAGTAGACAACAGTTTAGTTTACCCCGGAGAACTTTTTCAAGAACCCTTGCGGCTACTGTTCGGTTCTTGATTGCAGTAATACCCTTCCAATATTCCTTGGGGCTATAGAAGATTGTTTGCATGCGACGAGTTGTGCGATCCATTGTTAGGTATTCAAGCATCAGAGTTCCAAATGATGTGTGGAAATAATATCAACGCTCAACATAGCCCCAAACTACTCAGCTAGCATGAAAGCAACCAGGCCAGTGGCAGCCATGCCCAGGATAATAAACGTCACCTCACGTCCCTTTTGGTCATATGAGGGTACATAGAAGCCTATATACCGGGAAGATGAGGCCACCCACCACTTCGTGAGAAGATAGATGACTTGGCCCTTCTTACCATGTGAACATATCACACCGGTGTTTGAAGACCTTGCGCGTGAAGCAACAACAGAGTCCCTTCAGAAGCTAATAGTCTACTTTAGAACAACATGGATCGAGTCAACTGTACGTCCGCCAAGTACCTGGAGCATTTTCATGCAACCAGTTCGGACTAACAACAATGTGGAGGGTTTGGCATACGCGCTCAACTTCAAGGCTGGCAAGTCGCAGCTCTCATTCTACCTCCTTCTCAGGTTACTCGACCACAAGGCTAATACAGTGGAAATCAACGCCAAACTGACTTCCTAGCAGAAACTCAAGAGATACCAACGCAAAAAAGAGTACAACGAGCTGCAAGAACGCATATATGAGTACTGGAAGGAATTTGCAGCTGGTCAGCGCACAACCAAACATTTACTTCCTACAGTTAGTTTTCTGAGTGGTCCTTGTATGCAAGAACTATTAGTCACCATGTGATGGACACTACACCATGTACACGATGTGATTACCATGTATTGTATACATGGATACAAAGGTGAAGTTAGTCGATTTGATCATCACTTTATCTATTTATTGTCGTATTCATTGAGTCGACTTGTATCTAATTCAAGTGAACGATAATACAAATGAGACAATCATAATATGTTCAACCGATTTTAGCAGTTTTCGTTTAAAATTACTCTGCCATGCGTTCCACGGATGCAGCAGACTTTCCTGGAAGAGCCGACATCATAGACGTAAAATGTGCCGTATCAGCTTCAGCTAAGTTTAGGCGAGTGGCCGTACCGGCCAGGTGCCGTACCGCCTCGAAGCCAAATAAACAAAGCGGTTCGGACAGCAAGAATTACAACAGCCTTACCATCATCACTCGTAATAGGCCTTTATCACGGTTAGTTTGGATGTTTTTAGCGGTTAAACGAGCAGGTCGGATTTAGTTGTAACTTTGTATGTAAATAGTCTATTAACGGAAATGAATGTCAGTTTCTGGCGCTATGCAGCGCCTGCAAAGAATCAAAACAGTAAAAGCTGATGCTCTCTTGCTAGAGGGGGAATTTAATAGTCGCCTGCTAGTGTGGAGGTCATGCGGAACAAGGCAGAAATTTTTTATCAAAAACCACAAGAAAAAAATATGCATTAAGGCTCTCAGTGACGAAATTGTATCCCATCATCTTATAACTAATGACGCTACCAACGCAGTCGATCGCCTCTGGTAAACTGAACAGCTTCAGGCTTTATTCAAATACAGAGACATAAGTGTACACAAACGTGATTATAAATATATATATATATATATATATATATATATATATATATATATATATATATATATATATATATATATATATATATATATATATATATACATTATTACATGTATATATGTTTATATATATATATGTATAAAAATATTCATATTCATACATATATATATAACATATATACATATATATATGTATGTGTGTGTGTGTGTGTGTGTGTGTGTGTGTGTGTGTGTGTGTGTGTGTGTGTGTGTGTGTGTGTGTGTGTGTGTGTGTGTGTGTGTGTGTGTGTGTGTGTGGATTATCTTCAGCACCCATGATTTATTGTATTTCTTATTTACTTTACGACAACAGGAGGACAGTGGTGGTCAGGAATTTGCGAGCCTGTCAGATCGCCCCAACTGTAACCTTGACCTTCATATGATAACCTTCTCATTTAGTTAATGCCGGGTTCATTTGTGCATCACCAGCAGGGAAAATGCAATCAGAGACCTGCTTATCAAGAAATCACCAGAGCCAAGCCCTGGAGACAGCTCTTCGTCGTGATACATGAACAATTCATATCTTGACTGGTGGTGGAATAACATGGAGGTTTGCGAAGGATTTTAGTCTAATTCGGATGAAAGGTTAATGGTACAAGTGCATTACGCTTCCAGCCTGTGCGACAAAACACGCCATTGAGCCGCTGACTAACCGTAGTCACGAATAATCTATATTTACGGACTTCTATGCGAAAATAAAGAGTCGTTGTTTGTTATATTAAAGATAAACATTCAAATATTCATATTGTAGCGTTTATTCATTGACCCAGTTAGATCAACCTTTAACTCCGTATCTAGACAAGGATCGATGTTCATATATTAATTGTCTACCATTATCTATGCATTGATCCGCAAATATTCTTACGGCACGTAAAACATATTGCATCGAACGTAGTGTTAATGTCGCCAATTAGGAATTCACCCCAAACACACAATTGTCTATTGATTTGAATGCGACTTAAAAATGTGTGGAATCTTTGCTGCACCAAGAGTTGGCCAGATGACCAATTCAACAGGTGCATCAATGCTACATGATCGAAAATTGCAACTCATTTGTTTGGGATAATTGTCTTTTCCGCCAATGGTCTGTGTTCATGTTGTCTGTGGGGCCAATAGCCTCGATGCAAAAACCAGCTTACACGCAGGCTGCCATTTAGGGATATGATATTGCCCACCAGAAGGATAAAAAAAAGCATCTGACTCGCCATAGCTACCAGCATGCCATATGATACAATGATGCCATACACATTAGTTTACGGGTAGACCATCGGGGTGAATTCCTGTGATAGAATGCGGAATACGACTCAGAAACACCGACCAGACGTGAGCGTATTCTGTTAATGATTTATGTTGCCGAGCGGCATGAGGACCCTACTCCAAATGCAAAGCGCCTGCGGACTCAAATCCCGTAGAAACATGACTTATACTCTCATTTAGTGATATAATTTGTTACATTGCATTGTTTTCAAAACGATGATCACGAGTTTCAGATAGCTATCATCAGATTTGTCTCGTGGGGATGTGAGCTCCTCAAGCGACAATAATCATCAATGTTATGTCTGCGTCATCTGCATGACGGTCCTAACTCGCTGATGAAATCAACTATAAAACGTCTACATCTCTCATGATCTGCCGTATTAAGCAACTAAAATGTCGTCTCTTCATCTCCAAGGTTATTTAATTTTGTACAAGCTGCTATGCATTGAGTCTTAGGCGTGATCACATGCATGCAACCGGAATGTAATATCAAAAATGTCATGACAACTCAAACATCCTTGGTTATATATACACATGTATCATATATATTTATGCATATTATATAAATAATTATTTATATATATTATATAAATAAATATACATATATATATATATATATATATATATATATATATTTACATATATATATATATATATTGTATATATATATTTATATAGCTATATATATATGTATATATATATATATATATGTATATATATATATTTGTATATAATATATATATTATATAAATAGATATACATATATATGTACATATAATTATATATATTATATAAATAGATATACATATATATGTATATATATACATATATTTATATATATCATTTATAAATGTATATATATAAAATACATATATGTATCAATGTATATATCTATATATATGATATAAAATACATATATATTGTATATATATATCTATATAGCGATATATATATATATTATATATATATATCATATATATAATATATATATATATAAAATACATATATATGTATATACATATATATATATATATCTCTATATATATATATCTCATATATCTATATATATATATATATATATATATATATATATATATATATATACATATATATATATATGTATATATGCATATATATATATATATCTATATATAATATATATATATATATATATATATATATATATATATATATATATATATATATATATATATATATATATATATATTATTATTATAGTATTTGAACATCAGCGTTATTGCGGAACTTTTGGTAAAACCAGATACCAGATGTTACTCGAGCCCTTATGTCCCGATGGGGGGGGGGGGGGCACTTGGCCTTATTCTGGATAGGGGTGTGCCGCGGGACCTCGAAAACCCGTACCCGTCGTACAAGGTCAAAATGGCCAAAAGCATACCCCGTCGTACAAGGTATTGTGCGAATGTATAATCCGTCTTACAGATTGAAGCTGAAAAACATACCCCGTCGTACAAGTATGAGGCCCAAAAAACCCGTCGTACAAGTCGAGAGACCGAAAAAACATACCCCGTCGCGCGGCACATATATACTACCTCTATACACTTAAGTGCCACCCCCGCTGACATATCCTTACATTGAGCAAGAATGGCAGATTAATAAGGGGAACACATATATATCGAATATAGCGACTATCGTGGATGCCTTGGCGTGAATTAAATTATTTCATTGGCTGCCTTCTGGAAGTGGATATATCTGTAAGTGTTAATATCCTGCACCCGTCTCCGTCTCTCGATCCCTCTTAATCTTTTTCACTCTTTCATTTAATTTCTCCAGCTCTCTCCCTCTTTCTCTATCGCTCAGTTGGCTAATGTGTGATATAATCAGGGGATGGGAGTTTAAAATAGATGTCAATCATGAGACATTTGGTGTTAGCCTGATATTGATGGTGATACACTGGCCACCACCTAATGTGTAATTACATGATATTCTACAATACATAGAGGCTGGTTGAAACTTGGTTTTGTGTAGCAACTCAATGTGTGGAGGTGGTTAGTGCCGGAACCTGTTCTATGAAGCAGCTGAGTGTGTGGAGGTGGTTAGTGACGGAACCTGTTCTATGAAGCAGCTGAGTGTGTGGAGGTGGTTAGTGCCGGAACCTGTTCTATGTAGCAGCTGAGTGTGTGGAGGTGGTTAGTGACGGAACCTGTTCTATGAAGCAGCTGAGTGTGTGGAGGTGGTTAGTGACGGAACCTGTTCTATGAAGCAGCTGAGTGTGTGGAGGTGGTTAGTGACGGAACCTGTTCTATGTAGCAGCTGAGTGTGTGGAGGTGGTTAGTGCCGGAACCTGTTCTATGAAGCAGCTGAGTGTGTGGAGGTGGTTAGTGCCGGAACCTGTTCTATGTAGCAGCTGAGTGTGTGGAGGTGGTTAGCGCCGGAACCTGTTCTATGAAGCAGCTGAGTGTGTGGAGGTGGTTAGTGCCGGAACCTGTTCTATGTAGCAGCTGAGTGTGTGGAGGTGGTTAGCGCCGGAACCTGTTCTATGAAGCAGCTGAGTGTGTGGAGGTGGTTAGTGACGGAACCTGTGATGAAGAGATACGGGAATATTACTTAAATGAAGCAGCATATAAATGCAAGAAGTTCGATTACTTGGGCTGTGGAGGATCAGCGAACTTATTTGTGAGCAAGAATATGATATGCAGATCAAAGTGTAAGGTAAGGGTAACCGCTAAATATGAAAAGGGCAATATATTGTAAACCTTTAATCAACACTAAAAAATCTTCTCAATACACACTCCGTAAGCCAGCTAAATGACCCGGATGTTTCTCGTCTTTTATCGGTCTTGGTTTCAATGAATGGACGTAGTCTTCTGTTTGCAGTGTCACAAAGTAGGAATATTGACTGTTTTGGGGCTTCATTTGCTCTCTCTAATAGCTTTAGCCGAAATCGTGAAGGAGCGAAAAACATCAGCACTCCCATGGGTCATTGAACGGCCTAGCACGATAGCATGTTAAATGGTTTCGGTATTTTTACCCAATTTCGCGTGAAGTTATATTGTACCTTTGGTCCCCATTGCGTATGACAGGTGCAACGAGGATATCAAAGTGTGCATTCATTCACCATCATTGACGAAGGGAAACATCCATATACGCAGTTGGGATGGCAATTGCTGAGCGTCGTGCGTAAACAACGTGACATTAGCCAATGCAGGAGGCGAGGAATATTGGTCTTTCTGCCACTCATCATATATATATATGAAGTCTCTCTCTCTCTCTCTCTCTCTCTCTCTCTCTCTCTCTCTCTCTCTCTCTCTCTCTCTCTCTCTCTCTCTCTCTCTCTCTCTCTCTCTCTCTCTCTCTATATATATATATATATATATATATATATATATATATATATATATATATATATATATATATATATATATAATGATATACACTTATTATTATGATATACACTTCGTTATGATCCAAATTCAATATCACTGTTGAATGAGCATGATCATAACGAATGATAGTTTTGAGATCACGTTTATCTGTCGCTGCGTGTGATATGACCCTACAAAATATCAAGACGTATAGATTGCTTCTTTGTTTTAATATGCTTGATTTATTTGTGAAATACCAGATATAACAAAAGCAATTACTGTTCTTACGATTAGTTTATATTATGTAATATTAATGTGAAATCATAACGTATTAATTGCATAAAGACGCAGCTGCCGGGAGCCTCTGTCGAGTGCGGATCCGCCTATGTAGGAGACACACTCTAACTCAGCATCTTAAACACATAATTTATATCCTCTATTGTGGCCCTAACATATAAATGTCATATTCTAAACAGTTCTTCTCTAATGGCTGAAATCTTAACCAGGTCATAAAATATACTTCCATGACTCAGATATCAAAACAGCTCAACTGAAAATTCTATCAATAACAGACAGTTGGGCCAGCATTAGAACCCATCTTTCATAAAGTAATGTGGAATAAGCTTGAATAAGTGGGAATTTTCCAATGTTCATCTTTTGTCCAACATCACCAGTCACTTCTGTTTAAAGTTTATACTGGCTTTTATGAAATCAAGTACTGATGGTAGAGATCAGATTTTAATGTCACCAGTCTCAGTACGCTAGGAGGATCTCAATCGTTGTGCTAAATTATCCTCATCATTCCTCTCTACTGGCATCAGTATCTATGATTGGAGGCATTCAGAGGGATGCTTCACCCACCAACCCACCACCTGACTACTCCCACTAGTATAAGTAAGTGCAACTACCCCTGTAAGGAATATAGAAGCACTCCACCTGAAGTGAGATATATTTATTTCCATATACAAAACAATGCACGATGATTAACAAATGCAAGTGATAAATACAACCCTGAATCTCCATGAAAATCAATCAGTCTCGTAAATTTTAGCAAAAGTCAGATAAAATTGCCATTTATATATTACTGGCTCGTTATAGGATTTTGAGAGACTTTAAGATTAGCAGGTGTATTATTGCTAGTAACAGGGGGTGTCACATCATTGCTAGCAGGACCAGAGGTGTCCTGAAGTGAAGTCTGGGAAATGGAAAACGTATCTGCATCTACTGATGTCGATTTCTCCTCACTCAGCATTGTAGATTCATCGTCAGCAGATTTCACTTCCTCATCTACCAAATATATCATATTACATAATGAGCAAGCATAAGGTGAGTAATTGATATTAAAAACACAAAGGATCAATAATAAACTTGCATTTAATTGATATACTGAAATAATAAGTAGTCCCTTCAATTTGAGTTCACCATAAACATCTATATAATTAGGATCACAATTATGTGAACAAAGTTATCACATTAAAGGCATATTGTCTGGCCTGTTATGATGCTAAGTCTTATAAGTATTCAACAAACCTTTGTCACGGACTATAGTGTAGAAAGAAGCCTCCTCTTCAAACACTACCAGTATGGTCGGGTACTCTACAAGGGTCTTCCCAGCAAAGTTTTCAGCCAGAGTCTTGGTCCCATTGAGCTGGCAGAACCTATAGCAGAAACTTTCATTAAACGTAGTATTATAAACCTGTATCCGTGGTTACTTCATGAGCACGCTGTAAGAGGATGGATGTAAATTAGTGAACAGGTGTTTATATGTAATCAGACAACAGATGTTCACCATAAAATTTTGTGAATAGATCTCTTTAGCCTCATGATTTGGTTCAATTCTATTATAACGGAAAATTGCCTGAAAGATGACCTTACAATGAAGATCACATAATGTAAGCACATAGAAGATAGGTAACAAGTCTTTGTAGATGCTCAAATTAGCCCATTTTATAGTCACTAACTGGTCTGTCTTTGAACAAGGAGGTGAGTTAGATTGAATGTGGGTCCAGCAACTTATTCCAATTCTTTATTTCTACATAAAAAAAGGAGCGTTGTCAAAGCTTCAAGACACATCTAGCGTATTTAAGCAGTATGTGTAATCAAGTGTCCCAGAAGAGGTGAGTCGGGTTGATCAGAGGAGGGGAAGGGTGAGAGATAATCCAGGTAGCAGTGTTTCACAACAAGTACCTCGTTCCAATGTGAGGTTAAAGGGGAAGGGAAGGATTATACAAGAACACCGGGCAACTGGCTGAGTAGCAAGCAGCAACAGATTGGGGACGGCTTAGATGGGGTCAAATATCTGAAGCTTTTATTCAAATTGGATGAACTCCCTTGCAGTAGAGACGTACTCTCCCCAAACGTTTATAAAATTTTCAGCACAGGAATTACATGGTATTTACATGTATACTTGTGTTTCTGGGCTCGATATCTAAAAGGTCAGTCTAGATTGTCCCACTCAGGTAGGATGCTGAGAACTCATAACCTGCCCACAGAAGGAGATCAGGGCAGGGGTTGGTGAAGGAAGACCATTGAAGGATCCACAGACCTACCTGGGGATATTGGCAGCTTCTCCTTCCAGTTTCATCAGGAATGTCAGCTTATCAACTGGAGCCTTGACATAGCTCCTTAACTGATGTCTGATGATGGGAGATGAGGTGTCTGAGTGGAGGATGCTGGACAGAGCTTCTGCCAGACCTGATGTCTCTGGCAAACTGCCAACAGAAACACTTTTGACTCAATCCTCAGGCACTCAAGTCTTAAAAAGCCCCACCTCAAATTATTATTTTTGTATCATAAGCTAGAGAGTGCCTGTGACTGGTGATTTTTACAACCACTTTAACTAGGAGTGATGTATTCAAATAAAGATGGGGAAGTGGTCATGAAATTTATGAAATACTTACAATTATGAACAATTTATACCAAGATTGTTTGCAGCAGTTTTGATAAACTGTACTGTAGAACAGAGGATTCTTACATTTGAACATGTTTACACTTGGCTGCAGGGAAAACCCATTCCACATGCCAGAAGAGCTTCTGTTTTCTGCAAGAACATATATTGTTAAGATCATCATCAGCAATATTTAAGCAAATCATTTGCACACCTATTTTGCAACATCCTGTTAGATCTGTCCTCTGACCAATGTTAGGTTTTAGAGCCTTCCTGAATGAAAGTGCACTTTTTCATGGCACATTCACCATAGGTTTTAGAACATTTTCAGATTTCTGAGGGTTCAGAACCAGTCATCTAGCTGGTGTTCAAATACATTATTTGTTAATGCTTTACCCATCAAAGACCTGAATTATCCATGAGTATAAGATGGCTTCTGAAGAGGATAGAACTGGAAATAGATCACTCACTGGTACTGAAAATATGACTTGTTAGATGCACGTTTGCTCATGGGGTAGGGCATGAGACGGAGCGTTGTGTGCCGTTTCCGAGCCTCCGCTACCATTCTTTTCAACTGGAACCAACATGATCTCAATAAATACTACACACACATGGTGAACCTCTGTCATAACAAGTAACTCATGTTAAATTACGACAGCTTCAAAGTGAAATTTTAGTTACAAATGAATGTTCATGGACATACAAAAATACATTTCAACATGGAGAAGCAGGAGCCTTAATGTTCCTCTTTACCTCAACATAGGGTCCATATCACATGAAGCAAAATAGGATAAGGAATCAAGGATACACATCTCTTATTGCACCATGAGCAGCATATATTAGCCTTGCATATTGCCTAGTGTTTACCATAAAATTTAAAGAGAAAATGTCTGAGTAGATATCAAAAGGTCAGCAGTTGGAGATACAATGTGTAAATAACTGACATGTTTGGGTCTAGTGTGAGGATTCTTGAGTCGGTCTCTGTTGGCGCTGTCTGAAAAGCGGCCAACATCTTCTAACATTCTGTAATCTGCAAAAAGAGTAGAGCATACAATCTACCTTGTAACTTCTATATGAAACTATTTTTATATCTGTTACAGATTAAATCCAAATGGTGATGGTTAGCATAAACTGTCTATTTTCATTTATGAATCAATCATAGTTGGTATAAGTACCATCATATGGTAGTACCATCATATGGTAGTACCATAGTACCTACTGTAATAGTAAATCCAACAACTTGTAAAATTGTGAAAATGTCCAACATTTCTTCTGTAATGAAATCTCCCAATAAGCGTTTATTACCAGTGTATTAGACTCACTTGACAAAAACAATAGTAGTGTTAGTATTACCGCTGAGAAGCTGCATGACATCAAAGCCTTTCACGGCAACGTATTGGGTCTTGTTCCTGACTCCGCTGCAGGAAATGGACTCCTTGTGTTTGTTGATGCACACGAGGGAGCATGTTTGTTGATTGCAGGCCGGGCAGCGATACTTGAACGGGTTCTCTCCACACATCTCACACATACCGCTCCTGAAATATTCACCCTGTAGTTAGAGCACAGCATGCATGTATACTTTCTTCGATCAATTAACCAATGCTGCGTTAAAAACTAGAGAACTATCTTAATATAAGCAATGTGTGTTATACCAGGTTACCAACTCAAGTTTAGAGGTACGATACATGGGTTGGAGCCCCTATTCAGCCATGGCTAGCAGTGGTACAAGCCGCAAACTCAACCACATCCACAAACCCTCAGGGGCTGAGATCAGACCAGCCATAAGGCTTTAGCCAGTGTGTCCAAGTGCCCAGCGTGTGAGGGATACTTTTGAGTAGGCATGTCCTTGGGTCAATGATAGATAGAGCCGGACTCTTTTTATATTTAAGCTATATCGTACTGTAGAAGATTAATATTTTGAATCGCATTGCAATGTAATGAATCATTCATATTTCCTTTCAAAAATGAAATTGGGACCGAGTTGTATCCACATCAAGCGGGGCTCATCAATTTAGATAGCCAGATGCCCCCAGGCCAGTAACCCAGTCGTTTGGGACAGCGGATTTCCTTATCAGCACACCTGGTCGGGCCAGTGCAATATTTTCCCCACCCAGGATTTTTAATTCAGCCACCAATATCAGGTTGTCTACAGCAAGAGACAACCTGGTGCCGTGCCCCAGCTTCATGAATAATTCATGTTTGTAAGGTACAGCCGATTGTTGGTCAGCTTGTGACAATGAACGCCAAGATCAAGCCATTTGTGCATTGTTAGCACAATTTGCTTTCAGTATCAACCAGCCAGTCACTTGTAATTGCCACCAAAAATTAAACATAGGTACTACAAGTTAATTACACCCAGTTGGACGACACAGAGCAGTTGTGAGCTGATCCGTAAAGAATAGTTTTTAATAATGAAAAACCAACAGCCTTTCATAATGAGAAACACCTCATTCTAGCCTTGTGATGCAGATTTACTGTGCATCACCATTATACTATAGTGAACGTCGTCGTCACTCCGCTCCATACTCGGCTACCTCGTCTCCTACTTCTGAACATGTCAGTTATGACGATAGCTTGTTCGGACATCAACTTTGCAGACAAAGTACGCAGCCCAAACAGACAAACAGAAGAGACAGTACAAGCAATCGTGAAGAGGGCAGTTCCTAGCCCACTGGGAACAGGAGTTCAAGTGGGTTAAGACCAATGATGAGGTTCACTGACCACTGTGTAGTAGATCTGCAATTACTATTTCTTAAATTACTGGTTGGTAACTCTGGTTATTTCTTAATAATCTGCATCTTCTTTTTTGGCATGTTAAAAGTAAAATAATTAGGTCAAGAGGTTACGATGCATGTAACAAAAATCATCAGCATTTGGTGCATTAATCAATGTTTATTCGGGCCAGTGGATTTTAGATTTGGGCCAGTAATTCAGGCTGCTTACTGGCCGACTGTTGTTTTGGAACTTGTCAAGCCACCCTGATCAACAGATTAAGGCCATTAGTGCAGAGCACAATAGCATTCCCCAAAGGGCCAACTCTGTAGTCTGTATATGCCACAACCTTAACAAGTTTTAACAACTATTCCCGTTCGTGTTGCACACTTATAAAATGTTAATAAGTTGTGTTAGACAGTTAGATTGTTTCATGGGGAAAGCTCTCTCTCTCCTGACCTGTGTATCGCTTGCAAGCTGTCACCCATGCTCTGTTTGTTTGCGTCACTCGGGCCTACAGGACGTCTGAGTAGACATCCTAAGATGTTCGATCCCAACGCAATACACAAATTCACGATTCAAATCAGATACCTTGAACGTATAAAACCCGGCGGGTTATTAGGTTTCATCGCATGTTTTGATAGAAATGAACAATTTGCACCTATAAGGGATTTATTCAGCTGACATGGACTACAATTACGATTGCAGTCTTGGTGGCATCATCGATGAGCACATATCAACATATTAATCAGTAAAACAAGGCGGTAGTAGTTGCATGCAGGCACAGTCCGGACAATTTCAAACATGAAAGTTCAACAAGCATGGTGAGCACACAGCGAACGGATAGCAAACAAATACCATAGTCTTCTTCGCAAATACATCGAGCGAAGCGCTGCGCGGTGCATTTTGGGAAGGAATACCATGTGACCTTATTTTACCAAAATGGTGGACATCGCATCAGAATTTATCGGAAATCTATAATAAATGGCATTTATTGAAGAACGGCATGAATACTGGGTAAGCTTTTTGTGCGTTCCTACATATTTTTTCACAGGTAGCTCTTTTGAACAAAGTGGAGCTTGCGCTCCCTCTTGTCGATCGACTGTTGGTCTGTTCACAGGCTCTTGTTACATGCCATAATGTTGTTTTCTGGATACTAAATCGAGCGTGCCGTGCAAAACACATTGCCCATTCGATAATTGAAAATTTAGAACGGTGTTTAAAAATATCACCTTTCGACCGGGGCTACAGCTATCTTACCAAAACAAGTTATTTACTGGCGACTGAAATCAATTATTAGATAGTCAGGATATAAATTCACGTGACACAAACCTAGGCATTTTTGCAGTTTTGACAGCAGATAATCGCTTAAATTTGGCAGGATGACAAGAAAAAGACGGAAATATCCACAGACCACCGAGCACTACTCTTCACGAACTCGGATAATATCGCTCATATTTTACACATGTATACACATGAATCAGTGACGTTGTGAAGTGCGCAAATTTGGATGACGCACTACACACAGACCTGTCAAAATAGGGGTTTGACAGCCTATCTGGCCTCTGTAAGACTAGCATCACTGGGCTCTCCTCTGTTCAGCGCCGACAGTACGTCATTGACGGTAAACAGTCCGAATAAATAGTGTCCGATTTAAATCAATAATGCGCCACCCCCATTCCGCGCTTGGAGTATTGAACATCGCCTCGGCCGCTGTAAACATATTTTCTGCAAGCAGCGACGGAATCCTGAATCTTGTTATCGTGTGAGAAACTGCAAGGAAACAGGCATCGCTTTTTATTGTTGGACTGGAGCGCATCAACCCTTAGATTATTAGTTTCTCGTGTGATCTACAGAGACAATATTGGATGTTTCATTACATTTGTGATGCACATTTATTGTTGTATCCAGGAACGAGAAATCGATACGTTATTAACTGCAGTTGACTAGATCTAGGGCTACTTTGAGAACGACCGCAGCCAAACAGCTCACCAACTGCCTTTCTCTGACGTCTTCGCCAAAGCGGACCACTCCAAGACATGTACCGACTTTTTGAATAACAAATACTGTTCAATAATCAGCATGCATACGCACGGAGTGTTTGGCTTCATCCTGATCGTGTCATTCGCACCATTGTATTGTGAATTCATTGTCCCTCCAACGCAGCAAGCTGAAGAAATGAAAACCTTATACATCGGTGGGATATTCCCCATGACTGGTGGCTGGGCTGGTGGGAAAGGATGCCGACCAGCCGTCGAAATGGCTTTATTACATGTTAACGATAACTCTAATATTCTACCCGGATATCAACTGGAAATGTTTGCCAATGACAGCATGGTGAGTTGTTGGAACCATCATATATTGTTTTTTTTTATTTTTCATGCAAATAACCCTGTTAACCTCTTATCCACCCATTCACTTATGCGCTCACCTATCCACCAACACACTCAATCACTTATCCCACTCATGTTCTCACTCATCCAAGATCTCACTTTCTCATTCAACCACTGGTCACTCACTCAATCTATTACTGGTTAATGGGTGTGATGAAGGAAGAGACAGAATGAAGAAAAATGGAAAAGAGAGAGATGATTGGTTTGCCGAGATTGGTAAGGGCGAGAGAAATATGGGAATGAAACAAAGGGCAGTTGTCAGGAATGCCACAATGGTGTTTTAAGGACGCATTTAGCGTGATGGATGGAGTTGTTTGTGATGCTTCGACAGTGGCCATTAACCACCGACCACGCACCCGTTTCTCTCACCGGGTGGCCGAGACAGTGACGAAGGAAATGTAAGTGGTCAAAGATAAATTGGATTTCGAAAGTGAGGACCGAAGGGAGAGACTAATCGCCTATGGGTATTATTGAATTAGCGTTTACGGACTATGGGTGTTTTATGACTAGACGAGATAACGAGGGGAGGAGTGGGGGGGGGGGGGGGGGGAGGGTGAGAAGGAGAAAAAAATGAGGTCTCGTTGGAAGCACTTTCAATTCAGGGCATTATATTAAATTTACAATATTTGGTCTTCATACCCCATCATTATTTCTTATTCAGTGATCCGATCTTCCTTCAACTGCCCATCCTGCGACATCCCAGGGTAGTCTTGAATTATTTGAATTACACGAAGCTTTGACGTCATATCAAAAGCTCTATTTGAAGAAATAAGGCCACACTACCGGCTATGGTGCGTAGAACACTTTTCCCCCGATGTTATTAAACCAGGTTGCCGATGGATCTTGTTGGTCACACTTTATGAGGCTGTTAGGGCATAGAAGTGCCAAGCCCTGCGTTATTAACGAGATGTAGTTGGGCCATTCTTAGGTGGCCAGTAACCAGGTAGCGATGTAATGAGGATTTGAAACGGCATCACTGCACTCTCATAATTGGTTTTCGGGCCATGAGCTTCTGTGCATACGAGGCGTGAATGCCGAGACACGAGCATGTTAGGGATCTCTGTGCATTAGGAGCAATTTGGGGTGAAATCGGTGCCACGCCCAGTGACCGGTATTAGTGGAGTCTGACGCTTGATGGCGAATGGAAACGACTTGTCGCAAGCTTTGCTATAAATGAGCATCGATTGTCGGCTCTTCTCCGCTCTTATCATAGTAACTAGCCCAGAACCTATACTAGCTGTGAATGAGCTCGAACAGAGAATGGATGTGACACATCAATATATTGTTGTATTTTTGTTTGTTCAACTAAGGTTAAATATGTGGTAGAGTCATTCATTCTCCATCTATCCATTTAACTGCAAATTGAGTGTTTGCAATTCATCCATTGTTGTATCGCCTATTGTGTAGCAGTGGATCATTGTCCCAAAGAGAACTGCCTTGTATTGAAGCTAAACCAGGGGGGTTTGTGTGACCCTTCAGTGGGACTAACAATGAATGCTGAAGGATGACAAAGGCATAATGTTATTTGTTATCCACGAAAGAAAACTTTAAGCTCACTCCCATTCTTAAGACAATTATAGTGTTCCGTGCACTATTCTGTAACACAGTGGGAATTTATGTCATTTCGTAGCTATAAATAAATGATTGTGCCAGTTCCATTCTGACATCATGACTCCATTCTATAACTCCCTGCAGTAAATATTATCTATTCTGATTCATCAGTGCATTAAATGTCTGCTTCAGTCTGTATTGGGTAATTAAGTTATGGACGAAGTACAATCTATTATTAAGTTAGTGTACCTTATCATAAGCCCATATCTCAATGTACAACATTTAATTGTATATATCCCACATAAGTCCATCAGTGACACTAACCATGCATTGATGCTATTGAGGAGTTGAACTGCAGCATTGCATCTCCTATCATCTGACCATCTGTACAGTCATAATTCTCAAAGCAGACAGATGCAAAATTGTTCCTAGATTCAATCTAAATCCACTTATGGTTTCCCACCACAGAAGGTGGGTCTGGTTGGATGTGGTTATAATGGGACTGTCCCGTCTGTCAAGGACAAAGTCAACACCCCATTAAGTGTCTGATTCGATCTGACAGCAGTATAGCTATATACAGAGCTGGTTAAGCCGGAAGCAGCAGAAGCAGCAGCACTGGAGTGTTGGTGGGATTATCATCATCAACAACAACTAAACCATCATTCTCATCATCATTGTTAATACATCAACAATATAATCATCATCGTCATTATCACCACGATCATCAAATATAAATCATCGCCAATACAATGTCCTCATCATCATTATTGTGTTCACCATCATCAGCATTATTATCATCATCATCATTCTCTCCATCACCACCACCATTTTACAAAACAACTATCATATTTATAATCATCATCATCATCACCCTCAGTTCGTTACCTATACCACTACAACAGCCACCAGCCATATATTCACCGTATAATGCACATGACCCATTCCAGTGTATGCCCGGCCTGGGAATGAACGTCCTGTATGAGCTCCTATACAACAAGCCCACCAAGATCATGCTGCTGGGACCTGGCTGCAGCGTCGTGTCGACGTTCGTGGGACAGGCTGCACGGATGTGGAACCTCATCGTGGTAAGGCTTAACATCCCATCTACGGGATAATGAACCACACCCACAAATAAATCACATTTATGGCTTCATTTATCATTTGAGATCCATATTTCTAGATCATTGCACTCATCAGAGACATAAGAGGTGAGAATCTCTGATATGTTATTCAATCATTGGCGCTTCCATCAACCGTATCATCTTCATTGTTCCATTGCAGCTACCAATGCAATTATCAACCATTATCAATGTCATCAATGCAATTGATAATGCTTTAAATTTTTATTGGCAAGAATTAAAATGCATGGATTGGCATAATGTGATGCAATCAATATGCTTCATTTGTTTCATTATTTTCATTAGAACTCATATTCATAAATCGTCATTCATTCTGTTCTTTTACCCTGTAGTTCCCTATTTTGTTGTTGTTTCAGTTAATGGCTTGTCATCTTGTATTCCATTTAGGTTAGTATATCTTCCAGTGCTGACTAACGGAAGCATCTAACCCATATCTCTTATCAACATAATTCCATAATCACACGGATATACTGCCGTGAATTGTATTGTTCTATGGGAAAGTCTTGCCGATCTGCTGAGTACAGTGGTATGTTGCAATGGCCATACTAGTGAGAAATACCCAACATGTCAAACATTGGTGTGATTGTGCAATTGGATAATACTCATTAATGCATGAACAGGTTCTCTAATATTGAATCGTGGCACCAGGCAAACACAGAGGTTAGATTACCTGGGGTAATTGTGGTAGGGTACGTGTTATTGACCACGTGTCCACTAATAACTCATGATACCAATGTGTTAAAGTAATTATTATTACCAGCTACATTATTTTGGAGGGTGGGTGAATGAGTTTAATTCAATCACGTAATTCTTTTACACCCTGTACTAAATGCTCTGTCTGCCCTGCCAAAATGTTGTTGGTCCCTATCATTTACACTCAGACATCAAAAATTTAACCTATTGAGGAAACTCTCTCTCACTCTCTTTCTCACTCTCTTAATTTTTGAGAAATTATGCCCGGGTTAAAATAGAGATATGTTCTGATATGGGCTGTCGTTTCCATGGCTTTGTAAGTTAAAGAGAAAAATGTGCTTTGAAGAGAGTCAGGAAAAGCCCAATCCCTTTGTGTTAAATATGAATGGTCACTTGTTGTAGAATTAAGGAACTCGACCAACTTCATATCCCGCAACATATAATCACTTACCACAGACTTGTACAGAAAAGAAAAAGGTATGTTTAATATTGAGCTTTGGTTCTCAAAATATAGTTATTTCCTATTATATTTTGGGCATACCTTTTGGCAATAAATACACTTTCATGAGAAATATAGAACAAAGGGGGGAAAATCATAAAAAAAAAGAGTTAAAATACTGCAAGAGTAAAAAAATATGTTAGTGTCAATCGAATGCAACGTAGAGCTACATTTCAGCACTCTTTTTACCGGAGAAACAAATGTACCATTATAAACTTGTTTAACTTGAGTGAAGATTAGGATCAATAGAATGGAACAGAATTTTCAGTCTTCGTTTTGTTTGTTTTTTTAAATGTTGTCACTATGTATATCTGCAAATCTACCCATGAATATGTCTTTGACCTGACCTGAAATATGTACAAAATTAGAATGAAGCATGCATCAATATAGTAGCGTTTATATTTGCCAACATAGTGGACTTATTCTTGAAGTGCCACATTAATTTATATCCCCGCTTTTGGGACCATGCCTAGCTCCGGTCGAACGGTAATACGTTTTGTAGGATTAGACCTAGCTCCGGTCGAACGATAATACAAATATATACTCAGACGTCTTGTAGGGCTAGGCTAGACCATGCCATGCGTTGGGATAACCATTGCCATATGCACCCCAAGTATTGTATATATTAAACAGCTGTCATGGTGTCGTATACTGAAATGTTACATTATTGTGATTTTAAGTTAAATTGCGACACAATATCTACTCGTAATGGAAACTGACATCACTCGGAAGACTGCTCCCTCTCCGCCACGGGGATGGCCCGCCTTCTTTAAAATCCACGTATAGGGCGTTGGCAAGCAAGTTGGGTGGGGGGCTGTCGAATGGGTTTTTTTTTTCATTTCAAACTTGTTACAACCACATAAATACCCAAACACGTCATAATCTTTGTCGAATCAACTTCAGTGATGAATAATTCTACACTGAAAATAATTATTTTGGATACATTCCACCAAAACAGTAATAAAAGCAATTTAATAGAATATGGGCCCCCGGCGTGCAATGCCGCCAACTTACACTTAAATATGGTCATGGCGTTACATATATCCTACTGACGATCTTATTTTACTACAGAATTATATAAATAAATAACCATTAGAAACTTGTACACTTGACTAATTTGGAGTACCTTAATGGTTGTTACTCGCTGAAATTTCGGCTGATGACAGCGTGTTTTACGAAGGTCCACGCGGAAAAGAATTTCGCGCGGGCTTGTTTTCAGCTGCTTGTGAACATAACATAACGCGAAACCTAGCCTGCGCAGAAGTCGATGCGCAAGGAGATCGATAGTTAGTTCGTCGGAGGGCTACGGGCTGAATATCGGACCAATCAAAAAGCTTTGAAAGCCAATGTGGGTGGGACAGTCTCTTGTTCCCGAAACCAAGGGGAATGGAGTGACTTTGTTATAACACCGGCTAGTTATCCTGGTTTTAAAGCAGAAAATCACGGATTTAACAGCTTCTTAATACCGATTTCAATGCCATTCACTCGAAACAGTATATCGTTTTCATTTTTCTTCAATATTTTGTCATTCTGATGAATATTCAATCCGTTGGACGAGTTTCTGTCAACCATATTAATTCCGCCGCATCTTTATTTACAACGTATCTATAAACAGCAAAGTCTGCCATTTAATCGTTCGCTGTCGGCAGCCAGTTACATCAGAGCGTCTGTTCGAAAGACGTTGCTACTCTCTGCTCGCCTAACGGCACGCTGTCAAGTATGGTACGCCGCGGTAATAGTTAATAAGCAAAGCTCATCCTTGAGGTGGTCAAACCATTGTTAACCTATCGTGGCACTGGACAGTATGATTTCTTTAATAAATTTGATCGCTCATGAAATTATCAATATACGTTCGATGCTCATGAAAATTAGTTAAATTGTGGTCGCCAAAAATTTTAAATCCATCATAACTTGGTCATTAATGGGCCGATACAGTTTGCCAAGTTTTCCCATGAACCCAATCTAGTGTGTTTGTTGAATTGCATTTCTGTTAGTGCATTCTGTCTTATCCATATCATTTTCAAATAGTTTCCCTGTTTTGTTTAATTTACCATTGAATATTGCACCCTCATCAACTTTTGCAGAATTATTGTATATGTCCCTAGAATATAGTCTTTCAATTGTCTCTATGCATGCCAATAGAAATCATGGATATTCAGGAGTATTGTATTAAATGAGCGTGTGATAGGTGTGCTGTGATTGGCTATTTCAGTTGTCATATGGGTCAAGCTCCCCGGCGTTGTCAAATCGAATGCGTTTCCCAACGTTCTTCCGTACACATCCATCGGCCACGCTTCATAATCCAACAAGAGTGAAGCTCTTTAAAAAGTTTGGTTGGAACAGAATAGCTACAATACAAGAGACACAGGAAGTGTTCACCTCTGTAAGTTGTGTATATTGATATAACTTAGTTAATCATGAGTGTAACTTATGGCATCATGAAGATTATGTTTGATGAAGAAATTAATTGCATGTAATTGTCTTTCACTTTTTTTTCCACCATGTAAGTGCATGGTAACCTTTGTTCTCTTTGGCATTTCATAATTACCTACGGATTGATTATCCAATGCCTATAATTATGGCAAAATGATCAATAGCTACAGTGTATATCTTTGATTGATGTAAAGAATGAAGCTACATATATCTGGTACTTTCTTTTTCATTGTTTTAGTGTCAAACCGTGGAGAATTCATTGTGCTTCCATGGTAAAATTATAATTGTGGGTGTGTCAGACTATTGAAGACCTTGAAGAACAGGTCAAGAAAGCCAACATTGAGATAGCTGTGAGAACAAGCTTCCTGACTGACCCTACCAATGCTGTCCGCAACCTCAAGGTAAATTCAGTGAAACATCAGTGTATCACCCTTTGTCAGTTAAATGATCATGCCCAACCAGGTTCCTAATTAACCTTTTTAAATGGCAAATACTGATTGACTAGAAAGAAAAAGAATTGACAAATGCACCACTTAATATTTATGTATATATATATATATATATATATATATATATATATATATATATATATATATATATATATATATATATATATACATACATATATATATATTATATATATATATATATATATATATATATATATATATATATATATATATATATGTCTGTGTGTGCATATGTGTATGTGTGTGTATTTATATATATGTACATATATATATAATCACCCCTTGTCAGTTAAATGATCATGGCCAACCAGGCTCCTAATTAACCTTTTTAAATGGCAAATACTGATTGACTAAAAGAAAAAGAATTGACAAATGCACCACTACATATATATATATATATATATATATATATATATATATATATATATATATATATATATATATATATATATATATATATATATATATATATATATATATATATATGTCTGTGTGTGTATGTGTATGTGTGTGTATTTATATATATGTACATATATATATAATCATCCCATGTAGGAATATTTATGTACACATGTACACACACATATATATATATACATATATATATGTATGTATAAATACATATATATATATATATATATATATATATATATATATATATATATATATATATATATATATATATATATATATATATATATATATATATATATATATATATATATATATGGACAACAAGAAGTCATTTTCAGACTTGTGTACATGTATTTATGTGTCAATAGAGACAGGATGCTCGTATTATTGTGGGGCTGTTCTATGAGACCATGGCTCGGAGAGTCTTCTGTGCTGTAAGTAAAGCATTTAACCGTAGTCCCAGTGGGACTTTTGATCCTGTCTACATTTGAGCGAATTTTTCCTATAAACTCTCAACACAAGACTAATTCTTAATGTATACACGCATGTATAGTGGGATGTTTTCCTTCTTATTAGTCTGTGATCTTAATACCTTTTAGTCTGTGATCTTAATACCTAGACAATTAGGAACAATATTATTAAAGACATGCAGCTACATTAGTTTCAGCCAACAGCCATATTTTCCTTTTAAGAATGTTTTCATAAACATTATTTATAAATCCTCATTGTAAGTTAATTCTTAAATATTCAAAATTCATGGCAATTGCTCCTCTTGATATTCTCTCCACTTTTTGACATGACCCCCAGGTTTACAAGCAGAAGTTGTATGGACCAAAGTATGTATGGTTTATCATCGGTTGGTACCCAGACAATTGGTACATGGTGAATGACTCCAACATCAACTGCACAGCCGAGGAAATGAAGGAGGCACTAGAGGGCCACTTTACCACAGAGGGTCTGATGCTCAACACAGATGCTGATCAAGTCACTATATCAGGAATTGTAAGTGAGATTTATCAAATTCACCCATTTACAGCTGCTATATGTGGGATGAGACTTGTCTGTGCATAATTTTACCCGACTTATTTTTATTGTTGCATATTAAGTTCCTTTTTTGGTATATTTAGTCTTTAGAATCTGAGAGGACATCCCTACCAATGTGTTATATCAAAGGCTTACTTTTTAACAGACTGCCAACAAGTTTAAACTTGACATCGAGGCAGCGTTAGCAAAGATAGCAGAAGAGCAGGAAGCTGAAGCTGAACAAGATGATAACGATGATGATGATGACGATGATGATGATATGGAGGCTGAGGAGAAGAAGAAAGTTGACCCTCTTTCTGTTACCGGCTATGTGGAGGCACCATTGGCCTATGATGCTGTGTGGGCCATGGCATTAGCACTGAACCGAACACAAACAAGGTCGGAGTTCTGTTGTTGGCAAAGTGATGACCTGCACTCTTTGTACTACATGATATCACAACGACCACTTGTAGTTCATAATGTCACAAACCACTTGTACTTCATAATGACAAAGACCACTTGTACTTCATGATGTTACAAACCACTTGTACTTCATAATGACACAGACCACTTGTACTTTGTAATGACACAAACCACTTGTACTTCGTAATGACACTGACCACTTGTACTTAATGTCAAAACAACCACTTGTACTTCATGACATCACAACAACCGCTTGTACTTCATAATGTCACAACAACCGCTTGTACTTCATAATGTCACAACAACCACTAGTACTTCATAATGTCACAAACCACTTGTACTTCATGACATCACAATGACCACTTGCACTTCCTGACATCACAATGACATGCCCATACTTTATAGCATCACAATGATGTACCTAAATCTTTACCTGTATTGTAATACATGTATCCTTCACAATGGAAGTTGCACTGGAAAAATGTCCCCCAAATGACCATCAAATGTTACACGTCAAATATTGCAGCGTGCCAATGATTTGTCCGTTCAGTTGAGTTAACGACCCTAGTCCTGTTAACAACTAGCATTCAGTGTTGTACCATTTCTTAGAAGATCCCTTTGTGTGTTTTCTTTTAGTTTGGCTGCCAAGAATATGACATTGGACCAATTTGATTATTCGAACAAAGTCATAATGGATGAAATGTATGCTGCAATGAACTCAACCAACTTCATGGGGGTTTCTGTGAGTTGATGAATTAATTGTTCCTTATTTAAACTTCATTGAATTGTTGTGTTGATGACACTTGACACAGTCTGTAAATAAAAGGAATTACTATTTTCTTGAAAGTTTGCCAAACTGTATCCAATACAATTGAGATATTACTTAACATGTATGCATATTTAAGGTACTATCTTATATGGATTGTGCAAATAGTCACTTTTAATTTCCCTTATTTGTTTGTTGGGCTGAAAACTACAATCAAAACACCATTTGCAAGATATTATTGAAGAAATCATGATCTACTTTATTCATTTTTCTGTTACAATGTTCTGTCACCATTTATCAGCATATATATCACTGAATTTCTAGGGGAGAGTTGCCTTCAATTCTGAAGGAGATAGGATTGCCTGGACACAGATAGAGCAGATGTGGGGTCAGTTCAGTGCATCCTTCGTCTTTGTCAAAAACAATTGAACAAATTGTAATTATGCCAGAATCAATGTATACCACATGGTCTATTTGCCAGGATCAATGTATACCACATGGTCTATTTGCCAGGATCAATGTATACCACATGGTCTATTTGCCAGGATCAATGTATACCACATGGTCTATTTGCCAGGATGTTAATGTATACCACATGGTCTATTTGCCAGGATGTTAATGTATACCACATGGTATATTTGCCAGGATGTTAATGTATACCACATGGCCTATTTGCCAGGATGTTAATGTATACCACATAGTCTATTTGCCAGGATGTTAATGTATACAACATGGTCTATTTGCCAGGATGTTAATGTATACCACATTGTCTATTTGCCAGGATGTTAATGTATACAACATGGTCTATTTGCCAGGATGTTAATGTATACAACATGGTCTATTTGCCAGGATGTTAATGTATACCACCTGGTCTATTTGCCGGTTTGCAGACGGGAAGTACAATGTGGTGGGATTGTATGACTTTGGCCAAGACGAGCTGATTTGGTATGACAATGAGCAATGGCCGTGTGAGTTTAGCTTCTTTTATGTATCATTTCTTGCCTGTTTCACTCACCTAAACATACCGATTGCCAATACAAGCTAGTAACACCTGATTTACAGAGGTAACATTACCTAATCTGTAAGGTCATTGTTTTTATTATTAAGGCTGCATAGTGTATAGTGTGTATTGTTTCATACCTGATGCATAATAATAATCTACCTGATCATATCACAATCTGATATTCCTCTACTTATCTCTTGTTATCAGTTATATCCGCTTCATATACCATGCTGGTCATACTTAGTGTCCTAGCTAGCTGTCATTGCTTCAAACGTTGATAAATTTCCTAACAGTTTGATATATTCCAACATCTTGATGAGTGTGCTGTAACTCACTGTATATTGAATGTGTATAATGCAGATGGTAAAAGACCAGAGGACAGTACCCTAGTGGAACCCATTCTACGCACGGTATCGCTCAGCCTCTTCATCTCCATGTGTCTCCTAGCAACACTGGGCATCATCGCTAGTCTCCTTCTCCTCTCCTTCAACATCATCAACCAGCACAGGAGGTGAGAAGCTCACCAGCAATTAACATATATTATGCATAAATTTTATTTAAACAGAGGACATTCTGTCAGTTGATTCAAATACACATTAGTCATGTATATTTGAAGTCAACTCATTATATATTTAACTATTGCATTAAATAAATTTTATGTCAAGATTATATCAATGTTAAGAGATAAGATTGCCTTACAATAAGTTAAAAGAGAAACAACATCTGTAGCAGTAACAGCCTTATCAAGTGTATGATACTGATTTAGGTAATATTGCATTAACATGTCACTTTTGTTTGCAGACACATCAAGCTCTCCCAGCCCCACATAAACAGCATCATGTTGATTGGCTGTATGGTGTGTTTCACCTGTATTTACCTACAGGGCCTAGATGGTGCCCATGTCAGCCCAGAGTACTTCCCTGCTCTCTGCCAGGTATGTTTGGTTTGTTGATCCTGTTGATTTATCACATGTATGAATGTCCAATAGATTTTCCACATCAGAGGCTGCAGAAGAGGGGCATTTTGAGGCTTGAGTGCATTTGATGACTTGTTAAAAATGAATTTGGTCCCAACTTTTTGGTTCATGTATAGGAACTTGCATCTAAAAATTTCCCATCATTGCCAGCCACATGTATAGACTTTGTCAGCGGCTAGTGGGGAAGTGCCTGTGATGCCTTTTGATCTATGAAGTGTCAGTGCTGATTCCTGGTTCTGTTGACTAGTCATGTGGCTATGTTGCAGTTGAGGGCTTGGTTCCTTTCTATTGGCTTCAGCCTTGCTTACGGCTCCATGTTCTCGAAAGTATGGACAATTTACCGGGTCACCACAAGACGGAAAAAAGAAATCAAGGTTGGTCTTGTTGGTGTTCTACTGTTGCTCATAAAATATGCATCTGATTAGAAATCAGCACGATTCATGATTTTATTAACCAAGAACATGTTGTGATAGGATGATAGATGGTTACTTCAAATGATTGTCGTTTTCCATGTTGTTTTCAGCCGATGAAGGAGTATGAAATGTACTTGGTTCTCATCATTTTCCTGTTGATGGATGTCATCGCACTGACTGCCTGGCAGATCATCGACCCCCTACAGCGCAAACTCGAGATTTTCCCTTATGAAAGTCCACTGGAGTCCAACAAAGATCTCCTCTACAAACCTGAATTAGAACACTGCGACTCAAACTATCTTAATATCTGGCTCGGTGAGATTATATGGCACTTATGGTACTGCTCTTGTACAAGCCACAACCAGATGTGAAAATTATATCATTTGCTCAATCTGAAGATCAAATTCTCTTTGGTAGTGGGTGAGAGGGAGTGAAGTGGGGGCACTGATTACAATACTCTATCATACAGTGTCATATTAATTGGAGGATAATTTTGATGTTTATTTCTCAACATCAAAGGCCAAGGATGTGATTGCCCTGGCAGCTGAAGGGCTGAAATAATTTCGGCGAGGGGTTTGGGGGCCGCTCAAGGCCCCCAATGGGGGTCAAAGGGGGGAAGAAATGTTCCCTGGAGCCATCGGATCCGCGGAAATCAGCGAATCCACGGACAAATCACATCCCTGAAGGCCATTTGGCTGGTCAGAAAATCAAAATGGACTATGCTGCTTACTAACTGAAATATCTAAGCTTAATATGAGTTTTTGTTGTTTTACAGGAGTTGTGTTTGGCTACAAGGGAGTTTTGCTTCTCTTTGGCATCCTTCTTGCTTATGAGACAAGGAATGTCAAGGTCAAACAGGTCAATGACTCCAGATTTGTGGGGATGAGCATCTATAATGTAGTGGTGAGTTCCCGTAATTTTCATTAATGCTTACATCTGTCCCGTCTGTATGAATCATTGCTTGATTGTATTCTGAAATTGATATGGAATATTTATTTGCACTTTTGGGTACCCAAACTCCACAAGATAAAAGGGGTAGTACTTATACACAAGCAAGGAAATCTTGAGCCAGAATGCCAGCGTTATGATCGTTATCATCTGCCGTTATTGACACCCATATTGGGTGTGGGCACCCGGTGTTTGCTACTATGCTGACTTTTGACTCCATGCTGCTTGTTTTTCCTCAGGTTCTCAGCATCATCACGGCACCTGTTACCCTCATCATTGGGTCCCACCAGGATGCTAGCTTTGCTTTTGTTGCCGTAGCAATTCTCCTCAGCAGCTTCCTAGCAATGGGTCTTATCTTTGTGCCCAAGGTAAGATATTGCTTACCTTGTACAAGCCTTCTTATTGCTTTTGCCAAGACCTTGTCCAGCTATGACGTTGGCCATGATCTTGTGTATACTATGAACCCTATGATGCCTATGGGTATGACCTTGAGGAAAGATTTTATTCTGTAATGACCTTCATCATGATCTTGTTTCATCTTTCCTTGTTATGACCTTTTTACATTATTTGAGTCCTGCTATAACCTTGCCAATGACCTTGTTTAGATAGTGGAAGTTCTACAGAAGCAGGCCGAGGGGTCGGAGGTTACGGCCCTGACTGAAAACAACACAAGTAGAGAAGAGGAGGAACGTCACAATCACCTAATGAGGGAGAATGAGGAACTAAAAAAACAGATAAGTGAGGTAGGTGTTGGGGCAGGCTGCCTGGGTCGTTGTGACAGTAGGTATGTCAAGATGTTACAGAAACTCTACACTTGTCTAGGCCAGTATCTCTGAAGGTGTGATCTGTCATTCATTTATTGTTAGATTTGACCTTGGAATATTGACTTGATTTTTTAAAAACTGATTTGATGTCTGGAAGCTGACTGGTATTTGATGTCTGGTAGCTGACTGGTATTTGGTGTCTTGAAGCTGACTGTTTTTGCTTGTTTATTTGATGTCTAGAAGCTGACTGTTTTTGTTTGTTTATGCAGCGTGAAGAGAAGGTCAAGGAACTTAATCATCGCTTACAACTCCGAGCCCAACAACGTATTCTGACAGCTCAGAGGGCAGCGAATGAAGCTGAGCCCAGCCCCCCAGATTACAACTCTCTATTCACCCAAACAGTGGATACGCCCACCATAGCTGTTGGCCCCACCCCCACTGAGTGTCCTTGCCCCGATTCGTCAGTTTCCACAGACGGTGACATCGCTGTGTCTCTTCCAGTTACTATGACGTCAGTGATCAAAGATGATGCAAGTTCACCCACAGTATGCAACTCAGATACTGCAGAGTCAAAGGCAATGTGTGCCAATTGCAATCAACTTAATCACACAGTCAAGTCGGAGAACGGTCCAAACCAGAAACAAACCGGCCCCAACAGTTCTCTGAAAGAAACTTCCACCGATTTCAGTGCTTCACACACATTCCTTGGCAACAAAAGGTTCCAGAGCATCAGGCATTTCTGAGAGCATTTTCTCTGAATCATATTGTTGAATCTCCATTTATTATAAAGCAGCCAATATAGATTGTGCTTTTTATTTATTCATATATCTTAGTTAGGAAGTTGTGTTATATATTTCAAATGAATTGCTGAAACTGTGTTAATGCTAAAATCTCATTGGCTTTGCAATTGTGATGAGGTTTTTAAATGCCAAAAGTTGTTTGGGTTGATGAACACAAATGTTATGTGTTCATCCATTATTTACAAATACAATTTCTAATGATTACCTAATTTATTGATTCAATTTAATGTATATATTGTTGGCTACAACATTGTGAAATCTGCTTCAAAGGTAGGATAATTTATAAATATTAACCCCACTATAGTGTTTAAACAGGATTGAGGAGATTTGAATAGTTGAGGTTTACTTTGGTTGTTAGTTTATCAAATAAATAATTCCAAGTGATCGTTGCTGCTTATGGTTTTCTCAGTTTGACATGTTGCTTGTCCAAAGTGTTCAATATACAGCTAATTTATATACTAAATTTTACTGATATTTATTTGTAGACATTTTTTTATAAATAATCATAGGCTAGATATGCCATTTCAGAGGTGTGACATGATTAGCACAATCAATCTTTTTTAACTAATGCTTTGACAAGAGTCAGCAACAGAATATGTGCAATATTTACAGTGATATTCATGTTTTGTATGGTATATGTTTATTTTGTACAGTGTTGACTCAAGTGTTGAATTTTAACAGTTTGAATGTCTGTTGTAGATCTACAGGTCGTGTTTTCATGATTATTTTTAGCAACTTATGATGTTCATATTGGTAGGTGTTTACTACAAACTTATCAACAGTTTTCAAATTCTTTAAATAAATGTGTCCTTATTTATGTCATTTTCATTGAAATAATCCTTCATTTTGAAATATTTGTTGAGAAATCAAGATTTCCATAACTCCTCTGTTTGAAACACAAATATCATTCATTCTTGAATTATTCATTTGCTAACCTCAATTACTTAAAAACTGTTCAATGACATCATGAAGTAGGCAAAAATGAAACTTATTCATAATCCACTGTCAAGATGCCTTGCCGAGGAGCTGGACATATTTAAAACCACGAGTATGCTCATATAACGCTATGATTATCACAAACCATAAATATCATAATGGCGCTTACCATTTCTCTGTCTGCCTGCAATGAGTTTACTGGGCTGCGAAGTGTGACGTCACATCGCTGATAACATTCCTGACTGGCTCCGTAAAGATGCATTTTTCGGGGGATCGGGTCAACTCGTACACAAACCAACTCGTACACAAACCAACTCGTACCCAGACCAACTCGTTCCCAAGTTTTAAGATTAATACCGGACTCGCGTGTGATTCACTTATGTACAATAACGTTGAGTATAAACATCATCAGTATAAGTTTCCATTATTTTGACAAGCAATGTTGTCGCCCTAAACAGCTAAGCTTCTTTCATCGCCGACGCACACACCAAAAATAGCCCCTAGCTCGCCCGTCATAAGCGACCACACTCTCCATGACAGACATGTTTGACGCAATGCTAACATAACAGCCTGCGCAGAAGCCGATGCGCAGGAGATCGAAGCGACCACAGCGCGGCGTCCCGGGCCTGGCATACGGTGGTTGCGCTTGGGTAGGGTAGGGTAGGGGTAGGGTCGGATCGGGTAGGGTAGGGGTAGGGTAGGGTAGGGTAGGGTAGGGTAGGGTAGGGTAGGGTAGGGTAGGGTAGGGTAGGGTAGGGTAGGTAGGGTAGGGTAGGGTAGGGTAGGTAGGGTAGGGTAGGGTAGGGTAGGGTAGGGTAGGGTAGGGTAGGGTAGGGTAGGGTAGGGTAGGGTAGGGTAGGGTAGGGTAGGGTAGGGTAGGGTAGGGTAGGGTAGGGTAGGTCGGGTAGGGTAGGGTAGGGTAGGGTAGGGTAGGGTAGGGTAGGGTAGGGTAGGGTAGGGTAGGGTAGGGTAGGGTAGGGTAGGGTAGGGTAGCGTCGGGTAGCGTCGGGTAGGGTAGGGTAGGGTAGGGTAGGGTATGGTAGGGTAGGGTAGGGTAGGGTAGGGTAGGGTAGGGTAGGGTAGGGTAGGGTAGGGTAGGGTAGGGTAGGGTAGGGTAGCGTCGGGTAGGGTAGGGTAGGGTGCGAGTTGGTTTGAGTTGGTCTGAGTACGAGTTGACCCTAACTCATTTTTCGGCGATATCGCGCAATTATCATTTTGCTTCCATTTTTGTGTAGTTGTTACAATGACTCGTTTCTAATCCTCACATGTAACTGGCAACACCAAATCATTGATAATTTATCGATTAAAGGGCACTGAAAAAAGCCTCTGGACGAACCAGTAACTACGCGGGTCACCGATTGGACTCGTTTTTGGATATCATTACTAATCCTAGTAAGGAATCGACCGACGATTTTTTGTCAGAACAGAATTATGATGATTGTTGATGAAATGCATCTTTAACTGTGACATTGTAGTCACAAATGGGATGCTTTAAATCGGTGAATACAATGAGTCAAATGTCCTAATCTTGTATAGCAACCCGGGATAGCAACCTCCTGCCATTGGAGCCAGTCTGGCTGTTTTCGCACCTTTTTGCGGGCTCAACGATGGGGTTATGACGGCATTTATGACGGCATCACTTTGTAGTCCGATATATATCTACGCTACGCCCACCCCAACTCGTTAATGGAATCACAATGTTTAATCAGCTCTTTATCGCTCATCAAACGGTTGATTAGAAGTGGAAGTTGAGCAAATCATGTGGTGCGATTTTGTTTACTGCGCCGTATATGGGTCAGGCGATATTAGATATCCTAGCATACACATCCAATAGGATACTTGAGAAATACTGAAATATAATAGGTATACTGGATGGTGTTAAAGGAACTACTCGGCGTGCATCCTCTAGTTTAGGGTGTCTACGCCTGTATCAGGAAAAAATAATAAACATTACATGCAAATTTATGCAAATTTACGGAGATCCTCTACGACTTGATCTTAGTTATAGACATGGGAGGCTGGTTAATTTCTCTATATAAAGAAAACTCTCACATCACCTCAGGGATCTCCGAAGTCATCCACCATTGATCAAGGTATACTGACTGGGTTCGCGGTGCTACTACAAGAAGTACGCATTTCATGATGGGGTTGCTTCGTGGGCTGGCGCTTTTGCAGCTCATGGTCTTGTGTTCAGCCGCAGATCCAAGTTCGAGACTGAAGAAATCGGAGGCTGATCTAGACTTTGGTAGGTAATCAACCTCTAATATAAGTTACTGTAAGATATCATGTGAACTGCTAAAGAAAACAGTCGATTCCCGAAGTTCGTTATATCTCGAAATCGGATATATGTCTGTATCCGGCCGCAACTCGTTCGTTCGTTTAATCAAATTTGAGCCGCTTTTGGCTGCTATGGCCATGTACGTGTACGCCGCAACTCGAAAAAGAATATATATATATATATATATATATATATATATATATATATATATATATATATATATATATATATATATATATATATATATATATATATATATATATATATATATATATATATGTGTGTGTGTGTGTGTGTGTGTGTGTGTGTGTGTGTGTGTGTGTGTGTGTGTGTGTGTGTGTGTGTGTGAGTGTGTGTGTGTGTGGTTTAAGCTCAGTTGACGTAAAGTTGAAGGGATAGGGTTAATTGGCATGCTATTCATTTCCTTTCCTCTTCTTATAACTACACAAGTCCTTATTGTATTTTTCCATGAACAGTTGCCAGACAAGTTGAAAACATTCCCGTCCACCACGGCTCCGTTTCTGGGTGAGTTACTTCTTTCGCGACTCTTCCTTGGAGAATATATCTCTATATATTCCATTATCTGTATGAATGTCCTTCGTCTCCTCCTAAACGGCTGGTGCATATTCATAGTAAGCAACTTTTTACGATGACATGCTGCCTTCAAGGCCAGGGCCCGGTTCCACGAAAGTTCAAAACTAAAGCCACTGCTGAAGACTTAACGCTAAACTAAGCAATGCGTCAACGCCTCTACCTGGAAGCATCGTAGTACGCTAAACTAATTAACGCGTCAACGCCTCTATCTGGAAGCATCGTAGCGCTCGTCTTAGCCTCTATCTGAAAGCATCGTAGCGCTCGTCTTAGCCTCTTTCTGGAAGCATCGTAGCGCTCGTCTTAGCCTCTGTCTTGAAGCATCGTAGCGCTCGTCTTAGCCTCTGTCTGAAAGCATCGTAGCGCTCGTCTTAGCCTCTGTCTGGAAGTATCGTAGCGCTCGTCTTAGCCTCTGTCTGGAAGCATCGTAGCGCTCGTCTTAGCCTCTGTCTGAAAGCATCGTAGCGCTCGTCTTAGCCTCTGTCTTGAAGCATCGTAGCGCTCGTCTTAGCCTCTGTCTGGAAGCATCGTAGCGCTCGTCTTAGCCTCTGTCTGAAAGCATCGTAGCGCTCGTCTTAGCCTCTGTCTGGAAGCATCGTAGCGCTCGTCTTAGCCTCTGTCTGGAAGCATCGTAGCGCTCGTCTTAGCCTCTGTCTGGAAGCATCGTAGCGCTCGTCTTAACCTCTGTCTGAAAGCATCGTAGCGCTCGTCTTAGCCTCTGTCTGGAAATATCGTAACGCCCGTCTTAGCTCACTTCTTAAACAGCTGTTAAGTCACAAAGAAGTTTCATGGAACGTGATTTGTTGGAACATAATGGTTTAAGATTTTGTTTGTCGTAAGGTCCATAAGTTATCCTTTAGACGGTTCGTGAAATACGGCCGTGAACTGGCATTAACGACAAAGAGTTGTGAGTTAGGATTTCCGTACACTAGACACCATAGTGCTATAAAGGCCACGTGATCACAAACTCATCAGGGGCGGCGGTGGTATCTGAGTGTGCGTGTGAAGGATGTGGTGCACTTGTGTGTATGCACTTGGTACATATTGCACGATATTCGAACAGGACATTGAGGTGAGTTTGCCTTCGCGTGTAAATCTGTATCCTGGTTCAAGTCGCATCTTACAGAGAGCATCAATGTACTAGACTCACAACAAACCAGCCATTAACTCGCATCTCTCAAAGCACCCTTAACTATTCAAGCATGGCATCCAGGTAGGTGGAAGATATCTGGTGCTGCATATCATTAATATAAATAAAAGTACTTGTGTTGAGTCCTTACTTTTTACACATGTTTTCAGTGCTGGTCGGACGTTCAAAGCAGTAATCTTTGATTATGGGGGTGTCCTCACAAATGGTGACGTCAAGATGGGATTCCTTGGTGAGTAGACAGGATGTCGCCCGGGATTCCTTTCATGTTGCTGACACGGTTACTCGAATATCGATGTTACATTTCCAAGTGACGATTGATTGGGTCTATTCATAGCAGCTTATGGTGTTTCCCTGGGTCTTTGCATTGATACATGCAGCGTATTACTACTCCATGTTGTGATTATTAATGCAGACGAATCTTTAAAGATGGCAACCTTCAGTGGCTACCCGGATATCACCACTACTGTATGGCAAACTCGTGGATGCCCAAGATGCTTTCTTGTATAGATTCGATATATCGTTCACTTAGATAAGACCAGATGAGCTCTGTTATCAATGCCGGTGATTAACACAAATTGGCCTTTGCAGTTACACATAATTAAAAAATAACTTTTTTTCTAAACATCGTATCAAAAGCTACCATGTCGACTCAGCGTATCACTAGTTCCTTCCTCAGGACGTATTTTCCGATCAAATTACACATGTTTTCTCTCGCTTTATCAGTTATATTCTGATGGTTTCCATGGTTTTTCTATAATCAAGTGAATTCGAAGAGAGCCAAATTTGTGACAGAACTCGTTTCTCGTTTTTAAAAAATAAGGTATTCTTTCCTATGCTTTCTTTCTGGTATTCGGGAAGCATGAATCCGATATCTATTTTATCTGTGTCCTAAACAAAGTGACTTGAATTTCGCATTGGGAGATAATCAAGTCTTAACGAAGTGGTTTGCGTCCAGATGCTGAGAGGGAGTACGGGTTGCCGCCAGGAACCATCGTTAGATGTGGGTTTGAAGGGGGCGTGGACTCGCTAGTTAACCGACTGGACAGGGGAGAGATAACCATCGGCGAGGCGTTCCCGATCATCAATGATATGATCAAAAATAAGGTTTTAACGCGTGTTATTTTAGACACTTAGCTAATTTATTTGAGTTTACTGGCTTACAAGTTTCTAGAAACGTCAACCTAAGATGACTGTCTATCGCTGAACTCAAATTTGCACAACATATATGTTTGTGTATGAAAGACTTTTTCATGACAATACATCATTTCTTAGGAATATGTATATTTTGTGTCCACAGACAGAAATTGATGTCGATTTATCGCACTTCTTGCCTGCCATGGCTAACTATCTGGCGCCAAGCGATCTGATGGTTTCCGTTGTTCAGCGCCTGCGCAGGGCTGGTTATAAGTTAGGCATTGTCAGCAATAGTTGGAAGATTTCCGAATCGCCTGGTGATAACTTCCTTCTTCTGGACTCTTCGCTCTTTGATGCGGTAAGATGTACAGAGCTAGCCTGACGGTGATGGCTTGCCAGAGCAAAAACACCTGTCCGTCCAAAAGGGAGTCCATAAGTGCCCTGCCAGTGGTCAACAACAATCAACTACAATATCTACATAGTATTCCAAAGGCCTCGTTTGCTATGATATACCGATATAATATGACCCAAGTATAAAAACTTCCTATGGTGAACAGTTATTACGGCAGAAAAACCTCCTTCCGGATATTTGTCGCATAATGTGGACAATATTTGTGGGCGCCATTTTTTGATGTTGTTATGAAACCTTGCTATTGGCTTGACTCTAACCAGAATCCACCATCGATAAATATACATCTGATGTTCCAACCACTGTTTATCAACACAATTCATTGTACAGATTTTCAATCCGCTTTTGTCCAGGTGGTAGTTTCATCAGATGTTGGTATACGGAAACCGGACAGGGAGATTTTCCAATTGACGTTGGAGAAACTTGCAGTCACAGCAGAAGAGACCATATTCCTAGATGATGTGTCCGCCAATTTGGAAGCTGCAAAGGAACTGGGAATGACTACCATTGATGTGAGTATTTCCGATTTATACCTATTTTCCTATATACGCATAGAACCCTGTTGGAACACTCAAAATTTCCATTTGCCAACATTATGATTACTAACCCTAGTGCCTCACCTCTTAAATTATGCACTTTCTGTCAAAATACAGAAATCGTATTCCTCATTTTGTCTTTTAAGTTGAATAAAATTAATATAATTGATAAGCAAATCGTTAACCTTGGTAAAGTTACTGATCTTTGCTAACTTATTTCAGGTTGATCTCTCTGACAAATCGGACAGTGTGGAAGAGTTGGGTGACCTACTGCAACTTGACCTTAATGACCAATAACGTTAGAGCAGCGACAATTGGACATTTGAATGACAACCTGCTTTTGTTACGGTGCTCTGAGAATTTATAAAATTTCATGCGAAATATTGGAATATCACTGTTGTTCACTTTGAGAATAAAATTATTAGAAATTCGCGATTCATGCAACAAACTGTGTAATGCAGTAATTTCATATTGCTACATGACTAACTAAGAGATTGAAAGGATTTTCATTTTTATATCCTACTTGTAAGTCATTATGTATGGAAGTAGGATTGGTAGCAAGGCGTGTAGATTCAAATAAACATCACTATCGTGATTTTCTTTTTATAATTTTGTCAATTTAACTTCATTTAAGTATAACTGTGATAAATTCAGTTATTTGCTCTGAAACTGTGTCTATGATGTACACTCAATGTACGCACTGTTTCTGTGAATGCCTTAGATCTCAACATGGCAGCATTAACAGAACAATCATAACTGCTTAGGCGAATTGAAAATCCAATTGTCCGACTAATTTCAAACAATGTAGACCCAGGCAATCCACTCGAGCTGATTCGTAAGCTGTAGCTAGATGGAAGTACAAACAATTGCCTATTTTCTTTTTCCATCCTCGATCTGTCGTGTAGGAATCGATTCCTGATATCAGTCGGTTGCCGTGGTGTAGTGGTATGCTGCGTCGCCTTTCGACCCACAGGTGGGTTTGATACTAAGGTGTGAAAACCTGCCTGGTTTCCCGTGAATCGGATGATCACGTTAAATGGCGGTCCCATCTCTGAACGGGAATGCACCCTACCCGGTAGCTAAATAGCACCGTGCTGGACCTTCGTCCCAGCGGCGTGGTTTCGCAGCCCGATCTGGACAACGGGTTTGTATATGGGTGTATACATACGTCACGATACGTGTGTATACACACGTTTGTATTCATACGTGTGCATACATACGTGTGCATACATATGTAGCGTGCGAGTGGTAGGGTTCGAATAGCGAAATGGGATCGTTTATAGACTTTCTGTTAGCTTAACTTCAGTTATACCTCAGCCACAACTATCAGCCTATTGGTTCAGCGCAACTGGCGATAATACCGGACTGTCAGCGGTGCCGTTCATAGGTCCCGCTTTACAGGACCTCCACAACACCTCTGACTAACACGAATACCAGCAATATGGTTCCACATAATGGAACTCACCAATAAAACTTCAGGAAGGCTCTCGTGATAAAACTACTCGTCGTTATCTTAGTTCCAAAAATGCTAACTCCAACTGTAACTCCAAAAATGCTGTCTGCCGTTGGTTTGTTTGTTTGTTCGAATTATAGTCGTTTTTAGCAACGTAGGCTATGTACGACTTCTGTCGTTGGCGCCTTCCGCATCGGGTTATATACAAATGAGAAATGTAAACAACATACTAAAACGCAGAGACAGACACCAAAACAATATACACGTTACACATTATAATAAATCTCATAAATGCAAAGGAAAACATCAATATAAAAGAACATCAATTCGAAAATGCGACAAAAATGAATAGAACATAACACCCATCATGCACTGCGCGAGTCAGGCCTCCCACATAGTATGAGAGGCAGCTTGGCGTGTGTATACATACGTGTGCATACATACATGTGTATACAAACGTGTGTATACATACGTGTGCATACACACGTGTGCATACATACATGTGTATACAAACGTGTGTATACATACGTGTGCATACACACGTGTGCATACATACATGTGTATACAAACGTGTGTATACATACGTGTGTATAAATTCGCGTGCATACATAAGTATGTATACATACGTGTGTATACATACGTGTGCATATATATATATATATATATATATATATATATATATATATATATATATATATATATATATATATATTCATATCTATATGTATTTATGTGTATTTACATTTATATACATTTTTATATTTATATGTATTTATATAGTTTCATATATATTCATATTTATCAATATACATATTAATATATATGTATATATATTTATATGTATTTATTCATATATGTTTGTATTGATATATATATATTTATATTTGCATATATATTTTAGCCAGTTCCCGTGGCATAGTGTTATACTGCGTCACCTTTCGACCACAGCTTATGGGTTCAATGACGTTGTGTGAAAACCTGACTCGGATGATCACATAAATGGCGACCCCATCCCTAAAAGCTCAATAGTATCGTGCTGGACCTTCGTCCCAGCGGCGTGGGTTTCGCAGCCCGATCTGGGCGAGGATTGTGCCAAGCGAACGCTGGCACTTAAGGGGAGCTGCCCAAGCATACCCATCATCCTCATCAATCACCGTCGCGATGTCACCTCGTTGCGGAAATTGACCTTAAACCCCAATATTACCATTACCTTTTTCGATCCCTGATTCAGTTATTGCCCACCTCACTTCCGGGTGACCACCTCCAGTATGCGGACAGCTCCCATGCCACTTTGAGATCGAGGTACCTCTGTCGAACCAAGCTGCATTCTCGGTTAATACTGTCTGTGACGTTCGTAAGGCTAGGTCCAGAATATCAAATGCCCTGAAGTTGCCCTGTTGCGTTGCTGCGTAATAACCTCCCTCATTTTGAATGCCTCTCGTCTCGGGGATTTTATCGGGTCAAGGACTTTGAACTCCCTAGCCCAATTTATCACACTGATACTCTTTTCCAACACATGGCGTCCCATGCAACGAAACATAGACACCTTTTCAAAACAACTAACCTGGCGTCCTCTTCATTTGCAATGCATATTAATCTAAGAGTGTAATCGCTTTGTTACAGATGCCGAATAGGCGAACAGATTGCGGACCATTTTAAGCTCACCGCCACGAAGTAAGGCCACACCAGAGGGACTTCCGGTACAAGTATCCAATCGACGACATTCAGTATGACAATCAATGTAGCTCGTCGCGAGGATCAACTAACTCTGACCTTTAGCTGGCAGCGAGCTTCGCGTTTGAAGAAAAACACACTTCCCCAACAGCTGGCAAACATAAGTGCGCATGACTTTATAAACAAACTAGTTGTACAGGAGCCTCATTTGAAGTCGCATCGACAACACAAATTCAATAGCGATCAGTCATTACCATTAGTAGAAGATAATGGATTGGTTTAAACACTTACTCCTTCTTCTTATGACGCTCACATTAAAATCAGGTAAAGCTCTAAATATCTCGACATTTCGCATTATGTTCCTAATCAAACCTACAGTAAAAAATACATCCATAGATAGAATGATTCGTCTTTATTTCCAGACAATGTGACTGGCATTATTTGCTATGAGTGCCTAACGCCAACAGAAAACTGTTTCGATCCCTTCCTGCGCGATTCTCGCAAGGAGAAAGAATGTCTCCCCACGGCCACGACCTGTGTCAAAGTCATCACAGTATTACCAGGTAATGTCACAGGTTTAGAATTATTATTCCTTATTTCTTTGTTTTACACAACTGTCCGCCCAAGACCGCAGGGATGGGTGGCCAAGGGAAAAAGATCACATGGGCCATAGGTGCCCTGCCAATGGTTCGCAATAATTGAGAACAGTGTCTACTTAGCATAATACAATACTGTCGTATTAACCACATTGAGCTGGTTATTTAAAAGAGTTCATAGAGCTGGCTGAAACTATCTTTTCTGGTCAACTGTGGAAGAAAAACACGTAGAGGCTCGTCTCAAAGTTTCTGTTGAGATGATGAGAATGTGATGAGTAAAGAACACAAATAAATATTCCAGAAACGCATTTATTCTATAAATAACTCAGCCTTTTGTTGTTTTGGTGAGTAAGGCATTATGTAAATCATGAATGCTCCTGATATAGAACAGACCGCACGGTAATCGCGTGAATCCTATAAAACCTTAGCTTTTTTGTTGTGACGTCAGATTTGACAGCTGTGACACGTTATTGTGGCCCTTCAACCGACCACGGATGTAAAACCGTAGATGACGTCACGCATTGCTACTGCAATTCGGATCTATGCAATGATGCGTTCCAGATGAAGTCAGCTTCTATTTCACAAATGATCACGATGCTAGTCGTACTGTTACATGGAACCAAGCTCTGCATGGTGTGACAGACACTTATTTGGGAATGTTAATAGCTTCGATCAACCCACCTGTGAATGACCCTTGAACATGCTGCCGTTATATTAAATGATTTTCGTTCTATGGTATTTTATAGTTAAACCCTGGGAATTGATAGATTTTTCTGTAAATTAATAAAAAAAATTCCATTATAAAAAGAGTATCTTGTACACTTTTATTGTTAAAATTAGAAACGTCCACAAAATGATTGCAACTCGTGTATTTTATATTTATATTGCTTAATTAATATAACTATGTGTAAACTTCGATTTGCGAATAAATACTATATTATATATATGTATTCGTACTTCATATTAATCAATCCATTCGAACATTCACTGGACAAACTTGAGTACAACTATCTTTATAGTTTCGGCTGTGCCATAATCTTCTACCAGGAACACGAATAATCAAAATATATTTTCTAAACAAAGTCAATGTATACACCTTGTAATCTAGCATACATAATTGACTTTTCATAACGTTATCCAATTGAAGAATTTGCTATTTAATGCATTAACACTTGTTTCAGTCATAACGGTCACATATTGCTCCACTTTCAACCAAAGAGCTTGTCGTTTCGCTAAGAGGTCTCACTACCGACACAATACGTGAATCCGCCATCTGTGTGCCAGCGCGTAGCTTGTCATAACGTCTATCCGTCAACCACTTTGAAATTAGGAGACCATTATGAAGACATAATTACTTCAACATATACGACAGTCCGATGTGCCTTTGTTCTGGTTGCGTAGTCGTGCTAGAAACGCTAAAAACGCTCATCACACAAGCAAATTAGAGTGAGCCCTCTTAGCATAGCTATAAGCTCTTTGTTACAACTATCAGGGTCTCAATCATAACGAGTAAATTCGCCGATCACAGATGCTCTCTCTATAGAGACTAGAATGACTTAGATCATTATGTACAGCGCAGGCGCTCGGGGCAATGTTTTCCTTTCTCAAATGACTGCCATGTTTATTATTTATGAGTCAGGCGTACACCTAGCTCCAGTCGAACGGTAATATAAATATATACGTCCACTCAGACGTCTTGTAGGGCTAACGTACACCTAGGCAAAGAAACTCCGCCTCTGACAGCGCCGCTATTTACTACTTTCGGGCTCTTACATCCGCGCTGTAGAGGCGAAGAGCCGCCTGCGAAATTTCTCAGGTTCCGAAGTCAAAATGACAGATGGACTTGCTAAAAACTTACAAAAGCCGTCCAGGCCATGAAATTTGTGACAAAATGAAAGATTTTATCACAAAAAGACACGAGGACTGGTGGCATCAGATCATCAAAACACCAGGGGCGAGTGCTTGCCTAGCGTACACCGAGTTCGCCCTGTGAATGGATTGACAAGGGGTGTGCAGTGAAACTCATCTGAAAAAATGATTATTTATGCATCGATTGATTATAAAGCGTTAGACATCATATTTCCTGTCACACATTGGGTTTAAAATATATTGTGTATTGTGCGAGTTCTAGTCGTTATTGAACCTGGACAAATTAACGCAACTCACCATTGACAAGCTAAAACCAGACAGTTATTGTCACATTATGATAACACAATCATAACGTTGAATTCGAATCGATTCGGCTGCACCAGCATCAGCAGCTGGTCGAGACGCCACCGCCTGTTAGACCTCCTGCCTGTCTCAGATTCTGTCACTTGGCGTTATGACACAACAACCGTTGTGTGTATACGCCCGTTTACCAGTCCATATACAAATCCGTGTAGTCCAAGTCTAACCATGGCGGACGTAGATGTTTTACCACTTCCACCGCGATATCGCTTCCGAGATTTACTCCGAGGAGAAGTAGCAGGTATTGAAGATGACAGGTGAGTTTAGCAGCTGTTATAGGCTGTCTTTTGGGGGATCCCTGTGTTTACCAAACAGTGCGGAATGCGGTCGGCCAGAGCGGGGGCGCGTTTGTTTACAACTTGAGGGAAGTCGGTTTATCAGGGGGGGAGCGCTGTTACGATTAGGGTATTGCTGGACGCGTTTGAAAACGCGGGTCTAAAATCTTTATCATACTTAACAAAAAGCCTTATCATGTTTATAGCCAACGTTTAAGTAACCATTTATAATATGTCATAAATGCAACATCGGCAAATTCAATATCTAACAGCCCCCACCCAGTCCTACCGACCACTTGATGTTGTGTCTCTGTAACCGTCTGATCCTTGTTAGATGGTAGCGATGTTATCATGTAGACGGATGTGTCACTGGAGATCAACTCGTCATTATATCATCCGTCTCTTAAGTGATTGCTATCCCATTTCACTATGGTGCCATATGACTCTAATCCCATTTCACTATGGTGCCATATGACTCTAATCCCATTTCACTATGGTGGCATATGACTCTAATCCCATTTCACTATGGTGCGATATGACTTTAATCACTTGTTTGGTTTCACTCTGTCTTCCGCCATCGCCTGCGGAATATTACCGACACAGACGCGGGAAACACAACTTGTTCGGCCGCTGGTTTTCGGAGGAGGACGAACAGCATGACAGGTAATTGACAGTCGTTTATTTCACCCCCCCCCCCCCACATCCCTAACCCCTATTTAGAATCACGCCCCCCCCCCACCCCTCCTCCCCGGCCCGCCAAACCAGCCCACCCTGTGTTCCGACCTGACACCCATGCTCTGTGAACTCCATTAATGCACATATGCATTTCTCTAACTGTTTGTTTTGCCTGTTCATGGTCATTGGCACTGCCCTCATGAATAAATGAGAGGACCAAAAATAGCTGATGTGTAACCTTTAAAATGATGCATTGGTGACGATTGGTAGTCGCTTTCTTAGTTCGCTGAGGCTGTTTATACCTACCAAATGCTGCCCTCATAAAACTGATCTCGCCGAGATGTGTTTGTATATTAAATGAGTGGATGCTATTACCGTCAAGCGTGACGTCACGCTCTCCTGCATCTGACACAGTTGCTGCAGCGCATCGACGTATCTAAATGATTCACATACTTTTGTATCTAGTCGCAGCAGGTCGGCCATGTGATAAAGCGCATACAGTCTGCTCCTATTTAATATCATTAACATGTAAGCAGGGCCCGCAGCCAAGGTGCTATGGGAACTTGTCTACTGTTCCTTATTCACAGTGCCATACTAATGGCGACATTACCCCAACTAGACATCGCCATCACAGGTAGCCTACCTGGTCGGCGCTCGAAACCCTAACACCGGGATCCCGAAATGTCTAGTTCTGTGGGCATTTCCGTTGGAACAGAGAATGATCGTTGTATGAAATCACGATTGACAAAGCTGCTTCAGGGGAGTGATGTTATTTTATTATCTGACTTAGAGAGCAGTATGGTCAGAGCGCATTACAATATTCCCCAAGCTAACACTCGTAATAAGCCTCTCCCAGGGGAGTTTCGTGTAACAATACCGTGGTAATTACGTAAACGCATCCCTACCTCCACATCACAGTGACTCTTTCATGATTAATAAGCTACACGAGTTCTCATCGCGCGAGCGAACGAGCAGCTCTACTGTACGTATATCGTATTCCTTCTGAATTATAAATGCGCCGAATCAACGCAATCTTGCCTAATCACCTCATTGTTCGACCCACGCGTGAGACATTAGTTGGTGGTAACACTGTTGTTATCTGTATACGTGGCCATATTGACCCACGTTCCATTATTTCTTGCTTTTCTCAAATGGCGGTCATCATCGCCCTAATCAGTCCATAACCAAGCAGGTGACATAGAAACGAGGTGTGTCTATTTTGGGCGGCGAATTCCTCGTCATAAAGCTGTTTGTCCTGCCAAATGTATTTATCGATTATGTCAATGGTATCTCTTATCGTTTTATGATTGGCAATAGGGCTAGGGAAACGAGACTGCTATAAGCTCTCAAAAATGGTCTCCTCTCCTAAAGCAACCAACGAAGTGTCATTCTTCAATAATAACACGGTGTCCGTCAGCTCTTGTTGGTCGTGATGATACCAGGCCACACGCCCTAGTTGACCTTCACTTCCTCCGCCGATTCGGATTATTCCGATGCCTGGTAAAGAGGCATCGATGAAAGGAAACCCGAGTAAGCTAATCTAGTTGTTATGGTCCTTTTCTTCCAGCTGCCGCGGTTTCTGTGAGGTACTTGCTTGGCGCTAATCAATATGAGCTGCCTTCACGTTCACTTGTTAGCTCGTTGTATGAGGGTGTTGTCAATATGGTGCCTGTCGTCCCCGTCGTCCCCTCTTAGCGACCCTTTAATGTTTGGCCCCCATTGCTTTCTGGAAGCCTTACATACAATGTCGCTGGTATAAGACCACACATACTTTACTACGCGCAAATGCTTTACCCTTTAATGGATGTTTGATGATCAACGAGGACGAAGATGGCAAGGAGAACGAGGTTGAGTGAGTAGAATAACTCACAGGGGATTGTAGAGAAAGGTGAATGTTCCACTGCTTGACCTGGATATCGACATGTCTATCTTTCTTTCTCTCTCTTATTTACTTTCTTTCAATTCTTCGCTGTAGTTTGAATTTTTATCCTCACCCCCTTCCCTTCCCATTTGTGTTCATTATTGTTCTGCTTTTGTCATCCTTTGTTTGCGTTCTTTCTCTCATTCACATCCTTCGTGTTGTGTCTATTTTGTTCTCCTTGTTTCAGGCTTAATTACTTCTCTTTCGTTGCCTTTCCATATCTCTCTCTCTCTCTCTCTCTCTCTCTCTCTCTCTCTCTCTCTCTCTCTCTCTCTCTCTCTCTCTCTCTCTCTCTCGTTTGATCTCTCTCTCTCTCTCTTTCTCTATCTACGCCTACCCATTAGCGTTGGATTGACAGCGCCTATTCATAACATCAACAGCCAATTACCATAAGGCCAGCGACCCCTCAATCGCCCGGCCACATTCAATGTTTTGATTCCCGCGTATGTACTTTGTCTGACAATGTGTTCCTTTCCTTGTGGTATTAAATTCACTCCAGGGCTCGCTTAAATAGGACTTCTGGGATCTAGTTGAATCCAAAGGCGTCTGTCCATGCCATAAATATTTATAATTTCCGATTGTTTGCTGTGTTGAATACCGAGATGAATTTCGTTTTTGATTTGGCGGCCATTCTTAACATATTCCTGCAGAAAGGTGTACTGACATTAAAGCACTTACACGCGCATACAAACGCTAACACAACATGAATCATTCCGGGTAGTACACAAAACATTGCTGTACCCCCTCCCACCCGATCCTCTCCTTGCCCAGCGTTCATGTTAAACTGTGTTTGCTGTTTGCACAGTGGCTCCGCTATGCGATTAATCCCGCCATTCCTAACGTTTGGCCATCCCAGCTATGACGTCACACAATACAGCTCCGCATTGCTATCCCAGCATTTGTATCACATTTGTTCACCATCGCTTAGCGTCCAGGGTACTGACCTCACATCCCGATTACGACCAAAGCTGCGACCACATGCGCTCAGTTTCCGAAGTTAGGTTTCCGAGCGCCAAGTGGCTTGATCAACGTTATCGGGCTTAGGACCGTTATGTCGAGAACCGAGCGCCTGTGAATGCATAAATTGCCACCATCACATGACCACCCGCACGGCTTAAACCCTAAAAACAGAGACATTAAAATCAGAACTTCACGAGCCACGACTACGAAATGTAACATATTTATATTTCAATCGATGAATGAGCTCATATAGGATATTTAATATGTGACTTAACAAAAAAAGCGAATTCAATATCGATCTCGCGAACATCTGCGACTGCATCACAGCATAACGTTTATTTTTCTCAGACCACAGACAGTCAAACAGCTTCTTCACAAGCCAATGAAAAAATACCTGGCTGGTGACCGTATATATATATATATATATATATATATATATATATATATATATATATATATATATATATATATATATATATATATATATATATATATATATATATATATATATATATATATATATATATATATATATATATATATATATATATATATATATATATATACATATGTGTGTGTGTGTCGGTGTGCGTGCGTACGTGCATATGTATATCAAAATGAAGATTTGTATGTGATTACGCGCATTAGTCAACCAAAAAGCAATGATTTAGATTCTGTCAATAAAGCATCATATATTCACCACACATCAACGCTTCCTGTCCTGGGCGTAGCAGTGTCACTCAACAAAGAACCAATCGAATGGTCACAGTTTAAAGCGTGACATTCACTGTGAGTCACTTCTTCTCATCTGCATGTGCATCACTGCCTACAGAGCCACTAAAATCTTGGCCTGCAGACAGTCAATGACATTCGCACATTACAGGCCTTGTCGACACTGGTCTGGCGTACTGGCCATGTTAACTGCCTGTCGCTACCTTCATGCGTTTCGCACACTCTTCCATCTCCATATCGCCAGCAATCTTGGCTCTATGATGGAACCAAGGAGACGTAAATGAGAGTCACAGTCAAACCCTCACCCACGCCACCCTATAAGGGTCTCTGATCACGTGATAAACATGTCCTCATATGACATAAAACTCTCCTGCTAGGTGGTAATCATTATTTATCTTCGACATTGTGCGTTATAAGTAAACTGCTTCCCAGATCATGAACTTTATCGGTGCAAGTTTCACCGCGAGCTGCCACACCGCATGCTAACCTGACCTTCATCCTCGTTATAATCTCTTTTAACTTCGGCCTTTTAGTGCACGTCCCAGAAAACAGTAAATAATGAATGACCAGTAAGATCCGCCTTTATGACCTTCCCTGGCTTTACACCTGAACCCTGAACCCTAACCCTTATACTCTGACCCCTAACCCATAACCCTACAATCCTTAAACTAACCCAAAACATAACCCTAATCTGGGTTGAAAAGTAGTGAAGGCCCGGAATGGCTTTGAAAACATTTCGATAGACGAGGTATATATGACTTCAGTGTTGATCTTCTGCAGTAATTTTGTACATATGTTTTCCGTTATTATTCACTTTACTCATGAAACCTGAGGTTATGGACAGACCAATTGTTCAGAAGGCTAGATGCTCATAATTAAGATGGCCAAAATTCATCTAATATTTTGAAAACCACCCCAAAAAAATATTTTGAATATTCTGAAAACCACCAGGCGCAGTTTCGCCATTGTTAGGTAATACTAGCTATTGATCACACTGACCATTGACGTTAACTGCCCATGTATTTATCACTGCGAACCATGAATCTTTTATTGAACCCCATGTATATAACACTGCGAACCATGAATCTTTGGTTGAACCCCATGTATCTAACACTGCGAACCATGAATCTTTTATTGAACCCCATGTATCTGTCACTGCACACCATGAATCTTTGGTTGAACCCCATGTATCTGTCACTGCGCACCATGAATCTTTGGTTGAACCCCATGTATCTGTCACTGCGCATCATGAATCTTTGGTTGAACCCCATGTATCTGTCACTGCGCACCATGAATATTTGGTTAAACCCGATGTATCTATCACTGCGCTACCATGAATCTTTGGTTGAACCCCATGTATCTAACACTGCGCACCATGAATCTTTGGTAAAACCCCATGTATCTATCACTGCCTACCATGAATCTTTGGTTAAACCCCATGTATCTATCACTACCTACCATGAATCTTTGGTTAAACCCATGTATCTTTCGTTAATGTAGGCATCACGGTGTGCTCAGAATTAGCTGGTCCCCATGCCGGTATAGCTTTAAAGCGACCGTTTAACCACCACATACAACACCACTGCTCGGTTATCTCCTGTTCGGTCCAATTCATCTTTGCTCATTTGAGAACATGCACCAGATTATAGTGAATAATGAATAACTATCAGGTCCCGTCGCATCATCGCTCATCCTTCACTGACTCATATGTGCACCTTGAGTCTTGTCGTACAACAAAACGTAAGAGCGGGCATCATTTAAATGCACATGCGCTTTAACGCTGATGCATCAGTTCACTATTAGTCTTGTATGTTTTCTAGATGCTACTGTAGTTATTAGGTGTTGCTCTTTATGTCCGATTGTGATAGGCGCAATTTTCCAGCTACGATGCGACGAACGTATACGATATTAAACCAATGCCTTGAACTGTACCTCACAATCTGATGGTCCCAAAAAGACACGTCACGGATGCAATAATCAACACTTAGAAGCAAACTGCCCCATGTATGATGTCTGTATCGGCATCTCTTTCAGTGACTTCAATTACGTAATGCATCTAAGCTAACCAAGGAAAGCTCTCTTGAGTGCCTCTCAAAAACCAGAACATGCCTGTTCATGTCGCCGAATCACCCGTTTTTACAGTAACTCATCCGGGGACTTATATATGATGACATGTAATGGTGACAGACCTCGTTGCCGATGAATTAGTGAAGACTAGCATGTATTTTGAGCCGACACAGGTGGGATGCACTGGGGCAGTTGGCTTTGATTTAAGGAGGACTTGATGGTTAGTTTACTTTATCAATAAAACAGCAACAGGTCCTTCATGGAAGATGGGGGCAGAGTGTGTTATAAAACGTCTCTTAAGTCTGGGATGTGTCTAGCAGGTCTCAATTGGTGTGAGTGTGTAGCGCCCATGAATCTGGAGATGTATGGAGCATAATTGCTCATCAAGGGTCAATTGTGACGATCCCTCATCCAATCATGTCACATGTCACATGATTGCCGCTGCGCTGTGTGCATTGTGTAATGACGTCATCGCTTCAAGCATTGCAGTACAAGGAAAGTTAACAAAGGCCACCCGGATACACCACCGTGTCATCCACTACTGTGTACAGCAAGCCCAGTGACAGAGAGCAGAATAATATTACACTCCTTTTAGATTAATGTGCAAGCATTTGAAAATATCAACGATCCATCCATTCCATGTGATGCCTTTTCTGTGCCGTTCATTGGAAGTTCTAGCATAGTAGCGTGATTAGTCTTAAATTATTGGCGCAGAGGGTTCATTATATTGCATCTTCAACCTTGTGGCGTGGGGTGTTTTTAAAGTTAAGCGCATACGTTTATCCATGAGTCATAAACTATATTGTAATTTGCTTGATACGATATAACTCTTATATCATTATCCTTGGTGGCTTGAGATTGCTTCTTTCCAGAGTACTCACCACGTCATCTCATTTATCAGTTGATGACGCGTAGCATGTATTCTTAATGTAGTTTGCATGCAACGTAAAGCAGCAGGATGCAATCGGCGTGAGGTGTAAATGTTACAGACCAATATTGCTCCCACGGAATCGCTCTATTATTTTGGAATGCTGGAAACAAATGTAGTCGTAAACGTTTTAAAAGTTTCCCCATGAAGCAATCCTTTCAAGCATCACTGCATTAATAATAATAATAATAACACTGTTCATTTATATAGCGCAACACATTGCATTTCTGCTCGTTACTCCTTATTGTACCGTTCCTAAAATGGGATGAATAATAAATGACAAAGGGAGCCGGCTCTTGTGGTACAAATCCTACACTGGCGCCGACGTGTTTATGTAATCTTGTCAGCCACTACAATCCTGGTGGGGTGGTGGTGTGTATGGTGTGTATGTAGGGTATGGGTTTGCACAAAGAGGGCGCCGGTAATAGGCGCTGTTCAAGCATGAAATAAATGTTCTTTCCTTTTCGTTATGGGCACAGAAATACGTATGCAGTCCAGATACATATTTATGATGTACTGTCTATAATAATGTCATCTTTCGCCGTTGTTATATAATGCATTTAGACACATAAATCACAAAACAAACCCATTAATCACACAGACCACTGGCTTTATCTGCTGATGACATCCACATATATAGTTGTACAAATATTTGGTTGATTAAGTACCATTAACCACGATGATTTTTCTGGCCAATTCTATTACTACAGTAATGGTAATGAGGTAGCGATGTAGGAAGAAATCGCCATGGCACATCAGACTAACTTGCGGGTCATTCGCCTACAGGTCCCTTTCATGACGTCATGCTCTCATATTGCTGCTTCTCATTTTACATGGGCAACAGCACACCACCTGAGTGAAGCAAAACGGGTCTCATTAGGATCCTTGAACTCGACATAACGTTTGCTAGGTTTTCACGACAGAAAGTTCACGTAGTCTCGCTTCTTTATCACAGTAATTTGCAAGATTACGTGTTGATAACATATCCTGCTGACCATTGAGACATACAGGATGAACATGTGGTTGTAATCTTTACTCACATAACATCTCAAATGAGAGATTTAGCATATAATAAACAGCTGCAATGAGTAGACGGTGTAGGCAGTTCGATATATAGCACGGACACATATGTTGTGGTTGACCAATGAGCACACGGCAAGAGAGACATGTGGTCCTTAAAATGGGTTTGTACATCCTGTGCAACATTTTGGTCACATCGGATGGGTGGACGATGAGAATATTAATGACCAATAGCTCATTGGGGGCACGCAGTTGGCCTTGTTCATTATTGTGTTGCAGCATTTGTATGCCAGACCTAATACGATGGCAGACGAGACGCTTCCACAGCTCGTATGGCAACGGGCGCTTCAGAAATCGTTCCAATCTCTGTAGCCATTGATGCGCCGGCCACGCTGCCCTCGCACATTCGATTGCCCTGATGGACTACTGCTTGTGCGCGTAGTGTATCTGATGCTCTTTTGCTCGCTCGGAATAGGTTTGACAGTCGTTGTGTAATGTTGCAATAATAGAGCTGTGTTATATCGATAGCACAATGTTGCAGTATGACCCATAACCATAGACAACCATCAGCATTATTTTGGGTACATTGTTAACTTTTTGTTTATATCCAATTCCTTCTTTTAGTGTAGTAAGCATTGGCAGGCAAACATTGATCGTTGTAATTTCTTGAACACTTCCATCACTGAATACATAGTATGTTTGGTAAGTTACAGTGCGTTCTGTATTGGTGCGTTCTTTTTCGGTTCTAGGTTTGCATTTGTCTAGGCACAAGCCGCCATATTGACAATATGTGTTGCGGCTAGCCGTAGACAGCTCCCGTGAGTGCTTCATAAATATCAAAGCGTGTCTATTCATATGACAGAATCATCCCCTTTCTCCATAACTCATCTATGATGACATGAAATGGTGACAGACCTCGTTGCCGATGAATTAGTGAAGACTAGCATGTATTTTGAGGCGACACAGGGGGGAATGCACTTGGGCAGTTGGCTTTGATTTAAGGAGGACTTGATGGTTCATTGGTCTACTTTATCATTATCTGTTTGGTGTGGCTGGTTTAATAATTGTTAGTTTGGTGCATTTAACATTTGGAATAGAAGGGGGATATTATACAACAGACTGTTCGGATCTATTGTTCAACTGATTGTATTGCTGCAATTTTTTAATGATCGCTAATTTATCAGCAAATGCTAGTCATAGTTGAACGATGCTTATCTTCTTTGGATCGCATGGACTGCTGATCTGTTAAAAATGCTCTGTGTGATTTACCTACAATAAGTAACCTATAATGATGAGTCAAGCATTTCTATCAATTGAATCAAGTAATTGCCTTTTTGTGCTAAGCTTGTTAGAGACGTAAGTAATCTGCGCCAGTCCCATTTACTGCAGGTCTGTACACCCAACGATACTCGAATCGGATGGGGTGACAAGCCCTGGTATAATCGTTTCTAAACCTTCGTTTTATCTTTTTTTTTTCCCCCACATGGATTTCCCTCTTTTTTTTCCATTTATCCTGTGAATTGAAAGCTATAACGTCGTTGGCTTGCGCTTCATTCGTTCTATATTGGAGCTCTGGGCAATACGATGCATTTGCAATTAGGAAATATATATAGCTCAACGTAATGCATTACACGAGTCAATCAACATGAATGATATAAAGTCACAAATGGAAATCACACATCGTCTTTATCGGCCACTCTAGAATGCTGCTCATGTCACAACGTTGTGTTTTTTGGCCATTCCGTTGCCATTTTGTAATTGACCGAATGAAATCTAGATTGAACTGAATAAAAACCATGAAAATACTGGTCGTACACCAGGCGCCATTCCACTTAGTGGATGATGTAATTATTAAGAGTGGCTGATGTTGTCCACTCCCAAATCATCCAACTGTGCTACCGGATTAATGGAGCTAACATGGCACTACGAGGCTTCCCGCTTGGCGAATTTAATCAGAAATAAAGACTGTTGCGTGTATAGCGATCTGGAGTGATGGTTCTAATGCTGCTGCTGTTGCTGCTGCTGATGTTGCTGCTGCTGTAACCTCAGTATGGGGTCCCGCAGTCTGTGGATGCATGCCGCAATAGACATTCTCACGTATGATTACCCATAGAGAACGTCGTAAAAGGTGAATTGCGGCGGGAGGCCAAGACTTGTTGGAGCTCTGTATGCCACGCGCATGCTTTGAAGCGGAGTCTCAGGAGCGCCTGCTGAAACGAGAAAACGTCAATACCTCTTGTGGTAGTGGACGGAATTTTCACTGGTTGTAGAACAGAGACTGACAAATCTGTGCGATCTTGCCCAAACGGGTGTATATACACTGGAATATGTGCAAATGTTGATAGCTGATAATCATTAAAATTTCCGCTCTTTTGGCCAATATTGTTCTATGCGGATACCTTGTTGTCAAGAAGATGGCATCACCGTATATTGCTGACAGCGCCAGGGAATCGCTGCTCTACCCAGAGCATCTCACAAGGTGATTATCATTTGTTTGCAAAATGCGACTTCGTGAACTGATAGAAACGACGAGAGGTCCCTGTCCCGAGAGACGAAAGGTGATAGATATCATTTGTTTGCAAAATGCATCTTTGTGAACTGATATATATACGATATGTACGATATATAGTCCCGATATATATATATATATATATATATATATATATATATATATATATATATATGTATATATATATAGATATATATATATATATATATATATATATAGATATATATATATATATATATATATATATATATATATATATATATATATATATATATATATATATATATATATATATACATATATATATATATATATATATATATATATATATATATATATATGTATATATATCTCTATATGTATATATATATCCTATATATATATCTATATCAGATTCTATCTATTGTGTTTCGTCATCATACGGACAACGCTGGTTGACATTATAGACTCGATCTCGCCTGGCTAGCCACATATCACTTCTGCTGGTTGACATTAAGACATCTCGCCTGGCATGGATTCTGAGACATCCATGGATGAACATACCATATCGGTTGATTCTCTCGGTATTACTTTTGAAGGCTGACTAGTAAGCTGCGATGATATTTACAAATACACCCTTTGATTAAGTTATTCTATAAAATTTCTTGATATACCTATCTCTGAGGACGGACAAGTTTGATCATAATCATAAAAGAAATCTACCTGGCGTGTAGTCGTCTTCCTGCCGATGTTTTGCAGTGCTTTCCATTAAGCACGTGTTAGTTGTGTAGTGTGAGCTTTTACAGTTCTCGCTTTGCTTTTAACCAGCACGAGTGAATCAATGCCTTGTTTGTCATCCACTGTGTATTAGAAGGGTCTTTCCATTAGCCGCTCCCTGGATGCCATGACATTTTTCACGACACGAAAGACTATGCATTTATTATGCACTTCATGCTGACGCCGATGTACTTTACATGTAGTTGGCGGAGTATTGCACAATAGCTGGCGTTTTATAGCTTACGTCGACGCTTTCCTGCTTGAGTTCCTACCGTCGAATGGTTGAAGTTGTTGACGAGAAATAACTTTAGGAATGACGCAGTTTCGTCCATATATTTCGCTTGCATCTGCTGTTGATGCTACACTCTGGACACTTCACATCCCATGCGTCCTTGTTAAGGCGATTATCTTAAGGCACGTAACGATGTTTGATGACATCATTTTCACTTTCGAGATTCCGCCTTTTTATGTTAACCGATGAGCATGAGCATAATGTATCCTACTAACGATGGTGACATCTCCGGTCACCTGTTACCTATTCGACATGGCAATCAGTGGACGTCAGAGATGGCTATACGGCAATTGGTGGACGTCAGAGATAGCTTTATGGCAGTTTCTCGTTGAATAAGAATGTATGGCCGTATACTTGTCCAACGTTTCTAAAATCATGACCTCGTTTAGTTTTTCTGTATATAATTAATGATATAGGTAATAACATCATATTGCGTCGTCAATTTCTTATTCAGTTCTGCACGTGAGTGCGTTCGTCTCGGAATAATTAATTCCGTTATTGAGAAGTTGGTTCAGTACTGCATGCGGCTTAATCACTTATGTTGCTTTATGGGGGTCTTAATATGACAATTTCCGTTTTGGAATCGAAATGCTTTCCAAGATATCAAGAAAATAGAGAAAACCCAAGGTACAGCGGAAAGTAGACCGCTTTCTTCTAGCTGAGCAACTTGTCCACAAAGGGTAACATTAAAGCAGGTCTGGCGTACTTGAAAATTGATTTACAATATAAGGCACGTGAACAGCATGTATACATCTTGATCCTGAATTAGAGAAGTGATGATTCGTTTCTGGCGGCCATTGCTCTATTCTGGACGGCCTCAGTGTCAGCTGACACGCGGGCAACCGGGGATTTATATTTGTTCATAACGGGTATCGGAGTAAATACATCGGACACCTGTGTACAACGGATATCTCAGTATAACGAATATATGTGAAACGGTCATCTGTGTGTGACGGATACCGCTGTATAACGGATATCTTTAACGGACACCTGCGTATAAGTGACACTTGAATATAGTAGTTGTCTGAGTCCCAGCTGTTCAACCTATCTCTTTGAAGTCTGAGAAGTATGATTGTCGTTAGAGGTCACCTGCAGACTCCAGACTCTTGAACTCATTCCATCGCATGTCTGCTGTAAATTAGGTTTTATTCCACAAATTGAAACAGTTTCGTTCCTAAGCCACCGTCCAACAAATAAATGTCACTTTATATACATATAGGGCCGCAAAGACATAATCCTATGATGCGCCCCCCGACATGACAAGAATGTCGCATAAAAAAGATGACATGAGCCAGTTAAGAACGCTATCAGCGACACGGCGTCGTACTACGTAGTCCCTGCCTGGGAGCTATAATAATGTTCGCAAATCAAGAGAGCTAATTAACATAATAGACGACTACAAAGCCACAAAAGTTGTCACAAACGAGATACAGCCGACGGAAGTTGTCACAAACGAGATACAGCCGACGGAAGTTGTCACAAACGAGATACAGCCGACGGAAGTTGTCACAAACGAGATACAGCCGACGGAAGTTGTTGCGGTAGAGCACCGAAAGAATTGGTCGTACTATATGATATAAACCTAGCAATGGAGATTGGTGTAACCGGTGTGTCATAGTCTTGGTTAGTTACGTAATCTAGGTACGTTTCGGTTAGATTCAATACCTATCATGTACTTAAGCACCATACTGTGAACCTGATTGCCCGTGATCCGAATTCATTTCGAAGACTGGCATTTGTCGTGGACTTTTCATGCTATCTACTGCATAAGAATATGAAACCTAGCTAGGTGAGTTATTGTTTGCATTCGACCTAGATTCATGTATTTAAGCATCGTAATCCCCCCTGTCGGATTACTTATCCATACTAATGTAAAGAGAAATCGATCACTTTATGTTTGCAAATATCACAGATAATACGCGCTCTGTGTTGCGTGTGGTTTTAAGTCAGTAATCCAGATGATTCTTACCGAAATCGCTCTGATTAGTCGCGGTTCTCGAGCAAATTAACCGCAGGTGTCTGCGTTATTACGGCTTTAAATTTTTAAAGCGCAGTTTTGTGGTAAATTTCAACACAGGCGTAGTCATGAGAATGCTTCCGAAATTAATCACAGTGGCTCCCGATGATTATTGCTGGAGTATATATTATACTGCTCGATCTAAGACCGTGTTCTTTGAGATAGCTGCTCGAAATTCTTCTTGTTGGATATTGTGAACAGAAGGAAATGATGTTGTTGTCTGCTCCTTACGAGTCAGTGAGCGACTGCCAACCGCTGCTGTCACATGAGGATATGCCGAGGTAATGTGATTTATATTGGTTTGACATCGCTATTACTTGCCATCCGTAATCTCCATATATTGATGTTTTTGCTTATGGTAATGCTCTTGATCTATTCTCACGTGTCATCGTGTAACTCACCCCAGATAGGCCATGTCTGGCGCCTAGTTCCGTGATGGCTAAAACCTGTAAAGTTACCAAGTATAAATTGTACAGCAAGACTTTGTGGATAAAATACATAAATTATAGTTGCGAATCCTTCTTGTAGCCAGTAGACCGCGGGTTCGAACCCAGTAAAGATGCCGCAAATTATGTTGGAACTTTAACTTCGATTCCCTCTCTTCTTCATCTTTGTCATATTCAGTAAGCGTCTCGAAATAGCCTTGAAATTTGAGAGGGGCGGTTAATCCTTGTAGGCTAGTTGCAGTTTGGCGAAAGCCAAGCCTCATCTACTTACAGAGGTTCAATTTAAATGACAACGCACCCCCCCCCCCTACTACACCACCGTGATACAGGAAACAGATTACGACCACAACAAATATATTTGAAACCACATATTGTTATTCCCTTTATATTGATTGTTATTTTGAAGTGAAGCTTTGAATGTCGCTAAACATTTTTGTTTATTTATATGAACATGACATTTTACCATTTAACTCATGACATTGTATAAGTAATGTAGGCATTCCACAAACATGGATATCCTGAAGCTGAAACGAACTCTTTTCCCGTTGAAATCTGTCTATGACACAAGACGAAATGGCTGCAATTGTAGTAGCGTAGTCAACAATGTACATTTTCGAATGAAAGATGGAATCATTTCTGGAATGCTAAGCAGCAATGTTTGGAATTATGGATATACATACATCATTTTCAATGGTTCGGAAATTCACAATGCGTTCATGAATTGAGGCATGTACCACACATTCTATTGTATACCAATCACATTAAAAACATCATAGGTGATAAAATATAAGATGAAATTGTTGCTGCAAATGCATCGACAATTTCCTCTCTACTCGACTAACCTATAATTTACAAACGATGTACAGCGGGCGCTGTAAGACATCAGCATTTCCTTCGAAACACATCGAGTATTATAAAAGAGTTCAGAGAGCTGGCTGCAACTCGCTTTGCTGGTAAACTGTTCCTTATGGGAAAAGCTGGAACTCAGGCGTATTTATGGAAGTCGTGTTGAAGCCTCCTGTGTATTACTGTGAAGCACTTCGTGTTTCATCAAATAATTGTAGACGTCTTAAAGCTATTGGGGCTCAACTCGTTTTATTCGGCCCGTCTTGAGCACTTAACACCAGCCGAAGTCGTATATTTGAAGGTTCTTAATCATTATAATTAGCTATTAAACTACTCGAAGGATTAATACGCAAGTTCTTAACATAGGATTGCTATTCGTCACCATTATGACCGATTGTAACTTTAACTAATTAAAACAAGCAGTTTCCATTGGTAAATGTTGCCGCTGCCGATTTGGACAAATAGCTAATACATTATTGTCAGGAACCAATAGCGAGGCGAGTGCACTATCAGTGGAAACAAATAATTGTGACCCAATATCCCCCATTCCCTAGAGAGACATGTTCTGTGCGTTGTGGGAGGATAACCATACTCGCTGCACTGTTTTTGTACGCCCCAGCGCAGAAATAATCAATTCTTCTTTTCACCCAAGTGATATCGGCAGGGTTGCCGAGATACTGGTTTTGATATCAGAACCCTTTGTGACTAGGCGTTGGAGGTGCGTGATTGCATAATGTTGTTGATTGCCATGCGAGGAGGTGAGATTATTTTATTGACGCTCCCGATTTCGGACTAATATCGATCACATATCTACAGTCATAGAATATGTGGAAAGCTTCATCGATTACACACAGTGGCGTCACTTACCGGATGCGTATCGAGATGGACATTGATGCGTAGTCAAGGTAACAACACGTAGCAACGAATACCTTGGCAACAGCACGAGAGGATGTGTTCCTAACAAGATCGAGTTCTACTTACGCGTAACAAGCAGTCGGCATTCCATCATACTTTGAAGAGATTACTTTCCATCTCAGAGTTTCGGATGGGATGTTTTGTGATGAAACCCTAGCCAGCGGCGACACAGCGCAGCATCACCGCGCAGCATCACGCTACCATGGCAGCCGCAATATATGGGTCGCTGCTGTGCCACAGAATCACTGAATATATGAATATTTACATTTTATCGCCAAATTTTATCATCGCGGTGGAACAGAATTCTGGAATATAACGTGTTATATATGTTACTTGAGAGAACAACTGGAAGTGCGAAAAACTCTTAGGCGTGATTGGAGATGACTAGAACACTCGCATTACATACAAGCGTATATTCCGCGTCGAATGCAGCTGTATCCTTCATTTATTAAAGCAAAATTGCGGATAATGCCAAATTAATCATATTCCTAGTATTGTTCACACAGGATCAGTCGATAAGGCAATAACCTATTCCTACTATGTGGCCTTGCCTTAAATAAGCACCGCGTTCCGCTGGGCTACTCTTAGTGCTGACCAATGCCCGCTAACACTAGCATCCCTTCCTTCGCAACAACAGTTCAGTTGCTCCATCAGCTGACGACACAGCCTCCATCACATCAATACCTCAACTCGATATTGCAGCTTGCAGAGCATGGATGCATCATGACTAGATATTAGCTATAAGCATTTAACCGTCTAAGTGCGGTGCGAGGGAGGACGGTATTCGTGTGAGATCCTTCGCTTTATTCAGTTGTACAATGGCACTGAACAACGCACCCAGTATTATGGTGTCCAATTACGATGGAAACCGAGTTACAAATACTTTGATTCAGCGTCAACAGAACTCCAGGTAAGCAGCGCAATGACAATTACTACTGTCGTCAACCTAGTGCATTCGTCGACTGTCGTTGTGTGGGGTTTTTTTTTGCGTTTTCTTCGCATTGCACATTGATTGTCTAATGGATAACACTAATTGAGTGTGGCTGTCTATTGCAATTTGCCCGTACAGCTAATCAATATTTCCCTGCTTACACCGAATGATATCCATCCGTCCGACGCTGTCTCAAAATCGTATTGAAATTACATAACACGTTGTTGTTTAAACTCAACCACTCACTGTGCGATCGCAGGAAGCGCGAAATGTCATTGATATATTGACATTTCAAACTATTCTGAATTTTCTTCCCACAAAACATTATATGCCTCTGTTATAACTCAACACGACAACATAACCAGCGAGCTTGAAACCACCAACCACTTTGACTTACATGCTTCAGTGTCTTTACAAGGCAGTAGTGACATTGCATATCACTTTGGCATTGCAACCCACTTGAATATTGAATACCACAATTTGTACTTTGCTAGATATTGTTAGCATTAAAATCAACTTTAGCATCGGAACCCATATTGGATGCTGGTGGATCGGTGCAAGCATCTGGCACAATATTTACACGAGTTGAAACGAAAAACATTCTCAGACTGCCTCTGCTGTATTTTAGTATCCGAGTCTATCTTCGAATCAAACAATGCACCTCTCTTGTCTGTTTTCTTGGGAAGGTTTTTGATTAACTTGACGTTGGCGCTTGATCTTCTTGGAGCTTTCATTGTTGTCTTAGCTGCCTTTCATGTATTTATCCGGAAATGGTACAAAACACAATCTAGTTTTTATTATCCTCCGGAAATTGCAATGGATGTGAGGTTGATGTATATGTTAGCAGATGTTTTTGACTGATGTATGGCAGTACTAGACGAAGATGAATGGACTGTCGCGACATTCATGAAGTTAGATTGTTGCTGCCCTGAGTGGTACAATGCTGCGATGTTACGTGGTGTTCTACTTTGCGTGTAAACACATTCCTCAAACACACACGTGCTGGGTTAACATACGTAGATTAAGCATACACCAAGACACATTAAGCCCACGATAACGGATCTGGCTGATTCCTTTTGGTATCACGATCACGCCTACATTGGTTAATATAAAACTAGGACATTGAAATCAATGTGCGCTGCAGCATTCCCGTATTCACACAATCTCTATCTATACTACTGTAATTCAATCCCCTTTTGTTGCCGTCCCCTCCGTCGCATTGCGAATGACGAGGTGTAAACGCTGTATTGGTTACGTGACCTACCTCTACCCACCCGAATAACTCATAGCGAGTCTGAGACATAACAAGCAGAGGTTAGAGTAACCCATCCATACAAATCTCCCATTAACGGCTGATACTGCGTCTAGACCCAGGTCAGCATCACTGATAACTACTATCAAGATATACCAGCAGCCATTCCATATACTGTTATAGGAATGCCTTATCAAGTCGAGATTACGACCTTAAGAATATGCATGAGGATACAGACACCTGGATGCTGGCGGTCAAATGAACATATTTTATGCTGGTCTGGGCTGTGGGCCTATGGGTATATTTCTATGACCTATATACTACGATACTGATATATTATGACTTTATATCATGAATTAAATGCACAGTGGAGACTTTTATTATTATATTCGTGCTGACAAGTTTGGTCGAACGTCCTCACGTAGGAGATCTATAAATAGCAGTATTATTGCTGCTCGGAGATCGGTAAACGTTGTTCATTGTTCTATTGTCTGACAGTATTGTATGACGTACGCAATTACCGATGTCATGCAAATGCTGAAGTCCGCTATGTAAGGTACCTGCATAAATGTCACCATTTGCATAGTTTAAAGCTGCCATTTTACATTCGTCAAGTAATTACGACACAGGGGTCTGAAGCTTAATACTACATCACTTACGTAATGTGACTTCATGAAAAATGTATATTTATTTGTCACTTCGGGGACATTCAATTAGTGACTGCATCCATCTAGTGGCTGATATTCCCAGAAGTCCCGCATTTTGTGTTAATATGTTATGATACCCATCGAAATGGGGCTCCCAGCTGGGTGCTCACCCACAGGAACCCGATATGTCCCATATCAATCGAATTCACTCATTCGTTCACGGATGGAGTCGGTTCTGTGTTTTGTCTATTTGAGAATTTTGTTGATATGCGTTCCAGCAAAACATTACCAGTCCGCCTCACGTTAAAAGACACCGACCGAGGTAGTTTTCTTGGTTATCATGTTTTGTGTATAACCTTATCTACACAGGCGATTTAACCCTGGTTTTCTTATAGTTAATATCACTTATTCATACTGGTTTCAACACAGTACTTGCAGTATCGCATTACTCATTCAGGTCCTTGTTTGTGCAGACATACGCAGTCCGCATAAGGTCTCCCTGTATGAGATCACGACAAATCTGTAATCGAGATCCCCTTCTAGATCACATTATTCTTCAAATACAACACAACATTGGTATATATTGGTATCCTGGTAATTGCACTTGTGTCGTCCCTTTGGCGTCTACAGTTGGATGAATGAACAGCTTACGACTAATTTCGGTTATTGGTAATAATAAACCTAGTACGACCAATGACAAATAAGTTAATCACGTGGTTGCTGGTCAGCTATTACCATATATATATATATATATATATATATATATATATATATATATATATATATATATATATATATATATATATATATATATATATACAACGTAGATCACAAATGATGCTGTGTCCTTGACGAGATAATTTACGGCGGCCATCAAATGCCGATGTCGATGACTTCTTAATCACGATTTATCAACCGAGACGTATTCATAAGTTCATTATACCTGCCTACTGCATCTGGCATGGGACACATGTAAATAATTATTATATTATTGCCCCGTTTTAAGCTGTGATGAAGACGGGTAGGATTATGGCATTGTCCCATACGAATTACCATGTCACTACCAAACAACGGCAGACTAAACATCGCCTGTATAAGCATGTCAGCTAATGTTTAATGACTACAAAGGCGTCCCTCTCCCAGCACACCAAGTCGCATATCGATCACGTGACCTGACAAAAGACATGCATTTTCATTGATGCTATTGTGTTTTATGCCTCAGAAAACCTCCTTGTTGAAACATTTCAGAGATATCAACCCATGCTTTCAATAATATTCATCAACCAATGATTTCATCTCGATCTGTTCATGGCGATCAGGCATCCATGGAGGAAATATGTGTGACGAGTACGAAATAAATGTGGATCTATCCTGCCTTTGGGGAGCAGCCGATATGCATCGACATGATCAAATAGTGTATAGCTTCGCTGAGAGCGCTCACTCAAGTCTCAAGAAAAAATGTGAAGACGCCACCTGTTAGGCGCCGTGCATTACTTTGTCATAGCGTTCCTTAAAACCACGCGGAAAATCTCTGATAATTCGGAGCCGTGGAATACTCGACCAATCAGATGACCCCATGTATTTTACAGACGCCGACCCCAAGACGTCGGATCAACAATCCCATGTGTTTTTGTTGATTTCATAGTAGTCGCCTGATGACGGCGTTGTATTTCAAGTTCCCTCGCTCCAGAAGGTTGTTGACAATCTAATATCACCATCTTCAGCGCGGATATTACAGATCGAGAATAGTAAACTGCGCGAATGTCTACATGGTCTGGTACTCCGCCTGAACATGGCAAACATCTCAAACGCTCAATAATGTTTTGTCGTGTTGTCATCACCACGGGTAAAGCTGGTGGCCTTTACGAGGGAACGCATCATTAATTAACACAAGTTGCGTGACACGGTTCATTAGCTTATTTGCATTCCTGAAAATATTGCTTATATGAGGCATGGCGCACGTGAATGTCAATGCCAGCGAGAAAGAGTGAAGAGATTTAGTAGCAACCATGGACTTGTGTGATCGATTTCTTCCTGGAATTGGTAAGCAAGACTTGTTGTGGTTCTCCTGGGGGCGATTTGAAAAAACGATATGCAAACGTAAATACGACATCATGGTTCGATGAATGGAGTGATGGCACTCGAATCCCCACGATAGATTTACCTATACGCATGCTGGCGAGACCATTCTTGAGAGACATTTTTCAATTCAAAACTTGTGAGAAAATCGCCATCCATTGATCAGTCTCGTCTTATTCAAAAGGTCGTATGAGTATACATTAAACACCGACTGCTTTCATTGCACTTAATTGCACCGCGCTCGCTCCGAATGGTTACCAGCTCATGGATATCAGAACTAATGTTCTGTGTAGAAACGGCGTTCATTTCCTTTATGAAGACTATCAATACTACAACATTTTAAGACATAAAATACGCAATTTAGCACCCGCATCTAACCAACTATTAATATTTATGAATCGCCTGTTAATTAAATTTGAGAATTATGCTCGGTGATGGGAGCATGGGAATACTCCTATTACGCAACATATTGTTACTGATTTGTTCAAATGAAGGTGCAGATATTTAATCAGGGGTTTTGTGTGTTATTGATCACAGCTATGTCACTCGCCGCGTTACCTAAGGATGCTTGGGATTTCCACGAGCGCATGGGCTTGACCATTATGACCCCACCACAAAGCTCGCAGGCAGCTCTGTAATAGGGTCCCAAACTTTATTATGTCTTCCAACGATAGTTGGAAGACATATTGGTTTAGCCAGAATTGGTTTAGCCAGATTTTTTTTTTTTTTCTTTTCTTTTACAGTCAAGGTTTTTCGGGCTTTTCTCCGGAACGGTTAAACATATCAACATGAAATTTTGGGGAATGATAGATCAAGTTGGGACACAAATGGCGATCCAGTTTGACGCGCATGCGCAGTGTTGGAGACTTATGGGATTGATTTTTCGTCGATTTTTCCCCCATTTTCTGTAACTATCTCCTCCATAACTACTGCAGTTACGAACATATGAGTTATATGGTTGTAACAAGCAATTATCGTAGCATGGAATAGGCGAAAAAATACTTGTTTTCACCTTTTGTACTTTGTATAATGACATATATTTTAGAGTACCTATCGCGATTTTTGTTACGAGTTCTCTCCTCGCTGATATCTCTGAAACGGCTGTATTTACGGACATGAAATTTTGTCAGTAATTAGAACTTGGCCTCGTGATAATGACTGTAACAAACAGTATTTTAAGCATTCACAGTAAAAGAAAACAGTAAAAAGGACGTTTAGTTTGAATGTTTTCTACTGCAGCAGCTTATCAGCAGGCTATCTGCAGTTCGTGTCTAAGTAGGCCAAACCTTACGTAATCGACCAGAGCCATTCATCGCTTACCTTGGCTGGCTTTAAGTGGTCATGTCAAAACAGGCCAAACCTTACGTAATCAATCAGCGGCATTCATCGCTTTCGCCGTGTATTGACTTGGTTAAGGGGTCATGTCAAAACATCTAAGCGGCAGCAGCTTGTAATCTTATAATAGTGCGCGTGACCAGCTCTTCTCGGTCCGTGTATATACTGTCTTTATGTCTCAGCGACAGTGTGCACTGGATGTCCCGGTGCAATCAAAGCGGGTATATATACACAAACACACATGCACGCACACATATATATATGTATACACACAGGCGCTCGGTTTTCGATGCCAAGCTTCCGAGCGCCGAGCAGCTATCTATATAATAGCATGATATATGTGAGATATTTATAAGTGTGTGTGAGAGAGATAAATAGATATATATATATATATAGATAAAGAGAGAGATATAGAGAGAGAGACAGAGAGAGATAGAGAGACAGAGCGGGAGATAGAGATAGATAGGGATATACACATAGAGATATAGAGATATAGAGAGAGACAGATATATAGATAGAGACAGATCGGTATATAGAGATAGATCTATCTATAGAGAGAGATATCTTATATATAGAGAGACCTATAGATAGATATACTAGACATAGAGATAGATAGATATAGAGAGGGATCTCTATATCTATAGAGAGATTTAGAGAGAGACACACATAGAGATAGATAGACACTAGATGTATATACACATTAGACATATATATACAGAAATATATATATATACATACATACATATATCTACATATATATATAGATATCTCTACATATATATAAATCTCAGATATACATAGAAAAATAAATCTATATATAAATCTCTATATCTCTATCTATATATATCTCTCTATATATGTCTATATATCGATATCTGGATATTTATGTCTTCCAACGAGCCGCTATCTACAAAGAGCTATATGGGGTATATTTCTAAGGGGGTGTTTCTATACGACGGAGAGAGAGAGATAGGGAGAGAGAGATAGAGAGGAGGGAGAGAGAGAGAGAGAGAGAGAGAGAGAGAGACAGAGAGAGAGAGAGAGAGACTGTCAGTAGAGGGACATGTATCTATATGGAGGGATATAGAGACTCAGAGGGAAAGAGACAGATGACATAGAGAAAGAGAGACATCTATATCTAGATAGAGAGACAGGCAGATCTAGAGAGACATAGTATATTCTCTCTAAGATATATAGATAGAGATATATATCTAGAGAGAGATATCTACCTGTACACAAACAATAGTATCTAGATAAAGAGGAGATAGATATATAGATAGATAGAATAGATATATAGAGATAGATCTCTCCCTATAGATCTCTATCTCTCTATTTAGATTACATCTATTATATATCTCGTCTATATGGATATATCTCTCTATATCTCTGTCTCTCCTCTGTATCTATGTCTATATATATATATCTATAGTATATGTATATAGAGATATATACAGGTATATATCTATCATATATATAGATAGATTCTTTCTATAGGTACTATAATATATGTATGTTGTCTATTATATAGATACTATATATAGTTATTATATATATATATATATATATATATATATATATATATATATATATATATATAGATATATATATATATATATATATATATATATAGAGAGTATGATATATATATAGATATATATATATATATATATATTATGTATCTCTCAAGCCGCTATCTACATGAAGCATATATATAGGACAGTATATTTATATATAGTCTATGTCTATGATATGTGTATATTATATATCATATATCTATATATCTATCTCTCTTATATATTATATATATATAGTATATATATATATATAATATAGATTATCATATCCCTATATATATCTCGCTATATACACATCTTAGGCCTCTAAATAGATATATATATATATAGATATATAGAGATAGAGAGAGATATAGAGAGATATATATATATATATATTTATATAGATATTTATATATATATATTTATGTCTTCCAACGAGCCGCTATCTACAAAGAGCATAGATATGTGTATATTTATAGTGTACCGTTTATATCCGTAGAGATATATAGAGAGATATATATATATAGAGATAGAGATATATATCTATTCTCTATATAGATATCTATATAGATCTATAGATATATATAGATATATATATATATATATATATATATCTCTATATCCTATATATATCTATATATAAAACTATATATGAGATATATATATATATCTACGTATATATATAAATATACATATATATAAATATATAAAATAAATATATATATATATGAATACATGTATATATACATATATATATATATTTATATATATATTCATATATATTTTTGTTTAGAGATAATATTGTTTGTGTTATATTGTTGGTACCGTATTGCTGGTCGTCCAGGCTTGCCGCTGGAAGACATGCCGTTGGCGCTTGTGCCAACTCAAAGAAGTCCAAACCTTACGTAATCGACCAGTAACGTGGGTGTGTGTGTTTGTGTGCATCGAAACACATTCGTATTTAGCAACTAAGCTATATACGACTACAATTGAGTAAATTACTCTAAACTGGTCACCGCTACGGAGCACTTCGTCCTCAAAGGATCATTTACATCCCTTTTCAAAGATGGGACCGCCATTTGTACGTGATCATCCGAGTCACGAGTTAGGTTGTCACATCTTGGAGTCGAACCCGCAGCCTGTGGATCAAAAGGCGAAGCAGTTAACCACCAAGCTCGATAACGGCAAAGGCTTTCATGACCAAGCTGACATCTGATGTGGATAAACTTGCTTTACTACGATGGACATTGAAGTACTTTTCAAGATTAAGGTGGAACAAAGTTTCAATTTTATAAGTAAAAACCTCTGTATCACATTCAACACTTTTAAATTGCAAGATGTTCAAGGTAACCGCGCTCGAGCGTGAATTTTCATAAGCGTCTGCAGCTTGTGAAATTGCGCGTACGGTGCCTTGATAATATTCCTATGTTATGTACGCAAAGCGCAATAACAATCCCGGTTGCTGAGCTAATAGATCAAGTATTCACTCGGGATTCGTGCTCATCGACCAAACCAATCAAGCAGTCGCCAAGAAGTCTAATTTCACAGCTGCTATATCGCGTGGTACAGCCAAGACCTGATGCTGCGCGAAAATACACATATTGCTTGCGTTGTCTATTATTTGCACAACACAGGCCCTCAAAGATTTCTTTGATCTTATTTGATCGACATCGTTCAATTTGATTCCTATTGTGTGAGTACCTCCTCTGATGTGATTTTATGGGCAGTATTTCATTTCCAGCATTCTAATGTGCAATTACCCTGGCATTGATGTGTGTGGTTGATGGCATGGGTGGTTCATGTGTGGTCAACATTCCCTCAGTCTGATGATTTTGGCTGGGTCTTATACATTTAGATGAATCCCCAGCTTTGCATGCCAAGCTGCGCAGTTGGCAGTATGGATCAGATGTGAACGAAGGTGAAGGTCGTGTGTCGATATTCGTGTTTGCAATTCTTGCATTGCTGATGTATGACAATGCGTGAAATATTAACATCCTGCAGTGTCCTACATATGTCAAACAGAGCAACGTCATCAGGTGGCGTTAAAATGACCCTATAATCCAGTCATTCTAGTGTCATGTTTTCACCCGTGTAGGACCAGGCTAAGTGTTTGCAATGCGGACACGTGTCACTCTTAATGTTAATGAGTTGACCCAGTGCGTTCGACCTTAACGTACCTCATTCGATCCGCTTAATGGACGTTGGTTTATACACCAGTAAGCTGACATATCCAAGGGAGAGCTTCTTTATTAATTTTTACTTAATTACTTATTGTAGCATTCATCTGGCATAAATATCATTGCATTAAGGCTGTACTTGTCTCTTCTGTGGAGTTATTCGAGCACCAGCTCACAGGTTCGTACAGCTGCTGCTGGCTGCATCTCTTGTTTCATCCGAGCATCCTCCATTCGCTGCCGTGTCCGGAACATGTGCCTCTCGCGATAACTGTACTTAGGCGCAACTCGCTTCGCGGCCAGCCGATATTTATCATATTAAAATTGATCCCCTGTCCCGCTCACTACTGATTATTATTTAAAGTCGCACTCTGACTACGCGGAATGTTATGTCCAAAATTAAACCAACGGTGAAGACAAAGAATTGCTTTGATATAATGGATTATAATTCTAGAAGCAATGAAGAATTTGATTTCTTTAGCAGTCTGTTATTAGTAGCAACGCAAGTTTATATTCATAAACTGAAACTGAAGACAAAGAATTGCTTTGATTAATGTCCTGCTAGAACCATATGAATTTATTTTGTCATCGAATTGTGAAAGCAAGTTTGTATTCTAAACTGAAACTTGCATTCGCTGTACCATACGTTAAATGTCATCAATTATTCTAACCAGGGAAGTGTTTCTGCCAGATGTATGTTATTTGCTATTCATTAATTTGTGGGTTGTTGCGATACGTATCGCTGCTATATGCTATTCGCTAATGAAATCAGCGGGATATGACACCGGATCAGATATCATAAACGATCATTGGGCAGTTTGATAGTGTTATATAACCTTACGCAGTCGTCCGTTATAATCGTTGCATTTGCTTACGAGGCTTAATCCCAGCGCCTAGCAAGCACGTGGGCCTATTGTTTCAGTCGCGCTCACACCCAGTACAGGATTGCTTCAGCGCGCGCAACGTGCTAAGGACTTGTTGCTTGCTGATCAATAATAATCCCAAGCATAGAGCGATGTTCGAATCGAGGCCAAGGCCTCTCCGAAGAGACTCATGAAAATCTCCGTCGCTCTCGCGCGCAACGCTGGAGAGGCTGCCGGAAATATGTAGTGCTCCCTGGTGGTTCGTTGTAGAAGCACTCACTGCGCCCCCTAGCGAACTGATGGTGTTTTTGTGATAGCTTGGTGCCTACTATGCGTGCGTTCATACCGACGTCTGCAGTTCACTTGAAAGGAACCGAAGTTTTCACGTCATGTGAATGAGCTGTTTTGAGAAGCACCTGCGTTGGTTTGTTCCTAACGGAACTCTGCTCACTGGATACTTTTTATAGGATATATCACACAGACGAAGGTGGCAGGTGAGCTAATGCAACAATTCGTTCAACTGTATATAACCTTGATCATGGTAGTAATGTGTTGTGACACCCACGTGTCTTGTGCCTGGTTGTGGACGCTGCGAAATCAACAACATACCGAAACATTGCAGATGCGGTTCTCTTGAAAAGCGCGTTTCACAAACAACTCAAAATCTTGCTTCAACGGAAATCTTCTTAAACCGCGAATAGACGGCTAAAATCCCCTTACTATCTTCGTACAGCACCATCAGTCAGCGTTATAAACCATTGCAACAGATTTAAAAGACCTAAATATACAATGTTCGATTTTTGCCAAGGGCAAACACGACCCCAGGATATCAGTGTTCACGCGCAGCCCGGCAAGCCGGTGTTTGTATTCCATTTGCCTGCATTGTAGTCCGGGAAGTTGCTGAAAAACAGCTGCCAATTTGCAGCTTGGAAGCAATGGAGACCCGCATATGTCATAAACCATCATATATCATATCTATGAAGCATGCCTAAGCGGGGTTTTATTGCTGTGCATTATACATGTTGAGTAGTCCGGCAATTCCTATTTCGGTATTGGACATACACATCATAACGTTACGGCTACAGTGACCCCATAGCTGATAGCACGTGTTATTAACTTCGCGAATCGCTTCGCCAAGTGATCTTGATTAGTCGTGTTTGTATGTATGTATGTATGTATGTATGTATGTATGTATGTATGTATGTATGTATGTATGTATGTATGTATGTATGTATGTGTGTGTGTGTGTGTGTGTGTGTGTGTGTGTGTGTGTGTGTGTGTGTGTGTGTGTGTGTGTGTGTGTGTGTGTGTGTATGTGTATCTATGTATCTATGTATCTATGTATGTGTGTATGTAAAGTATGTGTGTGTGTGTGTGTGTGTGTTGTGTGTGTGTGTCTCACGATACATGTACAATGTAAACATTTTTGTTGTCTCACGATACAGGTCGCACGACTGACGCTATAATGAGCTGTAATCATGATTGCTTGGGTGTAGTGGCGACATGATGGGGTTTGGGACTGTTTGGTTAAAGTACACTCTGGGGGGGTGAATTATTGGGGGGGGGGGGTGGTATAGTATTTAAGATTTCGGATATGCTGCACATCTGCATGTTGGGGCTATTTTGGAATAGTCATTTAACTCATCCATCACTTAACCTTTAATCGACGTTAGTGGTAAGTTTTGTTACCAAATGCATGTATGAGGCCAGTATATTTTTGATATATTGCATTGCCTTCTGCGCATATGAAATCCAGCCGCTACATTAACAATTATAATGACATTTATACAAGAGAAGGCTCATAAATTATGTACCTGAGCGCAAAGGTTTGTGGCGTGTGCGGTGAAGAATGGTCGCATGTATATGTTCCATCTGGAAATACTGTCTTCACTCATTTGTAGCCAATAGCTAAATTCAATAGTGCACAAATTATTATGGAAAAAATGCAAAACTAGCTTGACAGCACCCTGACCATTGGAAATGATTAATAAAAATTTCGTCTGCATGTGAAATATCCAGTGGAAGGCTATGAAAAGCAAACATAATGATGAGCCATAAAAAGACGGCTACTGTAGGTTTAATTGTCAGTTTCACGTTACCATGGTGAGGATGAGGATAATGAAGATGTCTTTGTTGCTGTGTGGAGTAACAGTAACCATCCATATTGTCCCGCTGACCCATCCAATCACCAACTTGTGACTAGCATGGTTGGTGCCAGACAATACAGCTGCATTTGTACCGTCACGTACCTGCCATGCACATGTCACAAATACCTTTCACCTGTCATACACCTCAAAAGCATTTAACTTCTAAGGCTCGTGTTTAACATATGTCTTACATATGTCATAAACGCCATAATAGATAGCCTGTACACGATTATAGCTTTTCTGACTCCTTAATATGGAACATTAACTCCGCGTTTCTCATATGGCCTATTTTGAATTCTTTGTCAGGCCAGCTAGCCAGCCTCGTTTCCTGGAAATACAGTATTAATATACGCTATCGCCGTAGTCTACATGGTAATATTGCAACAACACACGCACGTATATCAATTTTAACGACGAGAAATTATCCTAGAATGCCACTTGTATACGCGTTATGAAGTATTATGGATGTGCCTTGCAACCCATTAATGATTAGATGCCAGATGTTAAAGGTTAACCAAAATTGTGTTCAGCGATTGTAGCCTGATATGAATGGGGTAGCCGTTGCTTCGCAACCGGCATTCGGCTAGGGTTGTGGCTGAATTGACAACGGTGTGCATGTTTGAATTGGCGAGTAAAGGAGAAAATGCAACGATGTTTGTCCTGATGTTAGATGAATCGTTTGATGCTTAAAGTTTAGATGTTGTTGTTTCTATATGACCTCAAGCATCACATTGATCTTCATGGATACCGTATCTTACTGAATGACAAAATGTTCAGCGTTTAGCTAATTGGCGACAATGCTTCTCATGTCGTTGCCTTATTGGTACACTTCACTGATAGAGATTTGCACATCTGAGGAAATTATCAGTACACTTGAGACGACGATTATCACATCAACACCACGATGAATGCATAAAAACCACGATTTTCATGTAATACCACGATGAAGACCTCAATGTCGCGGTTAACACATCACAACCACAATGAACACATCAATCCGTGATGAACACATTGATACAGTAACGAACAGCTACATTAAACCCAGTGTTTCGTTTAATTTCATTTCTATTATCTCACGATCCGTAACGACTACCCGCAGCCAGTCTGAATGCTTTATGAGTCGTTCCCAACCAATCACCTTATATCCCTAACACCGTCTCTTTGTAAATTCTCCATTGAATGAGATAATTATCCGTATAATACGCTCTGTATCTCGGCGCTGGTGGACAAAGAATAAATTCATGTTCGCTAGAGATGTGTGAATCGAACGGCGGGAGGTAATCAAATGTCGCCGCCATCGACCTTAAGTTCCTTTCACCCATGACCATGCCTGCATCATCATGCTCAATTGATAGACAGCTTCATCAATTTAGAAACTGATGGACATCATAGCACCAAACCACGTCTACCTCTACCAGGACATGGTCCAATTATTGCTTACCACATTCCTGCCTGAACTCTCCCATTAGCCGCACATTCTCTTGTCCTAACAACATGAAGCACTATACTTTTCCAAGGGGCTCATCTATGGGAAGCTCTAAACTTAACGGATGTTCTGAGTTACAGCGCCTAAGCACGCTGCTGGGGTTTTCGTCTGAGGTTTGCTAACTAAGGAGGATTACTGGGTAGAGCATATGGGCAAGCTATAGTCAAAGGTTGGCTAGCTACGCAGCATCCCTGTTGCAATGATGGCTAGCTAGGCAGTATCCCTGTTGCAATGATGGCTAGCTAGGCAGCAGCAATATGGCTAGCAGCATCCTGTTACAATTCTAAGGTTGCAATGATGGCTACAGTGACTGTCGGTGTTTATTGTCTAATCGGTACACGAACACATTGGCTATTATATATATATACAACCGGAGAATATACATATCGTTTGTTAAAATTGAGTTCTACTGCTGCTATTTGATATATGTGATATCGATCTGATTTGATATATGTGATATCGATCTGATAACAAGTATGATAATCAGATATTATTAGCGCTTAGAGCGTTCGGATTGCCAGCATAATGACCTCTGGTACGCCACTACGGACTGAGTAAGGGATCCCCAGCGATGCTCTCTCGGGGAGGCTGAAATCCAACATTTACTTATCGCTCCCGACAGGATTTCCTCTCGGTGATATGTCATATAAACCGCATGCGAGACGTCATTTGTTCGAAAGATTATGTTATTTTGCATCATATTACCAGCTGACCGAAGCTTGGAACCCTAACTCCGGGAACCGAACGCATGTGATTAAAACCAGCCATAAATAGCGGATCATTATTTCAATCAATTTACCTCGGAATGATGATTTATAAACTGGTAAATATGATATGCTGATAATAGCCAACTCAATATGTATGGAAGGCGAATAAGCCAAAACACTTACCTGACGAATATGCCTGTGTATATTTCTATAAATATATAATTAACATACCCGTTAGTAAGCATTGGCAGGTGGCCCCGTCTTACATTAACGGTTTATGTTGTTGCATTGTGGTACTTACGATCGGATGCATATTTGTTGACACATGCGCGATTTGTACCTGCTGGTAGTACCTTAGTTTAACTGCATAACGTATTATTGTGACATATCATCGAGAGGTCTATTTATTGGAATTTGGGTTATATTGATGGAACGTAGTTCAATTAAGATGAAATGTTAGATACAAGAGGTCAAATTAATAGTAAAAGCTCATATTGATGGAAGTGATTCGATAGAATTATTGCTATTGTTATCGTGTTTGGCCTCTGTTAAGTCATGTTAAGTCGCACTAGTCTGTGCGAGATGCATATGTCAGCACAAGAGTGCATTTTATCACCACCGGGCCGTCAGAATTACCACAGCAAAGCATCTATGATGTAAAGGAATGGGGTTGTTAGTCTCTGCTACCGCCTGTCTGTCTCGCGATAAGCTTGCTTCGCTGCTCATACATATCTTAGTGGTCTTGACAAAGAGCTATTGTCAGTGGTGGTGGCTACAGTAATGTTAATTATTCTCAATTTACTCTGCCACCTGGGACTAAAAAGTGTGTATGCATTGTACAATCGTTGGTTGTCTGTTTTAAGAGGATCTACAACGTAATCTATACACACACATATATACACATATACACATACACACATATACACACACACACACACACACACACACACACACATACACACATACACACACACACACACACACACACACACACATATATATATATATATATATATATATATATATATATATATATATATATATATATATATATATAAATACTAGTCTGAATGTTATCTTTGACCGTTTGCTTAGCCATCGGTCATTTCGGAAGTTGGATTATACATAGACATTCCTTTGTTACCTCGTGCATTTCCGGTGCCAATCAATGAGGGATTCTCTGAATGCCGCGAGTGAGGTGGGGTGGGTGTAGTTTAACTCTTGTATTATGCATAAACACATCGCGTCCGTATTGTAATCAGTATTTAAATAATGTAAAGAGAGCTTATATAAATGAGTTGCTATAGATGGCTAGCGAAGACATTGCCAAGGCCAGGTATCATCTGTCCACCAGATTGGGTATTTATCGGAGGGATTCAGGATTTAATGGCTATAGGCTATTTGATTGAAGTTTATCCCTTTTCTCTGTGACATTCATGGTATTACGTGCTTTCGTATGTTTTATCCTCGGCGCGTGCCTAACCTTTTCTGCTGCCAGTGTTTTTAACAGGCTCGCCTTGAGTATAAGCAAATATTATAGGTGTTATGCTTTGTGGTTGATCAAGATTATTCCAACATTTACTCGTCCATTCAGAATAAGAATATCCTCTCAATCTTATTACACAGCTCTAATGACTGAAATGTTCTAAGTTAAAGGAAAGCCATTGCGACCAAATATCCTGAGGTGAGATATTAAAGTGGCAAATCATGTTTGCATTCAACCCTTCATTCCCATCCAACAGATTGTTATGCCTCAATAAACCACTGACAATATAGATGAGATTAATGGGGTTTGTAGTATGCAATTGCTTGTTGACAACATTCAGCCATTAATACGCATATTGGATAGACTTCATAATCAAAATGCCACAGCAAGGGCAACTGTATTCACATCACTGCCACCCACCATCATAGCCAATGAAACATCAGAGGAAGATACTTTTCCGCCCAATATTATTTCCATGCTCTTTCTCGTATTTCCATTATCACATTTATGATTCTGCTTTGTTTCCGCCAGTATTTGGGACACATTATGACCCTCTAGTCCTAGTTTTAACACGATGACATTATCAGCGTCAAAGTGAGCAAGACAAACGCTGTCACTAATGTCATAATGGGAGGACGCCATACGCCGGGAATGGCGCCATACGCCGGGAATGGCGCCATACGCCGGGAATGGCGCCATACGCCGGGAATGGCGCCATACGCCGGGAATGGCGCCATACGCCGGGAATGGCGCCATACGTTGTCATGTTATGGCCTAGGAGTTGATGGCGATAACTGAATAACAATGTGTGTATGTGTGTCTTTCTGTAAATGTGCGTCGTTTTACAGGCATAGGTATTTGGATCACTTTACTGCCTCGTTGCATTCAATAACCTTTACTCGTGGTGGTAAGTCATTTTTTCACGATCAGAAATGAACCATTTGTACAGGATGTCAAATGAATCGCTCACAAATTCGTCAGTGATACCGGTAACTAACAGTAGAGTTAGTTAACTTTCTCTGGGATTATATTAGTTTACTGTGGTATATACCATTGAGGTAGGCATCGTTGGGTATCTATATTTCGTTTGTCTATAACCAGCGGCAAGTTGGCAGTCAGACCTAGCCAGTCACCTGATCTGTCAGCTAATCTGAGGTTCTGGGGCAATTGAAATATCGGCGTGCAACCTCATTGTGCACTATTGCTAATTTGAATTTACCTTTAAGTAGCCATGCTGTTAAGATAACCCCTGTAGGAGATGACGACTGTTTGATACACCCCCTGTTTAACATTTGGGTATTTCCGACACATTCGGTTCTTTATTTTGAGTGAATGAAAAAGAAATTGCATGTCTCATGAGAAGAAACCGAGACATCTACTCATGCAATACTTCTACATTTTATGCTCTGCCGCTCGCGAGAAGCACAGTGTCTACCGCTACAGATATTCCCTCTCCTGCTGCGTGAGGGATAACACACAGCGCTGTCAAAAACACCTGCTGCCAATCAGTCTTATCTTGTCTCTCCTTCCACCTGAGTGGACTATTTACGAAGAAGCATAAGTGTTTGGTCTGAGCCAGTTCTCTTTGTTGTAGTTTACCTTAAAGTATTTCATTATCGGCTTTGGTATGTTGCACAGAATGTGATGATAAAAATGTGTTTATATTATAAATATTATCTTTTTGTCTTGTTATTATAAGCATTGATGCTTGACAACAAAATCAGAAGTTGTGAAAAGAATGTGCTCGTTGCTCTGTTTTCCGATGAACTCGAGATGGTGTGAGTTGAGTCGACGATGCAAAGGAAGGGGCATTATCCAAGAATCACATTCATCCTCACCCAATTCCGTCGCGATATAACATTTTCATATTTGCTCTTTGACTGTACCCGAAAGATTGAATTATTACCTTTGACTGCCGAAGTCATGCTCTGCTTACCTTGAGATTATCACATTCAATTCTACCCACTCCATTCTACGCTAGATTATGTTTCTGTATCCGTGGCATTCAACCCCAGCAGGACACAGGTGCGCAGAACTTGATGAGAACGGTTATACCTGTCTGGCGCCAAACTCCTGCAGTTGCCCATGCTTTCTCCATCTGTAATGAATTGTGTAGTCTGTTAGATGATGACTAGCATGTTCACTGGATTATATATAACATATTCGCTTGATATTGATTTGCTTGGGTGGGGTGAGTTTGTTTACGATGTTGCAGTTTACGGCTGGCTTTGGTAATTGTTGCTTTCCCCTGTTGTTTTCCTAAGCAGTGTAATATTCAGTATAATGGAAAACTTAGTAAACGAGTCATACCGTCTTAAACCTTTAACGTTCATTTGTTATTCTACTCAAGCCAAAGGTTACTTGCCTAGAAACATTGCCTAATTACTGGAATGGGCATTTGCATATTGACTTCGAGCTAGCACGGAACGGCGTGCAACAAAAGCTAAGCCCGCTATAACTATTTTCATCAAGATCTATAAATGCCGTTTGTATTATGTTGTGCACTGGTATATGCGTAGATGCTTGCTTTCTTTTCAAAACAAGTCATCGATTTGGCTACTTTTGGATCTCAGGATCCAGCTTTAGATGGGATTATTTCCCACATGATGATAGCACTATGGAATGATTTCAAGATGGAACACCGAATAATATGTTGGTGTTGCATTCTAACATGTGTTAGATACAGTTATGGGCTAATTCAATATTTGAAGAATAATCGATAGCCATTTGTTCCGTCGAATAATGTTGTAGATACGCAAAATGCTACACGTCCATTGTCATTTTTAACTTGCATAGGAACAACAACACCAGAACCTAAATCCCAGCATGTTGAGAATAAGCGGCATTTGAAGTTCCTTTCTTTGTTATGCTACCTTCTCTGACAATCTGAACATGTCGATCGAGGGGTCGACGAGTTTATATAGAAGACCATGTTTCATACAGCTCTAACATTGCTACGACCACCTTAGTGCCTCGCTGCCGGTGTGATGAGAATAAACAAAGCTACCTATTATGTCTTGGTGTTTGATATTTTTCTCGTCAGACACCCATGGCCTACCCACAGGGCGTCTGAAAAAGCTGACTGAGTGAAATGTATGCACCCTCATGCTTGAGGGCATGGGAGAAACAGTCCGACAAGCTTCGTGGGGAAATCAGTTTAGTTCGCTGTTTGTCTTCCACTCGGGGAAGTTGAGTGATGATGGCAGTGCATTTATATACACTGATGTCTTTTAAAACTACTTCAATCGTAGTTTTAAAAGATTTTCCCTTCATTTTGTATTCTTAGTTCTGCATCCTCCTATCGGTGCATTCATAATCGACGCGATCAGGAAGGATTTTACCGAGTTCTCGTTTCTCGTTCCTCCGTGTAATTTACTTTCGCTGGTTGACCTCATCGTGGTTATTGTCTCCTCTGACTTCGTAAAAACATATATCGATATATAACATACACTATGATATATATGCGGCGTAATAAAATACGTGGATTCGATTTAAGGCGGCTTATTATGTTGTGAAATGGCTTTATGCTACCCGTTTTATGCTCGTGCGACACAACCAGGCACAAAGCGCTTAGACCTGCCCCAATGTGATATATGTACGTCAAATACAGCTGCCTGTCATTACTCTATGTTGTATTTCAGCTGGTGGAAATCGATTTCAAGTTTTAGGTGTCAGAAAGTAAGATGCGTTGGAAATACAATAACTCTTTGAGTGGCGAGACCTTCATCGGCGAGAGGAATAATTCGTTTTGAAGGGCCTACCGTCTGATTATAAGCACGATGTCGAATCCATGGATGTATCGACGTCACGTGATGTCAGGCGGGGGCGGATACGGCGGACACGCATCACCAAGGCGATTTGATCAACCAAGTGGAGTATGCTACCCCACCAGTAGCCTAGACAACATCCCCCCTCCACCCCCGTGAGTAGCAAATTATCAATGGTACCATCATGGCGGCCGTTGTATTTCCGGTGATGGAGACAGGCATCCGGCGGGTAATAGCAACTTGTCACAATGTTATTGAATTACAATTTCTAAACCATTCAGTGCTCCCTTGTTTGTAATATAGTCAGTATATGCGCCCTCTTTGGAACTTCGTTGGCGCCCCGCGTGTCATCACGTAACCTTTTGAGGCTAAAATAAACATTTAACATTTCAACCTTCAATTGTGGTTTTTGAAGATAACTTTTGAGTAAGCATGTCATTCGGAAATATCGGCACATCAATGTTTCCTTCATAACATTTGTGATGGCCCCGGAAGATCATAGCGGATGTTTATATAATCGGAGAAAATCATCCTCCACCATTAAAGACTAGTAGGATGAAATCGGTAAATTCATGTTTTTTTACACAACATTCAGTACCGCCGTCAGCAAACCAGTGCTCTCGCAATCGCTGTTCTGAAACAGAAAAATATGTTGCCTTTTGTCAAGCTGTTGATATATGTTTGACGTTTTTCTGGACATCTTCTTGCTGCCAATGCCATTGTGCATGGATAAGGGAGTCTCAGTCTTTTTCTCAATACCCTGAGGCCATTGGCTGTTGGTCACCCTGCGCCTCGCCATGTCCGAGTGGTCAATGATTCAATCACGACCAGGCAACGTACAACCATTATATTTTTTAAGCTTCCACTGATGATGGTTTGTGCAGCACGCTGATGGGTTTCAAAATGATATCACTATTCTTGTAGACAAGGCACCTTGTCATTGGCAGTTCACACATCACCAAATTGCCTTTCCACTATTCATATCTGACTAATACTGAACCGACGTTCCACAATCCCCACCCAATTCCCATCCCCAACCAAGACGCCTTACAACAGGTCACTTGAATTGCTTAAACCTTACAGCTTATTGCAAAGTTGCCATCGATGATATATCACAGAAATGATCAAATTGGTCATTACATAAGAACTGGACTCCCCGGTTTCCGCTACGTTGCCCACCCCAGAAAATTAAATATCCGAACCGTGTATGTGTCCCGCGATCAGGTTTCCTAGACAGGGGGATGGTATGGCTGTAAATATTCAAAATCCCGTTTGTCCAGCATTGTATTATCGCTACCGGTACTAAACCGCCCAGAATGTGTGGGGTCTGTTGATCTTGGTACATGCCGAGGAGTTATATCAACGTACGTGTAGAAATGATTACCTGAGTATTGTGTCGAATAACTGCTGACATTTTGTGTAGCTCTATGTCGGCTCATCTTCGAACTTTACGTAACCACGCGATAATTGACTAGTCATAGCCTCTTTTCGTATCAAGAGTATCTGGATTCATTCATCATGATCCCAGATGGTATCTATTCTAACCACTGAAGAAAAGACTAAACGATTTGCATATGATGGCGCTGGGTGGTATTGTTGTTGTCATAGGGCCACCATCCACTGTAAAGATTCCTCCAAGATTAGTACGAACATCCTTTTACTTGACACAAAAGCTAAAGAGTGGGTGACGTATTTCTCGGACACAATCAACTTTGATGAATTCCACTGTTGACATCCCCTTTGCGATGTCATGTCTGTTTTCTTTATTCACCCAAACATGAATACAGAAGATGGTGTATTTTTTTGTGGAACGATTAATGCTACCTTATTGTTGTGTATGTTTAATATCCGTTCCTGGTGTTTTGTAATATCTACGTATGTGTGACCCCCACCTGATCAGGGTAGTCGCACGTAATAAGGAAAAAAATCATTCTTCATGTCCGCCATGAATACTTCTACTCATGGCTAAGGGTTGAGTGAAATTGCATTGTGACCTTTGGTATTTTGATGGAGATAGGCTTGTGTGGCCAGCGAAAAATGTTACGTGGCATTGCGCGTAGCCCTGAAGTCCAACTGTGATGTTTGCATCTTTCAGAGCACATGACCTTCTACATTGTATTTCGCAGAATGAATTTCTAGATAAGATGTATGACATAAAATAATAATCGAAAGAGTGTACAGAATAAAGATGGCTTTTATTTGTCAATAAGTATGAAAGACCAATGTAAATCTATTCGCCAATCTAACAATATCGTAGCTGGTTGGTTGTCACATGTGTTTTATTGTCTGGGCGCTCGGAATGGAGCAATTCATGGAACCAAATTGATAGCAATGATCACTGGATGAATGCCAGATATCGCAGATATCTGGTGTTATGGTGGCATTTAAGGCTATAGGGTAGGATCAATCGTTTATCATATTTGCAAAACCATCCAAGGCTATAGTTTTAGTGCCAATGCAATAACTGATAGACAGTAAAATGTGCTTTCTTGGAGGGATAGAATTTGACGTTTGCAATTAGTGTTTTCTTGTTTGTACAGGGTATTAGTAAAACGTAGGGCCGTGTGTGTAGTTGGGTTGCGTGGTGCCAGGGTCAGCAATGATCAATCAATTTGATAAAATTTGCCCAATTTGGTGGCGCATTTTTAAAAAGCTATTTCACAAAACACTGAGCCTTTGCAAAACGTGTTTACTGCTTGGAGGACGGCTGCAAGTTTGCAGAGGACGAACAAAGAGACAGTTATTTATCTCAGGAAAATCTTATGCCGATGAGGGATAGGATTTATCAATTAACAAAATGGCTGAGAATGTTAATCAAGTCTGGGTCAAAGGTCAGCCACGATTGCAGTTGAATTATTCTATGCTAAAGGATTATCCTTTCCTATCGATAATTCACACAAAATATGTGACCTTCCTTATACGACCAGCATCTGTTTTGACAGCACACTTTCTCCTCAATGTTGAAACATCATTCAATCGGTGTGTATCATTAAACAGTATCAATGCAGCTGGTCTCTGTGGCGTAGTGGTTTACTGCTCGCCATGGGACCCACAGGTTGTGGTTCGATCCCAAGGTGTGGCAACCTGACTGGTTACTCGTGACTCGGATGATCACGTAAAATGACGATCCCATCTCTCTAAAGGGGATGTAAAATATGCTCAGAGGACAGCGGCAGTAACCACCCTCAGAGTTGGCAAAGGGAGAACATCCCGCTGTAAAACCGCTACAAACACAAAACAATGACTAGACAAGAATAATCAACTGACCTTCAAAATCCGCTCTACGATGATAGGGCTTGTTTGAAGAAGTCAGTCAGACAGGCCCAACCCTCGGGTTAATTCAGGCCTGTATAATCAATGCATGTATGATGATGATGATGATGATGATGATGATGATGATGATGATGATGATGAATGGAACCGCCAAATGGAATGGCTATATATTGCCGTGTAGTGATGGATTCATTCATCACGCCACGTCGATGAATGGAAGTTATATAAAAAGAACATGTTAAGGAAACACAGAAAAGAAAAGTGTTACAAAGTCAATGACTAATAGTCACAAGCATCAAAGTGACGGCATACTGAATGACGTTGACAACACAAGAAGAATACAAAAAGAAATCCGAAGGGTGAATTTGTAATCATGCATTTACTGTTTTTAGTCACATGATCTGCGGTTCGATGGCTGCCTTAAAAACATGTTTTAGTTATGCACGTGAGTCACTGGTAGCTTGTGATTCACTGACGCTCATCATGAAATACACCAGACACTGATATCAAACACACACCGGCTGGATAACGTAATTTATTTCTCTCAAAAGCAATTACACCATTCGCTGTCTGTTGCTCAAACAACGAAAGCACGCCTTAAATCACAGAGGGAATGTCGACTTAAGAATCTCCCCACATCTCATTCCTCGTAAAAATTGATTGTGTTTGAACAAGAGACGAGGTTTTTGTATCAGTTATTTGCTATATCATCACAATAGTTTCGTGTCGTACAAGGAAAGTCCTTTTTTAAGCTATCGCTAGTTAGCGAGTATGCTTTTGCAAAGAATGCTTCACCCCCAATACTGCTTGCGGTTATGCATCTAGAATGTACGTTCTGCATCCTCTGTGATTCCTTTTACCTAAACTTGATTAACCTACTCAGTCAGCTTGTTAATGATTGAACCTACCCTTCATCCGCCTGAACCTTTCCCGAGACAGATGACTGCCTCTTTGTTCGGCCTATGCAAACTTACAGCCGTCGAAGCAGCAAACATGATTTGCAAAAACACAGTTTTCGTGGGGACAACTTAAAACGCAGCGCTATAAAGTTGTGCAAATCTGATCAAATTGATATTTTGCTTTTACCCTGGCTCCATGTAACTCATGTATAAACCCCGACACACATTTTGCGAACGCCTTGCTATACACAAACAAGAAAGATGAGTTTGTCAACGAGTAAGCATGTAAAGAAGCGCGTTTTGGAAGCATGTAAGGAAGCGGTTTTGGAAGCATGTAAGGAAGGGGGTTTTGGAAGCATGTAAGGAAGGGGTTTTGGAAGCATGTAAGGAAGGGGGTTTTGGAAGCATGTAAGGAAGGGGGTTTCGGAAGCATGTAAGGAAACGCGTTTTGGAAGCATGTATGTAAGGAAGGGGGTTTTGGAAGCATGTAAGGAAGCGCGTTTTGGAAGCATGTAAGGAAGGGGGTTTTGGAAGCATGTAAGGAAGCGCGTTTTGGAAGCATGTAAGGAAGGGGGTTTTGGAAGCATGTAAGGAAGGGGTTTTGGAAGCATGTAAGGAAGCGGGTTTCGGAAGCATGTAAGGAAGCGGGTTTCGGAAGCATGTAAGGAAGCGCGTTTTGGAAGCATGTAAGGAAGCGGGTTTCGGAAGCATGTAAGGAAGTGCGTTTTGGAAGCATGTAAGGAAGCGGGTTTCGGAAGCATGTAAGGAAGTGCGTCTTGGAAGCATGTAAGGAAGCGGGTTTCGGAAGCATGTAAGGAAGCGCTGTTTTGGAAGCATGTAAGGAAGCGGGTTTCGGAAGCATGTAAGGAAGTGCGTTTTGGAAGCATGTAAGGAAGCGGTTTTTCGGAAGCATGTAAGGAAGTGCGTCTTGGAAGCATGTAAGGAAGCGGGTTTCGGAAGCATGTAAGGAAGCGCGTTTTGGAAGCATGTAAGGAAGCGGGTTTCGGAAGCATGTTATAAGGAAGTGCGTTTTGGAAGCATGTAAGGAAGCGGGTTTCGGAAGCATGTAAGGAAGTGCGTCTTGGAAGCATGTAAGGAAGCGGGTTTCGGAAGCATGTAAGGAAGCGCGTTTTGGAAGCATGTAAGGAAGCGGGTTTGGAAGCATGTAAGGAAGCGCGTTTTGGAAGAATGTAAGGAAGGGGGTTTTGGAAGCATGCAAGGAAGCGCGTTTTGGAAGCATGTAAGGAAGGGGGTTTTGGAAGCATGTAAGGAAGCGGGTTTATGTTGTGAAGCATGCATAAGGAAGCGCGTTTTGGAAGCATGTAATTAAGCGGGTTTCGGAAGCATGTAAGGAAGTGCGTTTTGGAAGCATGTAAGGAAGGGGGGCAATTTTCGGAAGCATGTAAGGAAGTGCGTCCCTTGGAAGCATGTAAGGAAGCCCCTCCCTTTCCAAAGCATGTAAGGAATGCGCGTTTTGGAAGCAATGTAAGGAATGGAGTCAATTATATTTCATTATTCTTTTTTTTTTCAGAAGCATGTGGGGAAGTGCCTTTTTGGAAGCATGTGAGGAAGCGGGTTTCTGTAAGCATGTAAGGAAGTGCGTCTTTGGAAGCATGTTCAATAAGGAATGTAATAGCGGGTTTCGGAAGCATGTAAGGAAGCGCGTTTTGGAATCATGTAAGGAAGCGGTACTGCACCTAATGTTTGGAAGCATGTAAGGGGAAGCGCGTTTTGGAAGAATGTAAGGAAGGGGGTTTTGGAAGCATGCAAGGAAGCGCGTTTTCACATGTTGAAAAGAGCGTTAGGCAGAATCGTTAAAACCCTGGAAGTTAATCATGTTTGTTTTGGAAGCATGTAAGGAAGGGGGTTTTGGAAGCATGTAGCAGGAAGCGCGTTTTGGAAGCCTGTAAGGAAGCGGGTTTCGGAAGCATGTAAGGAAGTGCGTTTTGGAAGCATGTAAGGAAGCGCGTTTTGCTATCAATCAGTCCTTGTTTAAGATAAAAACTATGATTTCACAAATGTGATTACAGAAGATTGATCATACCCCGTAGCTGTCACCCTAACACCAGATATCAGAGACATCTTGCGTCCATCCTGTGATCATTACTATTCATTTGCTTCTATGCATCATATAAAGTGGAGCGTCCTGACACAAAACAACATCATCTTGTACCAAGCAGTTGTACAGTAAATAGGCTTTCAGAATGATTGAAAACTAAAAAGTCCTGTTCATTCAGTAGTGTTCGTTCTAATCACATTTCTAGCCATATATGTTTTTTTAGAAATCAATTATGAGAAAGGCGATTCAGAAGATGATGCACGCTCGACGATGCACCGATCAGAGTTTAGCGTCAGCACCGCTGGCAGCACTATGCCAACCGTGCTTTAATCAGCCATGTTTCCATTACAATGCCACAGGTTATGATTAAATGGCGCTCACTCTTTAGACATTAGAAGTATTCACATCGTCTTCCGTTGAATTGCAGACATAAATAATGTAGTTTTAATTATCACAAAAGCTTTCGGCACTCGCACGTAGCAACAAAAACGCCAGGGACGGATATAAAGCATACAACACAATGGGATACAAATTTTAAAAAACCATCGTCATACTTCACGGTAGGTTGATTAAAGAAAGCTATCATAGCATCACAAAGGGATGCATAAAACTTGATTACGTTTGAACAAGACGTCACCGATGATAAATTTTTTGCGTAAAGGAAAAGTATTTTTTCACTAATATTAGAAGAAATTATGACAATGGATGCAAATTGCATGGTAATAAGCATAAACCACACCACCACTAGATAAAAATCATTATGGTTATTCATCTGTAAGTAAAATAGATGCCATTAGGGACAATAAATAATCCAATTACTCGGTATGTGTTATTCTCAGCGAGGTTATTTATAATTTGGTTATGTTAAACGTCGGAGGTGAGTCGACAGAGAGCACAGTGTGGATAAAGACCCCCACAGGCATCGTCGCATTGCAAAATGTCTGCAATAATTCATCATCTCTACACGTACGATGAAACGACACGGCTGGACCAGGCTTCATTTGCACTTGTTGTTCGTGTCGTTTACGAACCGGAAGCAATATTGCACTAGTGGGCAAAAGCTGAGCAAACGGGAATGTGAATATCAAATATAATACCATTCCTATTTACAGTGCTTAATCTGTTTACATACTGGGCTTTCTGAATGATACATCATGGTTAACCTTGCTGCAACGCATCAAAGAGTTAGAGTGACCTTTGTCGGACGTGCGGGGGTGTGGAATGGGGGAGGTATACGTCAGTTTAGTATCATCTATATATAATAAGTAGGACAGCAATCAGGGGGTGTGTGTATTTGTTTTTGATGGGAGTCAACTAAGGCAAGGTGTCTATTAGACTATTGCTGCCAAGTTCAAGCTAAATGATCCGCGATATCATGTTTAAACGTAATCAACTTGTAAGAGGAATGTGCGGAATGGATATTCTTAAGTCGGTAGCTTTCATTGTTTAAGCAACACGTAGTGAATGCTGGATTGGCTTTTTAGTGAGAATCACGATATCCAGCCAGTTTGATTTGCGCATCTGGTGTGTTGTGATGAAGGTGGTGTGTGTCAAACTCTGCTTGGGCTGTACGTACAGGAATAGTGAACAAAACATGCTTCACATGAAACCGCAGATGATGTGATAGGTGATGAATATAAAACGGTGAATCCATAATTAATACGCCCCTTGGGATTCCGACGTACTTTAACCCATGTTTCTTGTGAACATTTTCGCTCCCTGGTGGGCGGCTGCTTGTAATATTAACGTCGTTAAGAATGACGTCAGTGTAATTCTTCTAACTATGTGTCTGAGACTAAGTTTCCCTTTTTTACTGTGTTTCCCTTATAAAACTACCATTCCCCTCGCAGCTTAGCAATTTTAAAATGATATACGATTCGATCAGCAGCTGGGAACATCAAGTCATTATACGTAATGACTCCATATGTATAGGTCAATCCTGCATACTGATGACAAGTCAAAATTAGATTGAAAACAATGATGGCTTTACCTCACTTACACTAATTATGTATTCATTCTAAAAATCAAGTAAATGCATTGGCATACGAGGTTTTTGCCGCGTAGTTTTATACTAACCATACTTAGATAGTAGAAAAACAATGCTGTATAATTTTCCGTAATTTGTGCTCATCCCGTTTTTCTAAATGCTCACATTTTCTCAGTTTTATGTCGCGTTTGTCCGCTTGCATGATGTAGCGTCCGGTAGGCAGATGTCACTTATGTATGGGGATAATTCTACCAGGGACCTGAAAAATCATATCAATGTATATGTAGAAATAATTAACCCTGTTAATGGCATTTACATAACAACGATTCCAGTGGGAATTTATATCTTTATTGCACTGTGTGTCATCTCATCTCTTAACCTTAACGTTTCCACGGGATAAAATTATTCCTTCCCTTCAGGGTTTTGTCATCTTGAACTCAGGTGGCATTACGAAATGGAGGGTAAAGGTGCATAATGGCTTGCTATATTGGCGTGATTATCACGCACACATGCACTAACCTTTGCAAAAATTCAAAAATGATAGTATGCGGAAAAAATCTTAACGAGCGTGATGTGATGTTCAAAAGCAATTTTTCGCAGAAGAATACGCAGGTAGAAATCCCCCTGGGGAATCACTGCTTTGTCTTATGGGTACGATGACACTCAGAGAATACTGAAGTGACGCTTGTGCTGTCCATTGGGGACCCATCTCATTGATGGTGATGCTAACGTCACGCAGTTAATGTCACATCATATATCGCAGATACACTTCGGCATTAATCTGCTTTTTCCTGAAAATATATAGCAAAGGTGTTACGGAGAAGAGCAACGATAAATCATGGCGGCTTTTAAGTTGTCAATTATTCAGACAGCTCACTGACAGTTATAACATGAACAATCCACAATATACGATATCCGAGCTTCTCAGTTGCTAAAGTTCTTGTATGGACACTTTGTATCGTCTAATGCTGGAAGTAAATGGATAGCATGTTCATTATTCATTCGCTTGCAGGCACTGGCCTAGTGACATCCATAAAATCAACTTAATCAGCTTTGGTGGAAAAACAACAACAACAGCTGTTGTCGATAGTTTCCGCGGATTTGAGTGTTTGAAAAAACAGTGTGTTTTTCTTTGATAACAGGTGAACGTGTGCTGCTTTTAGTTCAGGCGGAAATATGTATGTGCATACTGCTTTAAGAAAAAAAATGGAGGTTTGCTTGTTTTGTGAAAAGCTGAACGTTTACAAAAGGTGCATACTGCTTGGACAATGCTAGGAATTCTATGTGGTTTGCACTGCTCACGGGAAAGCTGATATTTGCTAAGGTGGATGTACACTGCTCTATGTACAACAAGACATTTGCAAAAGCGTATAGCGCCAGTTTGTGTAGGTTTAGTTAAAAAATATAATTTGGAAAAATATAATTTTGACCATTATGACATTAAGTCCATTGACTATCTGAATGGATTGGCACAACAAGTCACGGTTATGTAGTCACATATAGAACGTTTATGTGAGACATTTCTTCTTATGCATCAATGTTAATGCATACGCCGCTTAACCTCGTGAGTTATTTTAGCCTGATTTCCTTCTATTGATACGTAAAATGAAATGTAAATATCATTTTAACAAGTCGTCTGTCACCAACAGTTGGGCTAGCCATCATGGTGTGAATATTGAATACAATTGAATTATTTTGTTCTTTCCTCAAAGTGAAAAAGGAAACCCACTAAGTTAATATCACGTGTGCCAGCGACCGAAGGACCTTGTATCCTGGTAATTTGATCTAATGTTTTCAGATTGTCTGTGCTAACGTCCAGTGCAATAAACATCATTACGGTCGTCTGTCTGACTACAGAGCAGACCCACTTAACCCAAATAACCTAAATTGATCGACCAGTGCATACTCCTGATTGCTTTATCAACATCCAGGTCGAGCTGAGTGTGAACAATTGCTCAGCTCTTTCCTCCCTCGCCCATTGTCTTGAATAACTCATTATCTATGCAACACCGAGGGGTGTTCATTATTTGACGACGCTGGTGGCCACTTTTGTATAATTTGTCTGTGTGAGGAACCTTAAGGTGCGCTGTGGGTACAAACGATCGCATCTCAATTTTAGGTTTCCGAGCGCTAGCCACCTGAATCCAGGTAAATTCGATCCCACCGGTTGGCTGTCGGATACAATATATCTGAATCCTAGCATCGGTGTCGGTATTTATAAATGAAAGTGGTGAGATTAAGTTGCAGATGGCTAGCATGATCCACCGAACGGTGACAGTAATGGCTTAAGCGACAAATGAACTGTTTCGTGTTATGGATAATTTGGCTCAGGCGATGGCGCTGAAAGGGCTGACAGGCGATGACGCTGAAAAGGCTGACAAGGGATGGCGCTTAAAGGGCTAACAGGCGCTGAAAGGGCTTATACAAAAATATGCAAATGAGTAGCGACTAGTCCCTGCGCATATGCGATTCCTTAACTCTCTGGTATTATGGCTCAAACTCTGCCGTTTTCGGCTTCGGATGCACACTAGCGTCTGTCACGTTTCATGTTTGGTTCATAAATATATCTAATCAATCGGACTTAACAACGGCCACAAAAGTAGCCGTAGTCGCTGACTCAGTCGAGGACCTTTTTTCACTCGGATACAAAGCTGGAGGCAACACACTCTACGTGATATGACAGCGTGGTGCAGTGCATAACGCCGCAGAATCGTCTGAGCCGACGTAGTTCCTGCGGAAGCCAGGTATGCCGCACTAACGGAGTAGTGCTGTATGGAAACATCACCAAGTGCAACGCACACTTGTCACATTTAGCCTTGTAACCAACACACACCCCCCCCCCCCCACACCCACACACACACCACACACCCACCCACCATCCCCAACAAACACGCAAATGTAAGTAACATAAGTAGATGCCTAGTAGCGGTATGATGCAGTCCCATTCTCTTATGACGCTCTCCCCACTACGTTATACAATTCCTCTGTGAAGTCGCACCTCCTTGGGTCTTTTGAAAGCTGGTTTGGACGCATTAAGAATAATTCAAGATGACAATCACAGGCTCTACTACCCTTATTATCCCCAGAACATTGCCACTTTGCCCTTATGAGTTATTTTCTAATCAATGTAAATCGCCCTAATTGTCATCCCCGGGCCTCTAATAACGTCATTAGGTCGCCAGAAGTCACGAGCTCCATCTGTTATTATCACCCTTGTTGCCGTCTACTTGTCTGTGGTGTCATAGAGGTCATGGTCACTACTGCATCAGCCTTCGTGAGTGCTGTTCCACCGTGTTCTATTAAGGTCATTGGTGGATGACCTTTTCAACTTACACGATCCTAATTAGTTTTGACAACCCTGATTCTTTGAAATTTGGGAAATCCGACATTTTGTTGAAGAGTACTTCAGTTTTACCCTGGGTTAAATCTTTCTTATTCATTCTGTCAGTGAAACAATTTTCTTTCTTTTAATTCATTCTAGGGTTCCGAATGGGGGAATTATGCTTTCTATTAGATTAATATCGATTCATAAGCCGCGCTCTCGCAAGACAGTGCGCCAGACGCTATTTCATTCCAGAAAACTTGGTCGCAGCCAGCTATTAAAATCTCGTATGATCTGCATCAAGGATCATGCGATTACGCAATCATTTTGACTTGTTGCGTTCGATAAAAGGGTTAATATTAAACCATTGCGATTGAAAAGAAGGAAGTAGGTGGATGAAGAACTATTCGTTAAGAATCTGACAGGACGTAACCGTATCTGTCACGATCATAAGCTCATATTATCACATATTATCATATTTGCGGTTATTTCTGGAAATTTTATCCACAAACAAACACGTTTTGCCAGTAGCTTCTTTTGATTTGATCCATGTGTGATGAGGATGGCTGGTTGTCTGGACTCGTTATATCGAATGCTAGGATTGGGCCAAACATGTTGATTACATTGACTACTTGGGATTCATTTATCACAATCTGCCTCTTTTTCAGCAGACGACTTGCTGTGTTAAGTAAAGGATTACCTTGCAAACAAGCCTATAAAATATCCCCCAAACATACAATGGATCATTAAATGGATCACAACAACATTCTAATTTACAAGCGCCTACAATAAAACGCGTGTGATCAGGTGATGCATTTGCATGTGTCACTGTGGTGTGGTTATCACACGAGATGTACAGATCCATTTCCCGTTATACGTTGGTATAAACGCGAGAAATTACACACTGCTACTTACCTTACCATCAAGTGTGTACCAGCTTCGTCAAAAATGCCATTCTTTTATCATGTTACATATAGTGTTTGTGGCGTGACTATCGGGGAAACCTGCGCCTGTTTCATCTTTTTGGGGGCGATTTCTGATATCATGTTTATTTGGATCCTTACGACAGGCAACGAGAGATGTCTAGACCCCGTGCGTAGTGTGAAATGGATACCTTTAACCTTAGTGCATCGTGTCTCACAGATTGGCACATCACGCAGCCATATATACAAACATGGTACGAAAACATCTTATTCGGCTCGTTTAATAAGTTCTGAAAGCAAATACTGATATTTTGGTTAAACCCATTACACTCGCACATCTCATCGTTATGTGTTCATGTTATGGCGTCACGATTTGTTCCCACGCAAACATTATTGCTCATAACAGGCGATTAATATTCAGAATCCTCTTGCTTCATTCACAGCCGGTCGATCAATAAACGGAGGAGCGTCGGGGATTCGCGGAATGTGCGCCATGCTTCGATTGCTTTTACTCCATGGCTTCAATTACGTCATCCCTCCCTTGGACAAGCCAACGTCCCTAATCACTAACCTTTAACTAGACGGTTATATTTATTCGCCGCATTATAGATTGGTGAATGGCGGAATGGTTTCGTGCGACCATAATGAATGAAAACATAGAATATTAGCATAATGTGGAGCCAGCGAGTTCATGTTTTGAACAATCAAAATATTTAGCCTCTCATGAAGCTCCCCATCGCTAAGTGCCAGACTGTATGGCGGATTTGAATAAATCGCTCCACCTACCCCAATCATTGTCAGAATAAAAGGTGCCTCTTGTCCTCATTTAACCAACCAGTTCCTCTCTTGACAGACGTGGTGTTAACTGGTCCCATCAACGACGTTTAGGCGGTACGTGTGAATGTGAGCTGCTCGACGGGGCATATATTGTGGCGGAAATCTGGGCGGAACATCTCACTATTCTACAGAGTTGCGCTACAACATACCCGACTGCGTCGACGAGATATCGATACAGTTATTTTAGCCGTTAGAGATTATATATACTGTCATCAAATAAAGAGTTCATCTGAAGTGTGGGAGTTATCGTTGACGATGTCGAACCCGTGGATGTATCGACGTCACGTGATGTCATCAGGTGGGGGCGGATACAGCGGTAGGAGGTCATCTTCGGGTCATGATCATCACTGGAGGGACTCGTATCACGCCAGAAGCAGAGATAATTCTTCCTCTTCACCAATGTGAGTAACAAATGATAAGTGCTTCTTCCACCAATGTCAATAACAAATGACCAATGGTCCCTCCTCCAATGTGAGTAACAAATGACCAGCATTTCCTCCACCAATAAGAATAACAAGTGATCAGTGCTCCCTCCGCCAATATGAGAAACAAATGATCACTCCACCAACTCACAATACTCGAGTCTTAAATAGCCCCTCTTCTTTATGCTTTAATATATAACGTTCAATTATATATAATCGAAAGGGGGAGAGGGGCGTTTTGAGACTTAAGTACGTGCGCCCCAAATCATGGTTTTAAACAGTCGCCGCGAGTGCAGATGCATATTAAGGTTGCATTTATTGAGGCTCGCAGCCCTTTTTAGTAATGCAATATGAACTCTGAATAAATCTATCTCGCCAGCTGCACATGTTTGTATGTCAGGGTTGGTGACAAGGAGGTGATATTTCAAGTGATATTTCGTCTGGCAGAGCAATAGTTTCCGTGATTGATCTTTTACTACCGGTGTAATTGGTCAGGACGGGTTGCTTTCTCATTTCGGGATGAATAAAAATAAACGTATCATCAAATTGGCCATGAATATTCATGAACAAGCATAAGCTGAACATGTGTGGAAAACCACATTTGCGCCGGGTAATTATTCATTCTATTCTTCTGTACGTGCTTTGACGAACAAGTCCGCTCCGTCTGCGAGGGTCAATTGACTTATTGATTTACGCATGTGCTGATTGTACCGACAAAAGGCTCCAATCGAATACTTCCAGCAAATGGACAAAATCACTTTAGAATAACAGTGCATGCCATTGAATGACATAGATTACATCGGCGCTGACCTTGGCGGGGAAGCGCTTGCTTCGACAACCTTGACATCTGATGTTTGGATTGCGCCATTAGGCCCGATATCTAAATCATTTAAATCACAATAGCATACTCACAAAGAGTGAAGATTGCAATTCCATTGATGGCGATGTGATTATTAAATGAATGAGTTGTCTGTAACCAACGAGGTACGTACATTAATGTGTAAGGCCGGAGCGGGCGGCTCGCAACGGAGGATAAAGACACCCGTAATATGTCAGACACTGCAGCTGATGGAAGCTGTAATATGTTAACATGGCATTTAGTGACTTAACCAGTACCACAATTTTGACGGCAACCCAAGTTCATGGGGTGTTGAGTTGCCAAGAGATAAGGATGGCTCGGTACATGAACATCCTGTAATTAGATTACTAGAACATCTACCCGAACAATGCAGTATAGGTCTAAATTCTGATTTAGTAGAAATGATTTTACTAAGTTAATGTACTTATATTGGAAAATTCTGTCCTGCCCTATTACACCAAACTTGTTAATGATGTATGTTTGCAAGCCTAAAACTACCCTCACCAGGCGAGCTAATGTAACAAAAGTCCAGCGTTTATGCAAACATAGTGTTGCTCATTATACGCCTTGATAACGTATGGAATTGAAGGTGTCTTTTCCTGAATGATCTAAGCTCTATGACATCCTGCTTCAGCAGCCACACCCTATATATCCGCTTCTGTAGTAGCGTTTTATATTGTAACATGATTAGGCTTGTTGGTTAAGTAGCTTCAGGTTCTTTTGTAAGCTAGAAGAATATGTTCTGAAGCCGCCACACGCAGACGGAGATCCTTTAATATTGCCTATTTGGTCAACAGTGCTCTCAATTTTCGTGGCGGCGTTTGCATTTTTCTACGCCAGCTGTTACTTCTATATTATGATGCTGTAGGATGATGCCGTCATTGGCATCGCGTATGTTGCATATCCATCTTGTTCATCTCAGGTGCGTAGTTTTTGTGAATTAATGTCAAACCAACATAAATAGGCTTCTGACCTAAAGTATGTTTTGTGTGGCTTCATACCAAGCACACTGCATAGAAACAAAACCGAAACTGGGTAGATACTGCTTGAGTATTTTATGTGCTTATTCAGCTTTAATTCTTCACCTTCTGTACACCTATTATTATTACATAATGTGAGGTAAACATTAAGTGTGTAAATTTAGACTACACACCATGTTATTAAAGTATAATCATATTGTATGAACTTGGTGAGTACATCTCGCCATGGAAACATGGCAACTGGGTCATGATTCCCTGACGATGACTTTATTGTTGAGATGTATCATGGTGGCTCTCTCTCTATTGTTGAGATGTATCATGGTGGCTCTCTCTCTATTGTTGAAATGTATCATGGTGGCTCTCTCTCTATTGTTGAGATGTATCACGGTGGCTCTCTCTCTATTGGTGAGATGTATCATGGTGGCTCTCTCTCTATTGTTGAGATGTATCATGGTGCTGCTACTCTCTATCTATGTGCTGAGATGATATCATGGTGGCTCTCTCTCTATTGTTGATCCATGTATCAGGTGGTGGCTCTCTCTCTAAATGCTTGACCTAAAGTATCATGTGTGGCTCTCTCTCTATTGGTGACAAAACCGAAATGGGTATCATGGTGGCTATCTCTCTATTGTTGAGATGTATCATGGTGGCTCTCTCTCTATTGTTGAGATGTATCATGGTGGCTCTTTCTCTATTGTTGAGATGTATCATGGTGGCTCTCTCTCTATTGTTGAGATGTATCATGGTGGCTCTCTCTCTATTGTTGAAATGTATCATGGTGGCTCTCTCTCTCTCTGATTTATCTATCTTTTAGTAATACGATCGTATCGGTTATATAAGACCACAATCTGAGCTGAGTTTCCCATGCTTACCAACAGCCGCATGTTTTATTACCAAGTAAAGTTGACAGTTGAGCAAGGTGATTTGACAGAAGAAACAGGAAATTATTTGAATGAATCGAGCTTATAGGTGCATCAACATTCTAAGCACGGGCAAATCGTAGCCCATATTGTGACATATATGAACAAACATCATATCCTAAACATTAGGTAGCTATATTAAATGGTTTTACAGTTGACAAAGGCTCTCATGGTGTATGAAAAAAACCGCAATGAGTCACTCAGCTATTGAGGTGACAGCGAGCAATGAAATCCCATCAAACGATACCAGCATTTGTTTTATAACAACAAATAATTATGGGTTAAATTTTAGTTTCAATTATACTTCTTAATTACCTCCTTTCTGATCGTATTTCACCCGCCTTTATGAGCACCATCTATCACATACGTTCTATACAGACCTCTTACCTGGTATCTATAGCGTGGCAGTAAATTAGTTTGCAATATCCCACCAAATACACTTGACGACGAAGGTTTCCATCGACAACGGAAACAACAGATACGTCGTGAGGCGATTAATGGCGGTTTTCCACGCCCCTTTTACTCTGCTTTATTATTTGCTTACTTCCGGTGCCTCTGTTGATCAAAAAACGTATTTCATGGAAAAGGGACCGGAAGTTTCTTCACCTTAGGGAGGCTTTGCCGCCGTGCTTTGATCGTATAGGTTACAAACCTTGTTCGTTCGTGCGTGCGTGCGTGCGTGATCATACATACATTCATACATACATACATACATACATACATACATACATACATACATACATACATATACATACATACATACATACATACATACATACATACATACATACATACATACATACATACATACATACATACATCCATCCATACATACATACATTCATTCATTCATTCATTCATTCATTCATTCATTCATTTATTCATTTTCACTCTCACATAATGCATACGCAGAGAGAGAGCAAGGGAAAAAGAATACATTGATACAGAAAATGACGCAGACAGATCCGCCTTCATGTCATTTATAGACTTGAGACATATTGATCTCGTCTCTTGATGGGCAGTTTGTCAAAATATATCCGCCTGTTGGATCAATTAATGGATATCTAATGGGCCGCTTCGATCTTCTCGCCAAATATTATCAACTTAAAACACGTTCTTATGAAATATACACCCCTTGTCTCCAGAGTAGACTTCAATTCATTTCCATATTTCATAATATATCCAGCCCCATCTCCGTTTTCTTAAAGACCTGTTGAAAACCATGGACAGCCTCAGCTGTTTTAATTAATGACAAGTTTATGCTATATCTATTCAAGAAATAGTATGGGTTGTTGTGATGCAGAATGTGGTATTAATTACACTGATGCGGCAGGGGACTCTAGGACTAATAGCAGTCGATCCTAGGTTCGCTTCAGCAAATATTTGTATTGGGTCGACATTTGTTTATAATTGAGCACAAGCTTAGGTCGGTGGAGAAGAGGAGCAGCATCACGGGGTGTGGGGGTGGGGGGTGGCTTTTAGAATTTAATAGCACTGGAAGCGAATCGAAAACGAAAATATGATTGTGGTAAGTGTGTGGCTTGTTGTGCACGGTGAGTGTGTGGCTTGTTGTGCACGGTGAGCGTGTGGCTGGTTGATCGCGGTGAGCGTGTGGCTGGTTGCGCACGGTGTGCATGTGGCTGGTTGCGCACGGTGAGCGTGTGGTTGGTTGCGCACGGTGAGCGTGTGGTTGGTTGCGCACGGTGAGCGTGTGGTGTGTGGCTGGTTTCGTACAGTGAGCGTGTGTGGCTTGTTGCGTACAGTGAGCGTGTGTGGCTTGTTGCGTACAGTGAGCGTGTGTGGCTTGTTGCGTACAGTGAGCGTGTGTGGCTTGTTGCGGGCAGTTAACGCTTAATTGAGAGATGCTGGTCACTTGGTACAATGCTCACGCATGATAGGGGGTTATGATGCTTAAGAGGACATGTCTGTGAAACGTTAATAAGTAATATTCCTGCCTTTCATGACAATTTGATATCTTAGTGAGCACATTTAGGGTATCGGTTACTAACGCAACGCGAAGGGCGTATCTAGATACGCGCGCACTCGTAACAGCCAATCGCAAGGCTTCATGCAGTGACCGTAGGGGGTTATTCATAAATAAAAATAACAATATAATGACTGTGTCATAAGTCGCGGTAATCTTAAAATATCACCTTGTGCATGATTGCAATAAGATTTTTTAAATGTTTCCCTTGAAACGACCCTTGCGTTCTGCGTCATAACGTCATATCAACTGATAAAAATTAACGATGGTTGTGACGCTACGATTTCAATAAGGTGTTATGACGAGTAATGGCTCGATCGACCCGTAATGAATCCGCTGTTGTCATTCGTAGACATAGACATTAAAGAGTATTCATCGACATGGATTAGAATCCCAGATGTAATTTACAGGTAAATAGTCTATGCTGACCGGCAGCTTCTTGGCGATTAAGAAAAGGGTTCTTCGCTTGGGTGTGTACGGGAGGGGGTACTCTTTGTGAAATACAGCCATGTTTGTGTTTCGAAATGACGTTTGATCGCTAGTGTATGTTTGAACGATAGTGGGGTGGCGAAGGGAAGGAATAGCTGGCCTATTCAATAATCGTTACTCGTTTTTCTTCACGCCCCTTACACCATCCTTATAGTTTGATTGTATTTAAAAGCTTTGACTAATGAAATCGATTTTTCGTTCGTTAACTGTCAATATATGTATGTGTTAAGTTCGATTAACCGTAAAACGGGACATTCTTTTAAACGTACAGTCTAAATCCCATATTTGCGATATACAGTTATGATTACTCCTTACGTCAATCATCGAAGTTGATTAATATCAACTGGTATTCACTAGTGACCCCTCCAGTACACGTGACCCGAAGCGATTTTGCAGTAATTGTGAAAGCCCCAAAGCGCGCAGCCGCAAAAGCAGCCGGGGAAGCAGATCGATGGCGCGAGGATGGAAAGCGCCCGACATATGAGCCAAGCTCTCGTTGTAGTCCAGCTGACACGCTACTCGATTTGTACCTGAACTTTACAGCTCCGAGCAACAGCCGTAGTTCGTACACACACATTTACAGCTTCTATCGGATGACAAAGTAACCCGATCAAATTTGGATATTCATTTGCTAGTTTTCTCTCTTAATCGTTCGCTTCTGGATGTATGGGATGAAAATTTTCACAACGTCAACATAAAAAGTCAATAAGCCGCTGCGAAAGATCACACTACCTGCATGCTGTCAGCCGGGCTCCTTTACGGTTGAAAGTAACTGCGTCCTATAAAAGTTGCCATGGGAACACGATAGCCATGATGTTTGCATCAGCAACTCAGGTGGATTGTCAGTTTGTTCGGACATGAGGCTCTTCAATTGATTATAAAGGAGCGTTGCTGTTAGAAGAACTTCTAGGTCGGCGTTATCGCAATGGGCGACCCTTTGATGCCGTACGAGAGTCTTTTTCTCCCGTTTCCGGATTCTGACATGTAAGCATTTATATGTAGATTTTCGCATTCCTTATTCGTGACCCCCTCCATCTCAACAATTTCCCTATAACAACAATTGATGAACTCCTCCTTGGTTTTTTTTTTGTGCGCCCAAACTTGAAGCAACTCCCAGCAAACGCAAATTGATACGTTATTTAATTCTTCTAAATTGCTACTGCTGCTGCAATTTAATTATGTTATTATCTTGTGATGCTTCTAATTCATAGCACGCTGCACTGCTCGTAGACTGGCTACTCCTTCCTCAACGACTCTAAGTACAATGTCAACAAGAACAATGCCTGTACTTAATATAGCTCGCATCCTTGGGGCAATATACGGACCATCTGTAAGAGGTTGTACGCGCCACAGCTTGGCCGCTGTAGGGAGGACGGAAATCGCGTGATACAGCCATAGCCAACTAACGTAAACCCATCCCAGCCATAGCCAACTAACGTAAACCCATCCCAGCCATAGCCAACTGACGGCAACCCATCCGGCACGTGTTACAGAAGCCCAGTAACGTAGCTTCAGGAGACGACCCGGTTCAATAGACGCTATCGCATTGATCTTGGCGGGTCAATGAGAGAACTGTCAATGAATGCCCATCCATCACCAGCCCCGGGAATTTGTTAGCGTTGGATAATTTGTTGACATATGTTATTGTGATGTTCTGATGCAGAATGAATTGTGTGCTAACTGGGTTGGTAGTTGGCACAGTATGGCTCAGTGGTAGATGGTAGCGTTGGATTTTGCTGACATATGTTATTGTGAACACTGGGTTGGCGTTCCATCCCCCAGTATGCTCTCCGCAGCAAAGGCAATGCTTCCGCAGCGCAAACATTGTCAGAGTGATAATGTGCAGCAATGCAGAAGCTTGTCTATTCCTGTACAGAATGTGAACGGTTAAGATTGTTACAAGTGCGTCTGGGCGTATCATACCCCTAGAATCCCTTGCACTGGCATCCTACCCCTGGCATGCTCTCAACGATATCCTAACCCTGGCATCCTATCCCTGGCATGCTCTCAACGATATCCTAACCCTGGCATCCTACCCCTAGCATCATATACCCTGGCATGCTCTTAACGATATCCTGACCTAGGTTCCCCCTGTGGGTCCGGTGGTAGAATAGGTCCACTGTATCCTCCTGTAGGGGGCAACCTGTTGGCCGTGGGTTGCGACTCGTGTCAGTAGGCAGTGGGATCCTGATGATTTAGTAGAACGGTCCTTGCGAGGGCAATATCTGCAATACGCCACTTTGGCCCGATTTCACCAAGACGCGAGGCTCGGATGGCCTGGTCCAGTCAATCGGCTGATGGTGGCATACCCTATGATAATCATTTGCATTTTTATCTTATTTCATCATCAGCCACATGTTTTTACCTCTTCTTTCCGTTTATCCTAGAAGGCGGCTGCTCAATCAGGTCAAACTAATTTCTTCATATATATCCCACCTTTTGAGGCGCAGTATAACACATTAGTGTTGGTGTGCCGTTACACCCTATACTGATCCTGGCTTCCTGCCCCTTGGATCATATACCCTGGCATGCTACCCCTGACATGCTACCCCTTGCAGTCCACTCCGGGCATTTCATCTAACTCCTGTTATCACAATATATGGTGAGAGGGGCTGATGTATCCTATTACCATGGTGATATACGCGTTGGGTAACTGATCATTATAGCTGACCGACACTTCCATATTTACCGTCTTATTAAAGCGAGGTTTATGCGCTGACGGACAATTTTTGAGTCTGCTTAATAGGCGACGCTCCAGGTGATAATTGTCACACCTGTTGTGGGGGCATAATGAACAAACTGATACATAATTACACACACACACACACACACACACACACACACACACACACACACACACACACACACACACACACACACACACACACACACACACACACACACACATATATATATATATATATATATATATATATATATATATATATATATATATATATATATATATATATATATATATAAGCGCGTGCTTATCTCTCCTTCACTGTTTACTGACGTCGGTCACCTTAACTGCCTACGTCGTTCGGTCACTCACGCGGCTGTGTCATTTCATCGCGGAAAACACCCGAGATGTTCAATACTGTTCCCTATGCATTTCCACTCAGTCGTACTCGTATTTCTGTCACCTAACCAGGTGTTCACTGGACGCCTGGGTTGGTGGATGTTCCCACACCCATCTTGCAGCAACCATATACCCATTTACCATTACATCACAATGACGAGACGAAGGTCATCTTATTGATTGTATTAGTTAATGTATTGCCCTTTAAGTATGCACCTCGCTTCAGCAAATACAAGTGCATTTGACAAGAACTAGAAATCTGAAATTGAGGTCGATGATCCATTATCAAATTCCTCGTCGCCTTAAATGTACATTTTGTTGGATGGTGTGGTTAAATACCTTTGTGTTGTATGCTTCTATGCAGAGTGCGAGTGGAGTTCTTCACAAATGAAAGATCTCTCAAACAGCGTCTCCAGCTTTACTTCATCAAAAATCAAAGATCCAGTGAGTGTTTTCGTATGTGTGGTCGGGGAACGAGTACAACAAATAGATCCATTGATTGGTTTCAATGAATGGTTTGGAGGAGCAAATCAAAGATCCAGCCTGTTGTTCCATTTCGGCCGGTTGGGCGGGTGGGGGGAGGGGTTGTTGATAGAAATCGAAGTTCCTCTATGTTTTCAATTTATTGTAAGTGTGTGTGTGTGTGTGTGTGAGGGGTGGGGGGGGGGGGTTCAAAGATTTTGTAAATTTATTATGTCCAATTTCGAGGACTGCTCTCTTCTCTGTAAGATTTTGTTTTAATCAATGTGTAAAACTTAAGCAATGATTGTTGCACCGTATTGTTAAAAATAGCTAGCTTGTCGAGCAAGGAATCGTTTAAAAACATTGCCTTGATTCTCCTGAACATTTCAATAGTCATATCACTGTAATTCAATAAAAAAAAAATATTATTACCGTAATCTTATCCTGATGTCTAATTTTGCCTGACAGAAACAGGGGGAGGGGGGTGCCAAAAGGGGAAATCCATTCTATGCAATTAACATTAATTGGAGCCAAATATTTAAATCAAGCCACCAATATAATTGGTCGTACTATGTGTGCAGGTCTGCGAATACGAATCTTTAACCTCTTCATCAAACTGCTATCATGTGTACTCTACCTGGTGCGAGCGTCCCTCGACGATATCCCAGCTCACCGGAAAGCTCTTCAGGATATACCCGGCCTCATTAACAAGTAAGATGACACTTCGCCTTCTTGCTCGCCTCTCGTCCAATTTTTGATGCCAAACCCTGCCCTTAATATGACATTTAGTGTGTGAAGTACTGTGAAACCTTTCAATCGTTCCGACACACACAAATTGTTTCGATTTATACTCCAGCTTTAGTTGCTGTGCAATATTTCTTTCGTAATCCTATGTATACGCGTTTGAACTAGTACGATAAAGCGACATATGTTTAGGTGATTAAAAACCCCTTTCAACCGCTTAACTGTATGCGAACAAGATCTCCTTTCTTGTGGTGCACATCCTAATATATTGCAGCATTCATTCTTCCTGTATGTAGATTGCATTGACAACCTAATTTAGATTTAGGATTCAAACTCATATTGTCACATATGCAATATAATGCACCTTTCCCTTCTGTTGCACTGAAGTGCTGCGATTCCATTTTTCATAAAGTGAGTACCCCATAGCACTATTCTATGTGCATTTATCCCATAGCTTTCCACTGATTCCTTTGTCTGCGCTTGTTGTGTGTTCGTCATGTAACTGATGTGTGATGGTGTGGTGTTGACGGTGTTACTGATGTGTGATGGCATGGTGTTGACGGTGTAACTGATGTGTGATGACGTGGTGTTGACGGTGTTACTGATGTGTGATGGCGTGGTGTTGACGGCTTGTTACTGATCTGTGATGGCGTGGTGTTGACGGTGTGCAAAGTGTGAACTGATATGTGGTAACTGATGTGTGATGGGGTGGTGTTGACGGTGTTGTAACTGATGTGTGTGTGATGGTGATATGGCGTGGTGTGTGTGACGTGATGGTGTTACTGATGTGTGTGATGGCGTGTTGTTGACGGTGTTACTGATGTGTGATGGCGTGGTGTTGACGGTGTAACTGATGTGTGATGGCGTGGTGTTGACGGCGTTACTGATGTGTAATGGCGTGGTGTTGAAGGTGTTACTGATGTGTAATGGCGTGGTGTTGACGGTGTAACTGATATGTGGTGGCGTGGTGTTGACGGTGTTACTGATGTGTGATGGCGTGGTGTTAACGGTGTTACTGATGTGTAATGGCGTGGTGTTGACGGCGTTACTGATGTGTGATGGCGTGGTGTTGACGGCGTTACTGATGTGTAATGGCGTGGTGTTGAAGGTGTGAATGGCGTGGTGTTGAAGGTGTTACTGATGTGTAACTGATGTGTTACTGATGTGTGATGGCGTGGTGTTGACGGCGTTACTGATGTGTAATGGCGTGGTGTTGAAGATGTTACTGATGTGTGATGGCGTTGTGTTGACGGTGTTACTGATGTGTGATGGCGTGGTGTTGACGGTGTTACTGATGTGTAATGGCGTGGTGTTGACGGTGTTACTGATGTGTATTACATCTACCTGTACAATGCATGTTACTGCAGCTTAAATCATGCACCATACGTTAAGCACGACATAGATATATAACGTAATAGAGTACATTCGTATCAGACATTTCAACATTTATGTATGCACCTACAACATATGTTGACATGTGCAATAAGTGATTGACGTTGGTGCGTGATCGCGACAATTGATTGGTGTTGCTTTGCATATCCGTAACGTTGCCATAGAGAGCCAGATGTGTTCAGCATCTGTTAATCAGCATTTCATGTTGATATGACACTGGTAATTAGATCTATTGCAATTAATAATCGATTATTTCTGGTATCAACTATCGATTTTTGTGTTATGGACACGACGGTAATTCGATATTTTACAGTGTATCGTCATTGTAGTAACATGTCGATCACGATGACTATTTTGTTGTGTAATTGGTCTTTATATGTGGGTTACGTTGACAATATTGCGTTCTGTGGTCGGTAACAATGATAAATGGCCGTTTTGCAGTTCTTCAAGTATTGATTCGGGTCGGTCAAACACGTCCATGTTCCAATCGCCTGGCGTGTTATTAGCTCAGGGCAGTGCTTCAGAGACGGACTCATCGGTTGATTGGTGAGTGAGGAGCATCACATATCCTTATCTAAGCTGTTCTTAACGAACGACTTCCGATATTCTTGGCTAATCCATTGGTCAAATATTAACATTCGACAGCCTTATCTACCCCACAACGTTGCCTACATAGAGAGTAACTGTAAAGCAGCAGAATAGGTTGTTAACCGTATGTTTCCACTTAAGCAACCTCAGGTTGCTGCAAATATTGCTTGTGACACACTGCAATCTCTTAACTACTTACTGAATATATTTACCTATTTATAATATGCTCAATTAACGTATGAACCTTTTAATAATATGCATTATTTTTACACACACACACACACACACACACACACACACACACACACACACACACACACACACACACATATATATACATATATATATATATATATATATATATATATATATATATATATATATATATATATATATATATATATATATATATATATATATATATATATATAGTATCAGTTGTACCATAGCCTGTTGGTACTTATTAGTACACATTCCATATGTAACTGTTGTCAGATCGTAATCCTTCATATACGACATATGATTGTACGTTGTTGTCTGTAATATGGTGACTCGTATTGATTTATCAGGGCTTTTATCATCTGGGTGACACGTGACGTGTGGCTGTGGGCCGTACAGGTCACGGTTGCTATCATCAGTCTAACCGAAACACTTCTACTTACCTACCTCGGCTACAAGGTAAATATTCATAAACACATTTTCCCTTCAAAGTCATATCAATTGTATCGCATTAACAAGTATCTTGAAGCACCTGAATGAGTGATTAAATCAGAAAGCAATCGGGAAATGAAAGCTGAAGTGTATTTAATTTAAATTAAACAATTGGTGATATTAAGTACAAACATACCAGTTCGAAGTTATAATAACATCGTTATATGTGATAACCAAGGATTTTGTTAAATTCGTAGCGAAACAAAAATAAACAAAACATCGGTGACCCAAGCTTGCCACATGCTAATTATCAATATTTTGAAGTTTGCAGCATCCATTTTCTTTTGGTTTGATAAAGATGCTATTGAGAACATCATTATTCATCAGTTAAATGTTTGCGTTATTTCAATAGGGTAACATCCTGCAGCAGATCTTATCTCCCGGCTTCATACTAGAAATTGTCAACACCGTACCTTTCATTGTCACCGTATGTACATATCTTCAATTAGATAGCTACCTTAGTCTCGTGTTTGCCAACAAAACCATTTCAACCTTGCATTTGATGTCTTTTTTGCCTAACGCTTACCTGCATTTTGCTATATAGATTGTGGGTTTTGATTCAGGTCTTTTATGAGCCTTTAAGAGACCTCTTTATCCCTGTTTTTCTCAACTGCTGGTTAGCGAAAGCAGCTCTAGAGAGTATGTTGGTAAGACGTCGATTTGCCTTGCGTTTTGTAACAAATATAGATTTATGTTCTTAGTAAAGTATAAATGCGCTGTTCGTAATATAGTATGTGGTAATCCTTTATCTGCAATAATTGTTACTCAATTATCTGTGATAATGGTAACTCAACTATCTTTGATAATGATAACCCGAGGAGGGTTTACCGAATCGTGGCAAAGACTGATTGTGAACGTTGATGATTGTAACTTGTATGAATTATGCTGCAGAATGATCTTCATCGGGCCATGCAGAAATCGCAGTCAGCCCTTGCTCAGCAGCTTATCATACTCACAGCCACCATCACTTGCCTTGTCTTCACCAGGTAGCGCGCTTATCATGCGCACATGTCCACATGTGCGCTTATCATGTCCTCATGTGAGCTTTTCTTGAACACACCATTCCACGGCGCTCGGGTCGGTCTTGGGTTGATATTAATCACTACATAGAAAAACAAAGCTTGTCTCTCGATGTTTCGGGCGTCTGATAATGCCATTAGCACGTCAGTCACTTGACCACTAGATCGTTAAATGCGCAGCCTCAAAAGTAGCAGCATTTTCATTACCCGGGCTCATTTTCACGCCAAATGAAAGCCTTAATATCATTTGTCGATTTAAACGTTTGTTCTAAGGTATACTGATGTGATCTAGGTATAATACGACCTTGAAGCTTTCATACCGTCCTCCAAAGCTGCTCGCTTATTTTTTTCGGAGACTGTTGTCGAAGTTCGTACGTCGTACGATGTTATTGAATTGAACACATTTTGTATTACCTTGGGTCAATGAATGTGTAAGTCCCTGAAACAACATTCTTTCTCACGCATTCACCCGCTTACAACATCGGGATACCAACCCCGCCGCTGTGACGAAGGTACCTTGTGATACCACTGATTTGGCGGTTGGATATGTATTTCTTTACGATCCGATTATTAGGCCCTGGGCGTGGCAAGGAAATGCCGGCTACTTGGCACCATCTACCCATACCTACAAGAACCTATTTTAACTTATTTGACTTAAAAACCGGCACACAACGACCAAAGATATGTTTACACATAATCATTATGCTATACAAATGATTGATATAGTGAATATATTGTTACTGTTATTAGTGTCAGTGTTATTGTTATCATTCTAATGTTACCTGTGTCTCAGTGTTCTAATCATCATTCCAATGTTACCCGTGTCTTAGTGTTCTAATCATCATTCCAATGTTACCTGTGTCTTAGTGTTCCTATCATCATTCCAATGTTACCTGTGTCTCAGTGTTCTTATCATCATTCCAATGTTACCTGTGTCTTAGTGTTCCTATCATCATTCCAATGTTACATGTGTCTTAGTGTTCCTATCATCATTCCAATGTTACCTGTTTCTCAGTGTTTCTATCATCATTCCAATGTTACCCGTGTCTTAGTGTTCCTATCATCATTCCAATGTTACCCGTGTCTTAGTGTTCCTATCATCATTCCAATGTTACCTGTGTCTCAGTGTTCTTATCATCATTCCAATGTTACCCGTGTCTTAGTGTTCCTATCATCATTCCAATGTTACCCGTGTCTTAGTGTTCCTATCATCATTCCAATGTTACCCTGTGTCTCAGTGTTCCTATCATCATTCCAATGTTACCCGTGTCTCAGTGTTCTTATCATCATTCCAATGTTACCCGTGTCTTCTCAGTGTTCTATCATCATTCCAATGTTACCGTGTCTTAGTGTTCCTATCATCATTCCAATGTTACCTGTGTCTCAGTGTTCTAACCATCATTCCAATGTTACCCGTGTCTTAGTGTTCCTATCATCATTCCAATGTTACCTGTGTCTCAGTGTTCTAACCATCATTCCAATGTTACCTGTGTCTCAGTGTTGTAATCATCATTCCAGTGTTACCTGTGTCTCAGTGTTCTAACCATCATTCCAATGTTACCTGTGTCTCAGTGTTCTAATCATCATTCCAATGTTACCTGTGTCTCAGTGTTCTAATCATCATTCCAATGTTACCTGTGTCTCAGTGTTGTAATCATCATTCCAATGTTACCTGTGTCTCAGTGTTCTTATCATCATTCCAATTCCAATGTTACCTGTGTCTCAGTGTTCTAATCATCATTCCAATGTTACCTGTGTCTCAGTGTTCTAATCATCATTCCAATGTTACCTGTGTCTCAGTGTTGTAATCATCATTCCAGTGTTACCTGTGTCTCAGTGTTCTAATCATCATTCCAATTTTACCTGTGTCTCAGTGTTCTTATCATCATTCCAATTTTACCTGTGTCTCAGTGTTCTTATCATCATTCCAATGTTACCTGTGTCTCAGTGTTCTTATCATCATTCCAATGTTACCTGCGTCTCAGTGTTCTAATCATCATTCCAATGTTACCTGTTTCTTAGTGTTTGCGGCATTCAACATCTACAGCGCGGGGGCAAGAAATCCTTCAGTCTATTCGACTCGCTCTGGTTTGTAATCGTGACTTTGTCGACGGTGGGTTACGGTGACCTAAGCCCTGACATATGGCCCAGTAAAACCTTCATGATGATCCTCATCGGCGCTGCTTTTAGTGTGCTTCCCACGCAGGTAAGTCTACGAGCAAAGAGACTTCCCCTTTTTTGTTAGCCCATGTGCTATTTTATTGCAATAATGGGGCCCAATGCGCATTATAATATTTTGATATTTATTCCACAAAAAATTCTATATCGTTGAAACAATGGTTTGGCGTGCAATATTTTGAACGTGCCACTGTTCAGCGGACTACCGCGTCTCAGTCTCAGTTATATTGCGCGTGCACGCAATGCGCAGTCGCGGGGCAATGCGACCGCGCACCTACAATTACTAATTACCTCAATGACTGGGGTATAAATTTGGAGGACGAACCCTTTTGCCTAGCAAAGATGTTTGCAGCTTAATGTTATTATGTCACTTATGCTCGAAATTATTGTTTCATATTAAATGGAAAATCGATTACGAAGAAATATCGTCAGATTCAACTGGCACTGGTCGTTTGGGCAAGCTGGTTTCTCATGATAGACTGATGACCAGTTTGTCACATTCCCCGCCCTCGAAACGACTTGCTCGTGGTCTTGTAGATTACCATGTGATCGCGGGCATCGAACTTGGCGGCCCGTTCGCAGCGTACGCCAGTAGGGGTTGACTGAGGACAAAGACAGACACTCGAGTCTCAATACAATATACATATGTATATACCAATATGTATATCTATCTATCTATACATAAATAAATATATATATATATATATATATATATATATATATATATATATATATATATATATATATATATATATATATATATATATATATATATATATATATATATATATATATATATATATATATATATATATATATATATATATATATATATATACATATATATATATACATATATATATATATATACATTTATATATACACATATATATATTTACATATATATAATAATAATAGTTTATTTCAGGCACATAGCCCATAGTAAACAAGACATGCATGTTAGTAAACGTTCGATGCAGTGCATATAAAATACGGTACGAATGCGTCCATATGGCACCAGACCGTACCATGCAATAATCATTCAAAGATTTTATTGATAAGTTATCGGAGAGTTCTATCCTCCTTATAAATGCGTTGGTCGATATTCTTAAATATGCATGAAATCCTTAGATACTGTTTGAGGCGAACATATGACTGGCACTGTCTCTTTTTGATACACCCAAAATATTTCGGTACATGTTATTGTAAGCAACTCTAACTTTATTAAGCGATTTTTGTGTATAATTAACCCATAAATATGGACAATAAAGTATGCTGCAGTAGGTTTGACAAATTTCAAGTTTTACATGCAATGAGCATTGTGAGAAATTTTGTTTAATACTGTTTGACCGACCATATAAAACTCATCGTCCTCATTGGAATTTGCATTTACCATTAGCCCTAAATATTTCCATTGTTCAACATACTGCAATTGCATATCATTCAACGATACTAATGGACAGCGCAGTTTGCGGGTCATTGGTTGAGTCACAATGCAAACAGATTTCGATGGATTGAACACTATATCATGTTGAGCTCCGAATCGAGAACAATTGTCCTGAAGGTTTTGCAGTCCATTGACACTTGGCGACATCAGACATAGATCGTCCGCATAAAATACATGGTTAATACAAATATCATTAACGGTGCTGGATTTCAACAACAGACTTGAAAGATCATTGACGTACACATTAATTAATTTAGGGAATAAAATTGTCGAACGCCATTAGATACAGTAAAATATCGAGACGATTCACCATCCCACTTAACACAGATTAACTGTTTCTGATACCAAAACATTAAAATTCTGACTAAAACCAATGGCATGGCATCTGCACGGTTGATGAGCTTTTTAAACAGCAACCAATGATTGACCTTGTCAAAGGCCTTCGACTCATCTAAAAAACATGTGTACACAGGGCTTCCAAGATCTTTATAGTATTGTATTATGTTCTTGGCAGTATAAATACATAAATCCGTTGACTGACCGGCCTTAAAGCCAAATTGATTGTCGCAGGTAGTAAGATACCCGTCTGCGATATCGAGTAGCACTATTCGAAAAGTTTTGAACAAGATGTGACGAGAGCAATGGGCCGGTAGTTATTTGTATCGCTAGTATCCCCATTCTTATTTTGGATTATTGGTATGATAGCAGACTTCATGAAAGAAACTAGAAGATACCCATGCTTTAAAAAAACATGAGATCAGCAGTGAGACATAGACACATATGCTGTCGTCAACATTAATAAAATGTTCAGCGGCAAAACCATCTACCCCGCAAGATTTTCCTCTTTTAAGCGTCCGTAATGCTCGACGAATGTGAGCAGGGGAGAGATAACGGTGCTAGTGGTGTAAGTCTCACATTTCACCGTTTCCGTCACCTAGACCATCTCCCGACACTCGCTCGCACTGTTGAGGAGTGTGGAATAATGGTCACGCCACATGTCGGCGATGTTTTCAGCATTTCACTCCTTTCCAAAACGAGCAGTATTACCTTCGTCCAATGAGTTTGCCATGGCATCTGCACGGGCAGACATCTCCTGGTATTTACATTGACGGAGAGAGTATTTAAAGTTAAGATGCGTAGGCCTCATCAGCTCACATGTAGGACCATGTCTTGTCCTTCGTTGCGCCAACTTATATAGTTGCAGGTCTTTAACATAGTCATTAAAGCCGGGGATGATAAAATCGCGACAGGACTTAACTTTACATATATCAATGCCGTTAGTACTGGCCTCGCGTACCGCTTTCGATATCTCGCCATACAGACGATCGGTCTGCGCCTCATGATCAGCTGAGGAACATTTTCCATTGGTACAGGTAACTGCAACCGGAAGCGCCACATCCGATAAGTAACGTTTCAACAGTTTTCGATAAGCTGCAATATTCGCTGACGAGGAGCCAGCCCAATTGAACGTCTCCATGGGTTCTTTAAGTTGATCATTACCAGCAGCTATATCATATATACATATATGATTGTATATATGTATGTATATATATATGTATGCATATATATATATATATATATATACATATATATATATATATACATATATATATATATATATATATATATATATATATATATATATATATTAGGCAAAGAAACTTCGCCTCTGACAGCGCCGCGTTATTTACAACTAAGGTGGCATCAGATCATCAAAACACCAGGGGCGAGTTGCCTTGCCTAATATATATATATATATATATATATATATATATATATATATATATATATATATATAATATATATATATATATATATATATATATATATAGTTGCCTTGCCTAATATATATATATATATATATATATATATATATATATATATATATATATATATATATATATATATATATATATATATATATATATATATATCAGGGCTAGAAATTAGCCAAATATTTCACCGGCCAGTCGGGCCGGTAACCTTGAATTTGTACCGGCCCTAAAAAATTTCTACCGGCCCTACATTTTCAGTTATAAATAATAGTACCAAAAAAAAATATAAGGGTTTTTATTGTTTTTTAATATTTTATTCTTATATTAAATGCAACGTTCATATCAATATTTATAAACTTGTAAAAACATACAAAATGCAGGCATTTATTCAATGAGGTCAACAGCACAATTATCCTATACACACACACACACACTTCCTCATCATCATCATCACTTCTTATATCTAGTCTGCGACCTCTCAGTCCTGAAGGCACAACATCTTCAGAAATTTTGTACTGTTAAGAAATCGCATGCCGTTATATAGGTATGTTTACTGACGGCTTGCAAGTCAACTCGCAAGAAAATCTTAAAGAAAAAATGCCACGCGCGTTACGTAAGTCATACAACTGTTTATGGGCCTATCGTTAAATGCAATTAGAACACGCTGCAATCACACAGCAGACGCGGAAAAAAAGCCACGAGGAGCGCGCGAAGAAACATCGTGCGCGTATGGTTTTTTTAACGTTTTTCCGTCACGTCACTTACAACTAATAGTGGCGCAAGAAGAGTTGATTTGTCTACTTTCAGTTGCATTAAGTTTGTTTTGTTGTGGCTATTACGATTCTAAATAATCATGCAAATGTTCTTGTATGCGTGAATCCAGCTTTTCTGCAAAACCCGGCTTTTATCTCAATTCTAATGAATACCATTCACGGATGATATATGGTAAATCAAATTAATGAATTAAAATAAAAGCGGTTACATAAAATTTGTCAACAGACAGGAAATGTCTCGTTGATTCTTTGTTGCCAAGTAACCGTTCGACTTATTCAGGTCAGTAGGTGCATGTTGTATTCAAATACGAGAGGCTGCCATTAGATAGATGGGGGAGGGAGTGGGGTGGGCTGTTGTCCATGTTCTTGTCTTCACACCAGATACCGTGATGGATCAAAATTATACACCGAATGCAGCCAGTTGATCCCTGATCTATGGATTATAAAGTCTTCACAAACAATCGAGGCACGTTAGTTGTATAACTTTTTGTGTGAGCCTATCTGTGCCTTCGGTTTATTCAACAGTTTACTTTCAGTTTATATACTATAGGTCAATAAATTACGCGCAAGACATGATAGTAACAGCCAGCCAAGAAGCTTTCTTATCTCTTGTGTTTGTCGGGTTTATGGTTCAAGCGGAGCTTAATCACGCGAGCCCCGCTGCTGTTGTATTGAACTGGGCGCGAGGTGTTAGCGCGAAAAATCTACCCGCCAGCCGGGCGGGTGGTTGTGATTATTTATACCCCCGACTCAAATTTCACCCGCCATTGGCAGGCGGGCGGGTGGTAATTTCGAGCCCTGATATATATACATATATGATTGTATATGTATGTATATATATGTATATATATATATATATATATATATATATATATATATATATATATATATATATATATATATATATATATATATATATATAAGGTGCATTTCTCGTACGTTAATCGAGTTGTCTAATTAGTTGCCTGATTCCCTTTGATCCAAGCCCACATTGCCTTCTAAGGCATTGCTTTAACCAGTTTATCATTTATAAATATGCGCAATACCTTGATCATAGGAGTATCCTCTTATTGGGGAACAGAGCCGTAAAAGTCTTAAGTGAGCTTTACCACAAAGGGCGATGTTCGTACATACCATATAGTTATTGCCTGGAAACAACATGTGACATTCAACCAATGCCAAATGCAGGCGTCATTTACCTTTAAGGCGATTGCAGTACTTAAAATATGATTTAGTATGTCTTAATTGAAATGTGTGTCCGCTTATGTTAGTTAACGATGGTGTTTTGCTGTGAATAACATAAACTATTTGCTATTCAGTTATTTAACCGGAGATGAATATCAACCTTTTGAATTACATATATCATATGTTACAATACTGTAATGTACTAGTTAAAACCAGTATTCTGAAGTACCGATGTGCATTTATGGGAAATAAAACACATATCTCATTCAATGACCTTAAAACCCAATGAGCACTGTTGAATTCATGCAATAAGTGTGGGGTATTGATCGCGGCTCTGGATGTGTGCCACATGTGTTAGTTTGAGCAGCTGGCTTTCACCTGGATGGAAAGACAGAAGCAAGGAGGCACGTACAGCAGTCACAGAGCGCAGAACGAGAAGCATGTGGTCGTCGTAGCTACAGTTCTCCATGCCGATAGCATCTTAGATTTCCTCAATGAATTTTATGCACATCCTAAATTGCAGGTGAAAAATTTGCTTATAGAAGAGGTTAGATTGTCAGTCGGCCATCGTAATTAATGTCTTATCAAGATATGACTAGATGCCAATAATGAAGACTAAATCTACTGATTGCACTTAAGTAAAAGTGCTTATTGTCTGCGTAAGTGATGACACATCTTTATGTGCGTGATGTTCTAGCTGAAATGCTCGGTCAATACTAGTGAAATACATGCCAATATTGACATCTTCACCAGGCTGTATTGAACTCTTTTCAGGACTATTTCGTGGTCCTCCTGTCTCCGATGGAACTTGATCCGACAATGAAGATGATATTACAAGTGCCTATCTGGGCTGCAAGGGTCATCTACATCCGAGGGTCCGCCCTCAAAGACACGGACCTCTCCCGATGCCGGTAAAACTTCAAGTGACGTCTGACGCTATTAGCATCAGTAACGGTTATTCATATTGTTGTTGATGTTTTGTGTTGTTGTTAAAACGCAGAGTTCAGGATGCGGAGGCGTGTTTTATGATTGCCAATCGTAACTACACAGACAGGGCTGCAACGGTGAGACCAGTCATCAAAAACCAATGATCAATATTTACAAGTTTGTTGGATTGCCTATCATAGCCATGTTAGGTTTCCAATACGAAGAACTTTAACTGGTTTGTTATTCACACCCAAATAAATTCAGTTATGGTCTAATAGAAAACACCTCCCACCAAAATGAATAGGTTTTTGTTTCACACCAAAATTAATTCAGCAATATGATTTTGGGCATACGACACCTATAAACATCTAACGTTGGATGTTATCAGTATTAATACATCCATTGTTACTGTAAATGTAATACTCTAATCTGCTTTCTTCAGGACCAACACACCATTCTCAGAGCATGGGCCGTCAAGGATTTTGCCCCTCATTGTCCTCAATATGTGCAGATCTTCCGGCCAGAAAACAAGATCCATGTTCACTTTGCAGGTACAAAATACTTCTTTCAACCCCCAAAATAGATGAACGTAGAGGTAGTTTGGCTTTTGTTGAATGCTTTAGGTTATAATGATATTTGGAATTGTTATATAAATAGATGTTTCATGGGTCGCTTTGTTGGAGATTAACTTTCGCGTGTCAACAATACTCTTTTCCAGAGCATTTAGTGTGTGAAGATGAGTTTAAATATGCGTTGCTATGCAACAACACCGTAGTACCAGGATGTTCAACGTTCATCACTCTATTACTCCATACTTCCCGTGGGGCGTAAGTTTCTATGGCCAACTATCGCCAGCTGTTATGCATCTCGTAGCCCACCCACTACAGATAGACACAGTTTAAGGCTATTGCGCATGGCTTCTGTTGATAAAACACATGTTCGTGTCGTGTTCTGATGCCATACAAGCCGCTTCTGTGTTGACAATGCTAATGTAATTTTACTTTGATCCTTTGTAAGATCATGACTAACCAAATAGATCTAGAACAAAAGTTTGAAGCTCCTCTCGCACACCTGAGAGCATGTTTTAATGATTTTGATGAAAACTACCCCCGACCAGCTCTTTAGCGATTAACTATTTCCACTTCATGTACAAGAAGCAAATCACCCTGATAGCGACCCTGGAATCATCTCAAAATTTCATGGTGCTCAGATAAGGGGCGTACACAAACTGATGCTCCCATGAGGGACTATTTCAAACATGGATCTGTTGCAATGGGTTGTCACAAAACACGAGTGGTTTATCATAGTACACGTAGAGCTTTACGCGGTATGCTTACCGTGGAATTTTGTGTCGCCCCCTCAGAGCACCTTGTTTGCGAGGACGAATTCAAGTATGCACTGTTTGCCGACAACTGTCTTTGTCCTGGTATTTCAACTCTGCTAACTCTTCTCCTGCACACTTCCCGTGGAGCGTGAGTACACCTCTGATATAACCCCCTGCCTATGATACAATGGCTTCTGTAATCATTGTAAATTGGTTTGCTGTGGTGTGTCGTGTGTCGGAACTTAGTCGTCCTTGCTTAGAATGATATATCAACTTAACTTTTATAAACATTTGTGCATAGATACTGATATAAACAGCATAATACTGATATAGAGCCGTGTACTGTGTCGAATTTTTAAAATTAAAATTTTTCATGGTAACAAGATGATACACACACACACATATTAGCGTAAATTTTTAGAATAATAATTTTTCTAGAAATAGGAGGGGTCGTGATAAATATCCGTCTGCGTATGGATTTTAGAGAAGGACAGATGTCCGGAGAGGAATGGTCAAGACTTTACGGCAAGTGCTCGGGCAACGAGATTTACAGCATTGAGTTAGGAAGTAGTCGATTCTTCGGGGAATACGAGAATAAAAGCTTCACATATGCCTCATTCCACGCTCATCGCAAGTAGGTCATTCTCTCAAATCCCGGAATGTTAATATCAGTTCGTGAAATCAATACCTTTAATGAAAATTATAAATTATTTCAAATGACATAACCACATAGCATTGTTTTGTATTATTGTTTCAATAACCGTGATAAAGATGTCTTTTGATGAATTTGCACAGATATATAGTTATTTCCCGGTTCATAAGTAGTTGTAGATATATTCCAGATATGGAGTTGCACTTGTCGGTATACGTCAGAAAAAGCGCGGATCAACCATTCAATTGAACCCCGGTCCAAGACACATTATGAAGGCTACAGACCTCTGCTTCTACATGAGCATAACAAAGGAAGAGAATTCTGCGTTTGTACTGGCTCACCCGAACGATGACCCTGGAAGACAGAGCGTCAAGTCCAAGAACACGGAGATGGCCAGTATGGCTGCGAGTGTAGGTGAGTAGCGTACCTGCAGGCCCTGATTAGTCACATATCAAGCATAGGGTATATGAGAAGTCTTGCCTTAGTATATATATTGAATGTTTATGCAGCAAACAGACCTGTTACTGACTGTCTATGGTTGATAAAATGTAAGGAATTCTTGTAGCAAGTTTCTTTTTGCGTTAACAACATATTTGTAACCAGATAAACTTCTAGGTGGTGTGAATTCTGTGGGCAAAATATGAAGTGTCAAATGTTCTGATTTTGAATGACTTGGGTATTAGCTTTTTCAGTATATGTCTTGGTTAAATAGTTTTCCTAAGTATAAGTATCCACTTGATTGAATAACTATAAGGCCCTTTAATGATAATCTACTAAACTTTCCCAATCAACTCAGCAAAGAGATCACAATTCTTCTGTTTATCGACAAAATGCAGCCAACAGTTTGGAGTTTTTGTTGTTTCTGAATAGGCCAATGACGAATATATGGGCGATTATATTTTGCATTCTTTATCAAAAGGCGCGAATAAAATTTGGTTTTCGCTAGGGTTCCGATAAAGTTCATTGGTACGGATGGGGATTTTCAGGAGCACTTGCTATGGCTGTTTATACCAACAAGAAGGGTAACATTAAAATCACTGTAGCCCAGGAGGATATCAGCGGTTAGTTGTGCATAGTAAAAACACCTTATAGCACCTGTGCACTCTATGTAGGCATCGCAATTCCTTCGATGATACTTATAAAGGGCTAAACTGAAGTATTGCAGGAATTGTCGGAATGATGAAATATGTGTTGTGTGGGGTATATGAAAAATAATATGCATAATTATTATCAATGATATTAACTGGTAGGACATTGAAGGATATTTATGACTTAAGCAAACCTAACTTCTAAATGGTTCTTGAGAGTTTTTGGACGCATCAATTTGAATATGACATATAAAACATAATTTCCCCACCTTAGCCATACAGAGTGACGTTATAGGTATTAGTCGGTATCATCAATGTCGTCAGTTATTGGCAACACTGTAGCTAGATAGATGTACAATGCATTCATTCACAAGAAACCGAAACCATGCATGTGTTAGACAAGACACCCAAGGCAAACATAAGTGGGTCTTCCAAGCCATCGACCTCCAAGTTACAGAAGATGCAGAGTTACGATGAAGAGACGGGCTTATGCTCCCCTCTCATGATGGCTAAACCCGATAATGACGCCGAGGAGGACAGTGTTAGTGCTCACAGTGAATGTGGCGACCGCGATCAACCAGACGCACCAGACAACGACGCGAAGGAGAGTAAGAATCGTCAATAATTAGCCGTGTGCTTCTAACCTCGATGCTTGTACACCTCGCCTTGTGTGCAATTCGCAACCAACCCCACAGAAAATCTCAGTGCTTCCTCAATGTAATTTGCGAAAACGGCTTGGCTTCAACCTGCAGACCTTTAACTGTAGATTTCATTGAATACCCAGCATAGCATTACTAATATATTAAATAATAATGTTAAGTTGATGTTAACCACGTATGCAAGTGCTTGATATAGCACCGTCAACTGTCAATAACAAAATGCTCACTCACATAATGTGCTTTTCTTTTTCAATGTACCGACGCTTGTTGCCTACTCAAGCAAGTGACATGAGTGATTTTGACCTTCGTGCAGCAGTCTATTATTACACTATATAGCTGGCATTTAGAGCATTACTGACTATACAGCTTTTTGTTTCACAGCTACCAAGAGGTTTTTTGAGTATTTATGCTTCGAATTATCGACGGAAAAATGAGCACCTTTTTATGCAAAATTCCAACCTTTTAAGGAGTAATTAAAGCCTTATCAGTCATATTGATGTATCATCGTACAGAAGGTTTCAAAAGTTAACAATGAAACAATCTTCACACATAATCATGTCAAATTGGGTCAATTTAATCATTCATATCCTTAAGCTTCAACGGTGTTTAATAGTATGATTCTATCCCTACTTACGCTTTGTTTTCCGTTTCTGTATAGGTAGTGTCCATGTGGACTTACAACACCCGCCCGTCGCCCGACAAGCCAGTCGAAACTCGCAGTACTCCGATGGCAACTCATTGGCTCCAGGAGGCAGTAGTGCCAATAAACTCGAGCTGCCCCCTGGAATGTCAGCACAATCGCTGATGCAGAAGCGACCAAGTATCGCACCTGTTCCGGCTGTTATGGAAGCTAATGGACTGCTCCACGTTCCCTATGGAGACAGCGATTCTGAGCCGGAAAGCGACCAGAGCAGTGACATGTTTGAGGCCTGGAGTGCCACAGAACCTGAGTATGACCTAAATGAATGTTCGATACACTTAATGATACTTTGTATTGATAAAATTACAAATGTCCTTAAGTTGTCTCTGCATTTGAATTACCATAATATTTGGCATGAATATATGTAAATCCTAAATTCGTGCTCCTTTCAGCTATGTGCGTGGATTTCCTCCCGTGACCCCCTACATTGGAACAAGCCCAACATTGTGCCATTTGCTGCGTGAAAAACGACCAGAATGCTGTCTTCAACTTGCTCAAGTAAACATATACACTTCTCCCGCCCTCCCCAAAAGCACACAATATTATCAAATATTTAACCTAAGTTTTGTTTGTGCCTGTTACCACTATGATAATGTTCCTAGTATTGAAGGGTATATGTGTTTGTATACAGCGCTGTAGTCATTGTGATTTCCGCCATGCCAAGGAGTATAATTGGCCAAACAGAGCCATCATAGTCGCTGCAGACTACGCCAGTAACGGACTCTACAACTTTATCGTACCATTGCGTTCTCACGCCAGACCCAAACATACCCTAAAACCCATAGTTTTACTTCTAGAGCGACCGTAAGTGTTCAACATAAGCAGAAAACGTCCGTAATGAAATAGGCAAGAAAACTTCATGACTGAATATTGGAAGTCTATTGAATAGATAATAGAAATTCCTCTACAGATGATGGAAAACATCATAGAACATATGAAATGCTCCATTTGTAAAATGAGGAGAGTTATACAATTTGTTAGTTCGGAAATAGCACTCTTTAATTTGGTATATTTCAGACCCGAGCAGAATTTCCTGGAGACCATTTGCTATTTCCCAATGGTATATTGGATGATCGGAAGCATTGAAAAGTAATGCAAATCATTTCATGGCTGTCGACAATTTGTGAAACTCATTTATTAATATTGTCTTCAAAGAGAAACTTTAACAATTCCATTGTGTGAACTGTAAGAAACATTTGTTGTTGTCATTGAATTCGTTTGATATGAATTTTCACCGATTTGTTGGGTTTTCGTTCAGCCTGGATGATATGCTCAGGAGTGGAATAAATCTTGCAGACAATGTGGTCATAGTTAACAAGGAATCGTCGAACGCAGGCGAAGAGGAAACGTTGTCAGATTGTAACACAATTGTTGCCGTACAGACAATATTCAGGTGAATTATACTCTACTTATCTCCTTTGACAGTACTCTGTAAGCTATATATTTGAGTGGCTTCGGATGCACTTATTTGAACACTGGTGTGGTCATGATTCTAAACGTTCCAATATTTTATAACAATATATGGCATAACCAGAGTTATGCTCCCCTTCCAAACTTCGATTATAATTATGAAATTTATCATAATCGTTAATCGATTTCACTCTATTTGTTATTTCATCAGGTTGTTTCCTGGGGCCAACATCATCACAGAACTGTCACAAGCCTCCAACATGCGATTCATGCAGTTCCGTGCTAAAGACCACTATGCACTACAGCTCTCAAAAATGGAAAAGGTCAGCAATGTGAAAGATTGTACTAATGAATGCGATTTGACTTTCTTGAGATATGTCAATGAATTTATCAATTGCATTTCACTGATGTTATATGACATACTTATGTGGGTCTGTGTTTTCAGAAAGAAAAGGAGCGCGGTTCCCATCTCTACTACATGTTCAGACTACCATTTGCTGCTGGCAACGTGTTCAGTGCTAGTATGCTAGATACCCTTCTCTACCAGGTATGACAAAGTCCACAATAACATTGAAATTCAAACATACGACGAGTCACGTGAAAACTACCGTTATCTAAGACAACACGTTAACTTTTACTGAAGAAATTGTACATTTTACTTGATGACCCTCAACATTTTATACCCTCTCCTGTCTGAAATATTTGAAAATTGCTGTTGTGGTATTCCCCATTATGTAAAACGCCATCATATAGCAACAAACTGAATGTCATGTTTCAGGCGTTTGTCAAAGACTACCTGATAACATTCGTTCGTCTCTTGCTGGGTATTGACCAGGCTGTCGGATCAGGTCATCTTCATTGTGTACGTTCACCAATATCCGATGAACTGACCGATCTGATACATTGCTTTGAATTATAGGCGCGTTTTTATGGCAATCATTGAATAAATTGTTATTGCAATTGGCAGATGACAATTAAGAAAGAAGATTTGTGGATTCGGACGTTTGGACGCCTGTATCAGAAATTGTGTTCCACCACTTGTGAAATCCCAATCGGTATATACAGGACACAGATGAGGGAATCAATGGACACTGCCAATGTAAGTTCACCGAGTGATGCTGATATTTCATTCTACGTTTGTGTATGCCTTTATGATTCATATTTGGGGCCGGAACTTTTTATTTACTCACATAATCCCGTCTGCGCAAGATGATTGTCCTTAATAAGCTAGTTAGAATGCATTTGGAGGTAGGTTTGAATTCATGATATGATAGATTAGAGATGTGTAGGAATCGGTTGGTGCGCTTTAAACATCTTTATCCAGTTTATAAGTTAATAAAGCTGTGCATGCTTTTCTGTTTAAGTTTGTTTGCTGTGTCGTGTTGGGTGTAGAGGTGATGTGTAGAATACATCATCAAGCTGTGTGTAAATATACGTCATTGCATGTTATCTTTTGGATGGATTTCACTCGCAGCTCATAATATTCCAAGAATATTACTGAGCACTTACATTTAAATGCACCAGGTGCTTCAACCCTGATTCTTGAGATGTTAGCAACTTGAATTTCATTGTGGCCAGTAAGACAATTGGTACAACCATGTGTTAGTAGGTTGTGTCGTGGTTCACTGACATGACTGTCATGATCTTTACATATGATAAACACCTCCTGCTTGTTTGCAATTACGTCTGCCAACGCTACATCTGTCCATTCTCATTAAGTTGTGCTCACGGGCTCCAAGAGGTTTTCCAGCCCCGCCACATAGCTTACACTTCACTTCACCTCTCGCAATTCATCAAGAGAGTTTTCGCATTGCGTGGCATACCTTTCTGTTTTGTCAGCATGATTCCGAGCCCATGGATATTTCTGATTGTGCTTGAAAGAAGGCAGCTGCAATCTGTATCCACTACTAGGTGTTACCAAGCACTTCTCAGCTTTTGCAAAGTGCCGTAATATTCTGAATGTCCCCGCCACGTTGTCAAAACTGTATTTTTGCTCAAATCAGAATTTTACGGTATAGCAGCAAGCTTGCAGCATTCTTCCTCTTGCACTCTCCATTCTGTTATGTAGACATTTTATTTGTTGAACTTTTTCCTGAAGGCAACCAGAAACTTCAAAAGGTCTTTTAGACGTCATGCACGGAAACGTTTGGGGAGTGATACTCATGAATATTTATCAGTGAGTAATAAACACGTGAAACGCTTGTGGTAATGATTTATTCTTATTAACGTAGTGGGTTTTTGGGAATGCTTCAGCCTGCATTAACTTGTATTAAGTTTTATGAATGCTTTTCTTTTCCCCATTTATGTCACTAATATGGATTGGCATTGCCCTTGATTTTCAAATGTTATTAACATCCTACTTAAGTAAATATGTCGCTATTTGTTAGCTCCATGTGGGTATCGTGGAATGTTAGTTACTCTATTTGAAGAGGATGACATATTATATATTGATTTATGTTTTTTGGTGAGGCATGGCTTCCTTCTAAAGGCATGTTCAGCTATACATCCACAAATGCCACCCTTAAAAGTCAAATCGCTCTCAATATTTCACTTTTATGAATATTAAGAGTTTGTCAAGAAATAATAAATACAATATATGAATCTTTCTTAAATAAGATACTTGAATACACTCAGGGTTATTTGATGAGGGACCTTATCGCGATAACGTTGTTGTGTCAACTAATTATGCTTGCATTTGTATATTTTGACATCAATCACTGTTTTGTTTTGTTCTGTTAAAAATAGCTTTTGAAACCTGACTGCAAATTGCATTTTATTTCTTTGACATCTTTGTGTTGCTATGTGCTTGGCTAAAGCATCACATCAGGATTCTAGTTAAGATAGTGCTGGCCAACTCTAGCAAAGATGAATTGATATTTGGTGTTACATTATTATAAGCCCCAATGACCATTCATTTGTCTGGTATTTTACACTTTTAATGTTTGTAGATCACATCAAGGTTCTACAATTACATGTATCTTCATTTTCTAATAATTTGTTTCACATTTTCGACACTCGCTTCTTCTTTGTTTCGAATTGTAACCACAGCGTCATCAATATTTCTTAATCTAGTGCATCAACTGTCAACAAGCCGCACATCACATAATTGTGCCCTATAACTCATAAACATATTCGGATGCTTAGTTTTATATGACTGTTTATGCAATATTCAGCATATTTTAATGGCGCTAAAATCGTATAATCTTCCCATTGAAACATTATTGTTCAAGTTGAAATGTTTAATGTCATTTTCATTGTGCTATTTTATGCTTGATTTTGCAACCATTCTGCCTCTGATTGGTTATGTGCATAACCCTGTGAGACATAGGAGCAGTATTTATTAACATTATATTAGAAGCGCGTAGATGATGTCATGCATATATTTACTTATATTGCATGACTTACGCTAGCTCACAAAAATATCATGACTATGGCTCCCTACTAACCTCAACTTTTAGCCTTAGAATTGCCGCCCAAATACGAATGCTACTTCTTTGTATCATATTAGTATTGTTTTTAATACAGCATGATAAATTTATAATGTGTGTGCATGAAGATTTCGATAATCTTTTTCAGATCATATTAAATCTTCAAAGAATATTTACATATACCTATTTTGCTATTTCGACGTTAACTGTTAAATCAATGAATTATCTTATATAACCTGCTTTGCAAAAATGACAGGAAATAACATAGCCGAACGCCTTGCTTGAAATACATTAAAACTTACTATTACACTCAAACCGATGCTTCTAAATGCGAAAACCTATTTGTCAACCATACATGAGAAAGGTGTAATAGAAGATTTCTCCGTATTACAGGTAACCATGAGTCTGAACGAGGAGGATGGCACCTGTAATGGAAACCTGGCTGTAGAGCGACAAGAAATCAGTCAAATGGTTAAGTGCCGTATGTCCAGTTTAGGATTAACCTTGGATGACTATGGTAAGGATGCTCTGCGCAGATACTCTACCCATCCAAGAACAGGTTCATATTACATAGTTGTTTTTTATCCCATTCCCATAATCACTGCATTGTGGTGTAAATTTAGGTCACACTGTATTTTTCAAGCAATTAGTTAAGATAAATTAATCGTTGTTTACGGTGTCGGTTGTTTTAATTTTTAGAACGTATGGCTAGTGACTTTATTATTTTATGACTTTTATTTTACGTAAGTATATATGACTTTGAATCCCATATACTGAACGTTGAATTCATTAAAATAGATTGCAAACACATCAGTGGTGCAATGTTTTGAAAGAATGATACATTTATTAATAATTTGGATTTCAGATGACAACTCTGATAAGAGAAATACCATTTCCTATGTCATCATCAACCCTAGTTATGATCTTAAACTAGAAAACAACGACATTATGTGAGTCGTCATCTATTAAAGTAATTAACTGCTAACCATATGACTGCAATGTTCGCCCTTTTTAAAGTTACATTGTCACTAGATGCCTCAATAATCCAATCCATATTACTTCTTATAAGCAGCATTTGCTTTCAAATGCTGCTTATGATTAAGAAATAAAAGTAGTGGTTATTTATAAATTGTTACTGATGATAATTATTCATTCTGGATTTGGTAGATACTTAATAAGGCCGAGCTCATTGTCACCGCAACCATCTCCGTTAATCGACGAGCGAAAACAACAATCAAAGAACATGATGAAAAGAGAGGAGCCTACGGGGGCAGAGAAAACCAAAACTGATGGGGCGATGGGCGATTCTATTTCACGAAACCCACCGGTAAGTTAACAATCAGGTATTAATGTGATAAGTCTTTTTGGGGCCCTCTCTTTATCATTGTTGTACAAATACATTTGGTTGTTATTCTGGTACATAATGTATTGTCCCTGTCAGAAGAGCACTCAATAGCAAAGATGCACCCCGCCAGTCCTGCTCCTTTATGAAGGGCTCCTGGGGCATTAACCCACCTTTAAGCGCGTTTACGCCCATTTTACTTTACTCTTCAATATGAATTAATTGTGTTTGTTACCAGTGTCAGTGCCTTACAATATTTTTCTAATTTGAACTAAAATCGAGAACCTTGTTGGGAAGCAGGTAACAAGAAAGAGAATGCTGAATGCCGAATCTCAATTATAAAAGCTTCTATAGGACATCGTGGATAGTTCGCTCTAAACTAATAGATAGACGTGGAATGTAGCTTTTGGCCGACCCCTCCCTTTGACACTATATATATAACAACGGTGTATTGCTCATAGGGACAATACAATAATTGATGTCTCACATATCGTGCACTTCCATTGAGATTAACCAAATCGCAAATGCACTTTACATCCTTGTATATTAACTCTTCCAGTGGTTTAAAGACATACTTGTGTAATTGGAAATATCATGGAAGATGCATTTGTTATTCTGTTGAATAGGACGAGTCTGAAAACCCCAAGGTAAATTATATGTGATAGGATGACCTTTAATTTAACCTTGGTTCCGTTTCCAAGACTAGTTAATCAAGTAGAGACCAAATTTATTTGCAGTAATCGCCGAACACCCTTTCCTAAGTTTGCTTCCTACCAATAGTGGCAATTGAAGTAGTGATCTGTTTGTGGTGGGTCTTATAATTTACTTAAGTTATCCTGGGTTGTGTAAAGGATAAGGTTAACTCTCGCCATATGTCATTGATGTGATGTGAGCAATAATACAGGATCTAAATGCATAGGTATTTAATCACAGGCACTTGGATCATAAAATACCAACCAAATAGATGAAATAATGATATACTGATTCGTCTCAAAAGGGAGGAGATAGCATCTACAAATAATACTCATAGATGATATATCATAAACCAATTGCCGTGATCAATTGCTTTTCATATCACTACCATTTTGTAATCTTTGTAATGTAGAAATTTTATATCCAAACCTAAATATTTTGAGACCTATCCGTGTGTTTTGATCGAATGGCCTCGATATGAGGAACAGATAGATCCGAATGCCTGCGGTGTTCACCATACCGTACATTGTTCCCTAGGGCACTTTAAGTTCCACCAATAGATTTCTATTGGAAGATGATTGTTATTGTTCTAGTTGGGTGTGTAATGTTCACATATTGCATGCATGCTCAGACATGACCATTCCAGCTACTGCCATTCAACATGATCTTCAAATAGACGCCATTGATTAGTACAACTGCGTGGCTTTTTTCTATAACGCAATTATCATAATCGCCGGGTCTCGGTTGCCGATGCCAAGCTTCCGAGCGCCGGACTGTAATCTGTATATACTACAAGGTGTGCCTCACCCATCCTTCATTCACACGCGAAATCTTTCACCCGAGGCTTGCTCGACGGACTTGCTCGTGATTAAACGAGAAATACTAGCCGTTTAAAGTCGATCATCGAGGGCGAAAGCTTGCTCGTCAAAAAGATTCTATTGAGCATCAGAACCACTAATCGCAATGTGAAAGACAGATTTCACGTGTGAATGAGGGAAGGGTGAGACAGCAAGGACTATCTGTTTCATATGTTGTAGTATATATAGATGAGCCTGTGGGCTCTCAGATAATTTCAGGTCCTTTAAGGTGCCATGGTTTAACTTTACCTATAAGAGTTGAAATTGTCATCTATTGGTTATAGTCTTAATTAATATATTATGGTAAATATGAATAATGCGAAGATTGGTAGGAATACTGGTGCAATATTGGTAGGAATACTGGTCATATAATTATGGTCAAACGTCATTATCTAACACTAATTAGGGCGGACCCGTTATTCATCCCAAGTAGTGCTTCAATATGCAATGGGTAAACTTTGCTCCTGAGTTTTGTTTTAATTTCAGCTGAGGGTGATACACATCGCATTCAATCAAGCTTCCCAAATGCTCACACTTTTATTGTTGAGTTTTCCTTCAGAGTTGCTGGATTTCTTCAAGTGTTCATTGGATTCAGTATGCCGGGAAATATAATGTTATATGTGTGATATGTCGTTTGTTTAAACGTAGAACAAAGATGCTCGGTTCTAATTGTCAAACTTTCTGATCGCTTGATCTATATTGTACAAGGTTGATATCGTTGATCGTCTAGACCTATATTGTACAAGGATGATATCGCTGATAGCCTAGATCTATAGAGGGGTGTTTGACGTCTCTAGTGCGAGTGATGTGGACGGTGGGAATAGAGGCCCTATTAGTTTACAGTAAGATTACATTTAGCGGGTTTGCTCTCTGCCACAGGTCGCCATAATGGTCACAGCGCCAAGTCAGGAAGATATCACACTAGGTTGGCCTAATATGATAGCATGCTAGTACGCTTGTTAGTTTGTTAAGAAGAGATAATTTGAATGTTCAAACAGCATCTCTTTTGAGGTAAAGTAGATTATGTTGCAACCAATTCCATGGCATGTTCACTTAACTGTACCCAGAACAATACTAATTTGGTATAAATACATTCTAATACACAGGTGTGCATAAACATAGCATCTTGTCAATTATTAACCTTGTTGCCCATTTGAATTACTTATCAAATGTTTGTTTTGACTTTTCTATTGTAACTAACTAGTAAGGAATGGTTTGCAAGTTGCCTCATTACAATTTATGTTTATAAGAACGTTTGCTGTGATTTTGATGGATGGTTTGAATATGTATGCAGTAACATGGCAAGCTAAGTAAAGGGTTTTACGGCTCACCAACATTAGTGTGTTATATGGTGCCTCAGCAGCATTAGTTGGAGTTGTGTGTGACTAATAAACATGGCACTTGCAAGTTTTGTTAATCGGAGTATATTTCTGTAATGAAGGTCAAACTTGTATCGATTTTTTCTATTCCAGTTTTAAACTGTAAAATATGTTTAATAGAAATAACATATAATATGTGCCTAGGATTGGATGTGGGTATACAGTGTTGAGTTTGTTTGTGTTTGTTAGATGCCGTTGCTGAGGGTGGAGAGCCGTAGTCCCCCATTACAGAGCTCTGGTGTCCATGGTACAATAGTGTGATGTCTGCTCATCCACAGAGAGGCTGAGCTGGACTCTGCCATCAGTTACGCTCGAGTATGCGAGATTCGATATGCGCACATTCGGAAGCATGCAAGCTCTTCAGTTCATTACCTAACTGATGAACATACTGCGTTTCTCATATGGGGCTCACTTCAATATACACGCACTCCTCTTTGCCAAATGTTACAGACAGTATTTTTCGCTTAAGGTGGTAAAGCAGAGGCGATTAGAAGGTGCGCTCCGCTGGTGGTTACGTATATAACGAACGTGGTTTACGAGTGGTTACTACAAGACGAAGTGATGTGATAACCACATCGTCATAGGGTCGGCCATATAAGCATTTGCTCACTCAAATATCTTGCAAATTCATATTTTTAACTAGTGTTCTTGGATGTGCTTGAGTTAATTCAGATCCTGTCGATGTTTGAATATTCAAGAGTACATGTAAATACACAGCCAAGCGATGAGCATGTTTTCTTAAAATCCTAATTTATTGATTTGTATACCATTTGCCATTGTTTGAACATTTTTACTTGCAACTTTGTACATGATACCAGTGTGGACATTTTTATCAGTGCAAGAGCTCGATGTCATGTGTATGAATGGAACTGTATTTCACTTCCATTGTCATTTTAGACACTGATTTTCATAATACTGGCTACATAGTGATCAAAATTATACATACAACAATATACGCCAAATAGCTACATTATAAGGCATGAGACCCATCCCATCTGAACAGTTGGTAAATATGGAATACTTGTTAACACTTGGTCATCCTTATCAACTTAACGTGTTTGAGAGACATCTCCATATTCTTTGACTATCATGGGTTCAAAAAATCAACTTGATAATTATAAAGATTCACCAGTTCAAATTGTAGTAGACGTATTTTAATAACTTAAGCATCTCTTTGAATATATTTGTATGATTTTAAAAAGTTAATGTATGCATGATGTAGTGTATAGTTCCAAGTCAACTTCCCAGTAAGTGCCATTTGATTCGAGGCAAGCTGGCTATTTTCACCCTCAAATGAGTATGATTTACAGGAATTATAATTGTGTTATTGGCATTAAAAAAACTGCTTTCACATTAATATGTCAACCTGCACAATATTCATGCATATTTTCAAAATGCTGAGGGAGCTGGCTATTTTCACCCTCAAATGAGTATGATTTACAGGAATTATAAGTGTGTTTTTGGCATTAAAAAAACTGCTTTCACATTAATATGTCAACCTGCAAAATATTCATGCATATTTTCGAAATGCTGAGAACTACCCTTCATTTGAATAGCTTTGCCCACAAAATATACTTCCATTGCCTTGGCATTACAGATGATGCTGACTCCAGTGACATTCACTGAAAGCTGTGTGGTTCGAGTTTCAATTTGCTATTGTTGTGATTACAACAAGTATACATACAGTATCGATGATTTAATATTACTGTAAAATTAAACTTTTAAATATCCTTTTAGCGGAGATATACTCATAGATAAAATCTCGATAGCTATATGTTTTTTCACATATACACCTGTCATTGAGTATTATTGAGGATCATTTTTGCATAGATTGGGGGGTAAAACTGTGATCTTAGATTAATGTTAGTAATTATAACAAATATCTTTATTTATTTCTGAATATTGTATAATACATTGGTTGTTGTTTACATTGTCTCAAACCATATTTATATGGATAGCAATTTTTACCATGATACTTTATTTGTCTTTAATTAACTTTAAGAGGATACCTCAATATGGAATTGATCATGTCTATTGTTACGTCCAGCAGGTTTTGGTCTTTTATGCTGATAATTACACTGTTTTATAATATTGTCATTTGTTGCACTGCTGAATTCTGTGCTTGCATTTTTGTAATTTATGACGTGTTGTATGATGAAATGCTGTTTATATTTTCAATAAATTGTGATTGATTCAACATGGCTCTGCAGGGAGAATGATCCTTGTTACAGATCAAATGACAGTAGTGTAAGTGCATTGACAAGCTCAGTACCAGCCTATCTTCATCATTAACTTGCAGTTTAGGAAGATGGTGGGTGTGGTTAATGTGGAGAGGTGAAACAATAGAGCACGAAGAAGATGTTGGGAACAACGCTTTAGTGATTATTGTACATGGAACATACAACTGATACCAAACTTTTATTTTAATTATTATTTCTTAATGATTATGGTTGATTCAGGGGAGTGCAGAAAATAAGAATTTAGATATGTGGATTGGGTGGCAGAACTGCCTTATTGCTCATGATTAAATATTTCTTCAGGAAATGCATGCTTGATGATGATGGATCATGATGGGGAATGCAATGAACAGCAAAGCTCTTGTCTTGCTCTCCTTTATCTTCAACATCATTATCATAACCTCCATCATCACCTTGATCATCACCAAAACCTACATCTTCATCATCACCTTCATCATAATCTTCTTCACAATTTCCATGATCCTCTCCTTCATCAGCATTACCATCATTAGCATGCACAGAAGCTAAAACATCAGCATTACCATCATTAGCATGTACAGAAGCTAAAACATCAGCATTACCGTCATTAGCATGTACAGAAGCTAAAACATCCAAAATTCCAAATATTTAATGCCAAACAATGAAGCAAAAGTTAAATGAACAGAGATTCTAAATCCTAATGGTTTTTACTCAAGACTTGGATGAGCATGTTTTTTCTAAGATCTCCTTCAGTTGAGCTAATTTGGCATCTGTTCGTATAGCTGTTGGGTCAAAGTGTGTCCTACTAGCACTGTAACCAGCTGTGTGCAGGATTTCAACCAACCGGGTCAACCTGTCATATTATAGCCTCACATTAACAAACAAATTTAAGGCTCAATTTAAAATATAGGTATATACGAGGCAAAAATAATCGGTATATTCAAATCACCCATTTCAGACAAAATATCAACAACTTAAATTAACTTACTTTGGTATGTTGATGAATTTGAAGTGGGTTTTGTGTGTATTGTAAAAGAACATTGCCATTTTTTCATCTTTCATTAACCTCTGTTTCTTGCAAGGGCTGGCATGGGTTTCAATATCTGACTCCCTCTTGTCATCATTTGACAACTCATGAGATACAGCAACTGGAGATGTGTGGTTGCCAGGTAACCCATTCCTTGTACAGTGAGCTTCAGACGATATGGTAATCAATAATGATTTCAGTCTGTTGCTGAGAGAGAAATGATTGGCAGCTTTGGACATCTTCTGAATGAAATCTGGGTCATAAATTTCATCACACCTGGATACAAATCAATATGAAGTAACTATTTATTACTTAAATTATTTCAAGTGTCTTTAAAATATTTTATATAAAGAGTTGAATGCATGAATTAATTGGGTTTATCAACATATAATTCAAATGCTGAAATAAAGGTCAAAACGTTCCTTGACCACTATATTTTACTCAGGCAAGTTGAAAATACTAAATAATATATCTTCAATAACTTCTGTCAACATCATGGAATTTTGTTTTGTACAAGATATTTGAACACAAGTTCAGTGAGATACAGTGAGAAATGCCCCTCTGAGACTTACCAGACAGGTCCGAGCGTAACAGCAGCATTACCAGTGTTGTCATGGTGACAGCTACATGGAAGGAAACTGTAGGGGTTCCCTGGAGTAAAATGGTTGTGATGGGATGGAATGTGTATTTATAACTAAATCAAAATTCTGTCCCTACTAAATCTGTAGTCCACTAATTTATTGACTTACATGCCTTAATAGACTTATATAATGGCCAATAATAATGTCTTATTTTATTAGATCTATTAATGCAAAAACAAGGTCTTATTTTGCAGCTAACAGTTAAATTTTGTTTTTTTTAAATGCTGTTTTATTTTAACAAAATTCCGTACCATGGAGAGTAATTGAGTGAGGTTGAGCAACCCAGTCCTCGCAAATCTGACAGTGAAGCACAGAGCCAATATTTGTCAACATATCATCAGCTTTACTGGCGCCCCTCACAATCCTCACAGCCACTTGAATGAAGTGTTCCACAGCTACGGAGTATAGCACCTTAAACCCCTTGTTACACTGAGCAGCCGACCTGTTATGATGGGTACAGAGGATAACCATCTCACATCTGGATAAGGATATGAAGTAAATAGAGGTTCCTGAGTGAGGTTGTGTCTCTATACAGACAGAGAGCCCAGACTATTTGTGAAAGTATGCTTTAATTGATAAAACAATGATCTCAAAGTATGTATAAAATGTGAGCCTAGTTGTAGTTGAATGAATAAAGGTGAAAACAATATCAAATGTAATGCAGAGCTGCATATAACAGCTGTGAATACCCTTAGTGTAATCAATAGCTTTCAAAAAGGATGTGCAGTGTACAGGTAAAAACAGAACCAATTATGTAGTTGGTAGAATAAATATGATAGATACTTACTGTGCTGCTCGGGCTAATATAACTCGGACTGCCAGTTCCTTTATGTACTCTGTCTTGATTATCCTGGCATAGTAGTTCCGGAGAAGAACCTGAGGACATTTCCCATACAGCGTGGCAACGTCTGTTGAGGTAAGAATGATGATGCCATCATTGTAGATGTTTCTGAAAGCTGCGTCCAGAAACTGTACGGTAGTTCCAAATGGATCTATATGGCTGATGGATAATACAACAAAAAATCAGAATAATTGTTTTCTCATTCAAAATAAGAAATCATAGGAAATTGGTCGGTGATTTGAATAATGAATGTATATGATATCAAAGCAATATTTCATCAACTTTAAGAAATGGCAAAAGGAAATAACTTAAAATCAAAGTTGGTATTCAATGCTTGATATCAATAATGTAGGTGACATAAAATCCATTAAACACCAATCTTGAGAAATAAGAAAATTGGTAGGTTAACAGAGTGCTTACATGATGTGAAACTGCTGATGATGCATGATCACATTAGCATCTTCCATCATCACTTCAACCTTGAGAGGAGATGATGATGATGACTTGCTTGGATTCACATCATCTTCTACATGTACATGCTTGAATGAAGTGTCCACATCGACATTGTTGAGTCTGCAGTTAGTGATGATATTTTTCATAGCCTCGCAAGATGTATCGCTCAGTGAAACTTCAACTCTCTCCTGTAGGTGTTTCTTCCATTGTAAACCACACACACCTAAATACACACCATTATCTATTAATCAACAAAAATATCTTGTTGTCTCAAGGAAAATTTAGCAGATTTATACAAGTAGCCACAGTACGGAGGATTTAAAATTTGCTCGTATCAACTTATATGTGAGAAAGTTATTCTGATATCCATCTCCTGATTCAATCCAAACAGAACATATATTAACAGCTTGAATGTCATGAGAATCAGTGCACAGTGTCATCATTTCATGACTTTTTGGGAGGAAAAAGAACTACGTGACTTTTTGGGAGGAGGTAAGACTACATATGTGGCAATGAAAGGGGAAGTTGTATTGACATTACAGGGGGAAAGCTTGATTACAGTAATAGTGTGACATTTGAGGAGGATGTTTGATTAACCATTTGTTATTTGATGAGGAAGTTTGATAGCAAAAGTGACATTTTTTGGGAGGTGATAAATGATGTGACATGGTGGGGAGAACATGTAAATATGTATGACTTATAACCCTACCTGTGGCAGCCATGGCCTCGAGACATTTGACAGGTGTTGCTTTAGTGCCATCACAGTATGCACTGATGCAAGCTAAGACAAACTCCCTGTCATGAAAATATCCATAAGAATGTATGATAACTAATATTCATACACACCATATGAACATACATCACATTGAATATGATACCTAATTGATCAATGTTACACCTCAATCAAATGCAATACCTATTCAATTAGATATTTTTCTGATTAGGAATCCCTTCTCAAGCATCAGTCATAAAAACGATTTTTGAAAACATCTGTGCAAATGCTAATTTAATTGGATGTTTATAACTCCCATGACAACTTTAGTTGTCCAAATAATTGTTACTCAGATGTGTATTCAATATTATAAATGTGTGGTATCGCATCTTATACAAATATGAAATACTTCATGTTACATATCCGGGAGATGCATCCACTTTGATTGCATAAAAACTTTCCATCATCAGGTAACCTAAGTATCAATGAGAACGGAACTTTCTATATTGGCAAGGTATGAGGCCCTGGTGGTTTGGATGCCCATGTGACACCTTACTTACTTAGTCTATAGCGACAACGCCGATGAAGCCAGGGAATAATAAATAGCACATGCTGTGAGAGGCGTAGTTAGCTCTTTTGAACCAAGTCAAGTGGACCTTGTAGTACTCGATCGACTGTTGGTCTGTTGGGCTAGGCGCAGTTGCTATGCGTACTTTCTATATTGTGTCCCTGGGTTCAGCCCCAGCTCTATCGAACCAATCTACATTCAAAACATCCAACATGGTAAATACCGTCTATGTTGGCCGTTGGGCTATTCGCACCCCTAGGGCCCTACCCCCCTCCCTCAACTCCCTCAAGTCTTGCGGGACCAAACACTTTTTGGCACTAGTTTTTAAATAAGAAGCACTGTCATTCTGTTGTGTCGATACTTGCCTTCCAATCTTCATTTTTGGATTATAAAATGTTTTGCATTTTGTGGGATTGTCATGACTGCTTTCAACTGCAATTTTAATCCCATTTTCCTCGATACAATTCCCTACACCTTCGTCCATATTTAAGCGCTGCACGGTATACTAATCTACCTCTAGAAATTGCAAAGATGGAACTTCCGGTCGGGAAAACCCGGTTTGTTTCTGTAGATTATCCAGCGATTGTACAAAATGAAGACATTATGTTAAAGACCATTGGTGGGACAAAAGGTTTAGAGAAAGTGAGGTTAAATTTGATCTTATCTGTTGTCCATTATTCGTGTTTGGCTTCATTGTTTTGTTTGTATGGGCGATAATATGAGATGTATAACTTTGCTTACAATAAAGATCTGAACCCATAATTGAAAAGCTGGTTCATATGCCCGGGGTGGGGGGAAGGGGGGGGATGGCACTTCAGTGTATAGAGGTAGTATACATGTGCCGCGCGACAGGCTATGTTTTTTCGGCCTCTAGACTTGTACGACGGGTTTTATTGGGCCTCATAGTCATACTTGTACAACAGGGTATGTTTTTCAGCTTCAATTTTTACGACGGGATTTTTGGGGGCTTAGTTTTGTACAGCGGGGTATGTTTTCTTTTCCCATGCAGTATGTCAAGATTTTCTCCCGGAATTTCCCTCCGATTGATGACATTGCAAATGCAATGAATGGTCCCTGTGTGACGCCCGAGAATCACGCGCTCAGTCCACAGGTCTTCTATGTATACAAACCCTTTATGGTTTGTGTATACATAGAAGATAGCGGCCAGCGGGCCAATACAAATCCCTGTGGCTCGACCGTGCAAGCACGCAAAGTTGTAACTGCATGTAAATCAGAAATCTGCTCATAACATTTTGAGATTAATCCGCAACTTTTATTCTGCCCATGTCGTACGACGGATTATACGTTGTCATTTGCAAAATACTTTGTACGACAGGGTACGCTTTTTTGCCATTTTCACCTTGTACGACGGGTTATAATACCTTGTACGACGGGGTATGCTCTTTGCCACTTTCAACTTGTACAACGGGTACGGGTTTTCGACGTCCCACGGCACACCCCTATCCAAGTTAAGGTCATGTGCCCCCCACTCCCCCGGGTTCATATGTAGCCGTGCACGACATCTTATTGGTCATAACCGTACAGACGGTAAAGGATAAACGAGTTACAATTTTACACGATAATTACACAAATATACATAAGAAGAATAATTTTTCACAAATAATATATATGAATGTTTATGCCCAAGTTGAGTTAGATTACGTGTGGGATTTCGTCAAAGGCGATTTAATCCAGCCATCTTGACAAACCTTGGTGGTGGAATTGTATTATTTTTCCCTCTGTGATATATTGGCAATAATCCCCTCCCATGACAAGGACACAATACTTAGCCAGTTGAGGCAGGAAGGAATGGCTGTTCTCTCTTTACTAGGATTCCAGTAGCTTGTAGGAGGCCAGAGCTTTGTAGTTTTTCATAGCTTCTCGGCTGTGAACACCGGTTAAAACATAACAATAATTAATCTCAGAGTCTGCCGAATGATAATTACACAATGAAGCTGGGTGATACAAATAAGAACACTATTATTGTCAGGAGGATCAAGTGTGTATCAGGATGAACATGCCACACTACCAAATATCGGTCTCTTTGAGAAAATGACTTATTTCCTATTTTAAATATCATCATGCATGGTTCATCTAAAGTTATGATTGTGTTGTCACTAGGCCTATGGTGATTCTTCACGGAGACTAGAACTGCTTTGGCGACCCAATGATATTTTCTGTAAACCAGTATTCGGCGATTTGAAAAGTGTAACGAGATTGGTACTTAAGGTGAAGAGAAAGAAAAAGAAAGGTTCTGCTTCAAAGACAATCAATATAACAGGTTTGTGACAATTCTCAAGAGTAAGCATGCTCTCAAATGAAGGCTCAGATAATGTTATTTTTTTATCTGCTGTAAGCTTTGCTGCAATACAAGGGGCATTTTGTCCATTATGTTATTTTATACTTCATACATTTATGCATGTATTGTGTGGTAAATTGCTCGGTCAGGTGAGGATTGTGATGACTCGTGTGAAGGAGAAATCATTGGAACAATCAGCTCCGCCTATAAATTCAACAGTAAGAATGTTACAGGCTTTCTAATGCAATTCTTATGCAATGACCATATGGAACAATTAGCATATTTGCTAACCCAAGAGCTATATTTTGAATAATCTATTCATGCTTGCAATTATGCACATGTGTTATGGGGGGGGGGGGGGGAAATTGTACATCTATAATGCAAAATCTACACTTAACGCAGCAATATACAGTGGTCCCCCTTGTGACAGTGGGATGTTGTGGCTGTTTACTCAGCTGATTTGCTATGTGGGTGAGATTTAAATTAAACAAAACATTCATGATGCTCTGATGATTTGTCCGCACAAAAAGAAAAGAATTTTGTATGAGTGAGGAAAATGGAAGGTTTTTCTTCTGTTTGAATTGCACCAGTCTGTGAGTATTCCGCACGCACTGACATATGGAAAGATCACAATCTACATGATCATATGAACAAGTTAGCCGAAGAGGTGAAACCAATGAATGCAGACAGACAGGTGACAGTTAGGGTGCTGCAGTGTCTGGCAAAATCGAAGGGAGGAAGTACAAATGTCTTATATGGTAAATAAACAGTGTCGGTTAGTAAACATCACCCTGGCAACACAGGGTTTTGGTTTCACAAGCTCTCTTAAATTTAATGTAATGGCATGGAAGGTGTGAATTAAGGAAGACGTGGTCTTTTAATGCTTATCGCTTGTGAGATTTCTTATGGTGAATTCAATGGGCTGTTAGCCATAAACTTTCACAGGGGCTGGATGGGAGGGGGTCAAATTAAGGGTTTCCACCATTAAAAAAGTGGCTGTTGGCTGGAAACGTGGGTCAGCCAGTACAGAGGGGTACACATTGCAAGTTGCTGTGGACCAACAGAAGTTGCCTGTTAGACTGGGTGGCCTGGTAAGATGGATATGAGTGGTACCACTGTACTACATTTCTGATACCTGCCAACACCACAGTTAGATGATCAGGCAAACTATGTTTAAATAACTTTGTGTCACTTTGTGAAGGCATGGCAGATTTCCAGTACTTACCCATGAAGAAAGTGGCCAGCTCAGCACCTGATTGCTACCACTCTACAGTGGGTGAGCTTTGTGTGGAGGAGCTACAGCCACGCTCCTGGCTCGACCACCCTGCCCCCTCACACATGCTTCCTCCCATCTTCTCCCGTATAGACACGCCTACTGATTATTGCTTCCGAGACGACCCCCTGCCTAAACAAAAAGAGAAATGTAGGAAACCATTAACCTCGGCACCTAATTTCATTGGCGGGTGTGAGTATTGTCTGCATCTTTGCATTGACCTCCAAATTAGCATCAACATATTCAGCATTGATTTATTCATTGCTGGTAGTTATAAAGTTGTTTGAATGACTTTTTGAAGCCAGGAAGCGTCGGCCTCACTTCACCGTTACCATGGATTTCATGGGTAAAGATGTTCCGGAAAGCCCGTTTCCAGAGGCACAAAGTCGCGAGAAAACCTTCATTGCTAAAAGAGGTGCCTATGTCATCGATGCTGTCAAGCAGGTGGGTATATCCAGTCAACCATTTGGCTTCATTATATGATTGTAACTTTGTTGTTTCATCTCAACATAGTAGTGAAATTATTTAGTACTCTTAGGAACAGAAAATTCAAATACCTCCATGGGATTAAGCTGAAGATATCATCTGGGTTCTATTGTGATATAGTTTATTAACATTTCAACCAGTAAATGGATTGAATACCAGCAGGTGACTTGGTTCATGTAACAATGGGAGTACTTCATTCAATCTGAAAGAGTTCACAATTTAACACTGCTAGGCATTTGTTGCTGTATATTACATAGAAAGATATTAACGTTTTCTGGAGTAAATTCAACCAACATTTGCCTCCGTGACTTAGTTTGAAACTTATAATCATCCGGATTAATCCTCATCTTTGTTCTATAATCATTGATAAATCAGATACACAGAATTGAATAAGCATGTTGTTTAACATGGATGTCATTATTGTTGTAGTATTTTGGATGTATGAGGTTTATATGTATATGGTCCAGAACTGCTATTGTATACACTACTCAACAGGCCTTTGAGGAATGCCCTATCTGGTCAAAGAATGAGATAGCAGTGAGATTAGCCGTTCCCCGCGAGCAACTGAAGGTAGTCCTGTCTGCCTGCGCCTACTACTGGATCAGCGGGCCCTGGAGGACCATGTGGTGTCGGTTTGGATACGACCCCCGCAAAGACCAAAATGCCAAGATTTACCAAGCTCTAGACTTCAGACTTCGTACTGCCGAGTTAGGTGGGTTTATTTGTGAGATTACATATTTTAGCAACAAATCAGTTTATCCCAACAAAGTAAATGAATTGAATACCAGCAGGTGACTTGGTTCATGTAACAATGGGAGTACTTCATTCATTGTGAAAGAGTTCACATTTAACACTCTTAGGTGGCTAGGCATTTGTTGCTGTAAATTACATTGAAAGATATAAATGCTTTCTGGAGTAAATTCAACCAACATTTGCCTCTGTGACTTAGTTGAGAAAAAACCCTTGCATATTTAAACCCAAATGGAGAATAACTAGTCTTGAAGGTATGTTTCCTAATAAAGCAAGGTAGCTCTCTCAATTAACTCATTGACCCCTGGACAATTTTTCGACCATTGGTATCTTTGGTATATAATCCAAAGAGTAACTTACTGATCGGTAATATTTTTGTCTCAATTGCTTGTTTTTGATGGGAAGTGCTCCCAAATACCAATAAATGACTACGGTTCAATCAAATCATTTTAACAAGAAGACTAAAAACAGAATAAGTCCTGCACAAAGTAGCAATGTAGTTTTTACGGTTTTCAGGCAGCAAGTTGAGTTACAGTAAGATCAAAGCCAAGCGCAGTATGGCTGTGTACACTCTGCCTCTGACCAAGGTGAAGACCGTATCACGAGTGGCGTTGATCCGCCATGAGAGACAAGAAGAGGGACAAGATTCGCAGGAGGAAGATCGACAGAACCAGATGAAAGAGGTGAGAATCAAGAATACAAGATCGAAGAGGAGATCAAAAAGGGGAGTGTCAGTGAAGGATCGAGTCCACTAGATCAAAGACGTGAGGTCAATACAACCAGGTCAAAGGAGGGATCACTGAGTTGATTCACAGTCAACTAGATAAAAGAGTTGAAGATCAAGACAACTAGGTTAAAGATGAGATGAAATGTGAGATTTTAGTCGAGGAACATGACAGCCTGATGGTGAAGGAGAAGGCCTCTTGACAATAGACAGTTGCTTTTGATCCTCATTCTCACGTCATATTTCAGATACCGTATGTGACTAAGATGATGTGGTTGCATACCATGGGAACACATACACAACATACTATATGATCATTGGAACTGGGACAGGAATCCAACCATCAATATCTGTACTGCTCTAAGGATAACCTAATCTATAAAACAAATAGATTAGAAGCTGTCACAAATACCCAACACTCACATTTTGTCATTTACAAATTTACCCATTATGCCTCCAATCGATCCAAGGAATATCACTCTCTGTCATCCAGGAGTCAACTTTCATCTTCCGCCCAGGAATCCTGCCTCCATATCGACAGATGTTCTACCAGCTCAAGTACATAGAAGTAGACGAGATTCAGAGGATGGTACATGCAAATGACGGCCAGGTCAGTCAATCATTTACATCCTGACTTGCTATTAACCCCTCCAATTTCAGGCTCAAATGGCAACTGTTCACAAGTATATACCAGCATAATCAAGGATTTGATTCTCAGGGATGGCAAATGTAGTCACCATTATTGTTGTTGCATGCTGTGCACTTAACACAACTCTACTCTTATGAATATTCATGAAGAACTCTTATTTGCGATCATGTTATGACAGCTATTGTTGCTGTGAGAGGAGACTTTGAAACTTTATGACAGCTATTGTTGCTGTGACAGGATATTTTTTGAAGCGTTATGACAGCTATTGCTGCAGTGACAGGCGACTTTTGGAAGCTTTATGACAGCTATTGCTGTGGTGACAGGCGACTTTTGAAGCTTTATGACAGCTATTGTTGCTGTGACAGGATATTTTTTGAAGCTTTATGATAGCTATTGCTGCAGTGACAGGTGACTTTTGAAGCTTTATGACAGCTATTGTTGCTGTGACAGGATATTTTTTGAAGCTTTATGATAGCTATTGCTGCAGTGACAGGTGACTTTTGGAAGCTTTATGACCGCTATTGCTGTGGTGACAGGCGACTTTTGAAGCTTTATGACAGCTATTGTTGCTGTGACAGGAGACTTTGAAGCTTTATGACAGCTATTGCTGTGGTGACAGGAGACTTTGAAGCTTTATGACAGCTATTGCTGTAGTGACAGGAGACTTTGAAGCTTTATGACAGCTATTGTTGCTGTGACAGGAGACTTTTTCACAACTTTTGTGACTGTGACAGGAGACAGTGTGTACGGAGAAAGACGGCTGGCTTTTGATGGACACCCTGGAGAAATCGAGAGCCCTCATGACATCACTGATCAAGACGATTCTCAATCCCAGCGATGACAGGAACCCCGTCCCCAAGATACTGGGTTTCCCTTTCAAAGGTAATATCTCATCACTAGCAGTGAAAAAGTCCTGTTGAAAGTATTGTACTGTAGTAAAAGACATAGAACTCTGTCCGTCTGATATACACGTCTGTTTCTCACATCATTAAACATATTGGTCAACAGAAATGATATCTGAAATACAATCTTTTGATGAAATTTTCGATATATTAAGATCATTCCATAGTAAAGTTTTGTCACAGACGGGACAGACAATGAAAGAAAAGTACCTGATTATAATAGCCAGCAAAAATAATTATGGTTATTTGTTAATTTTTTTAAAATGGCAAGAAATAGACCTGTAATTGAAATTATAACCGGCTGAACAGTGTCTAAATTTAAAGTATTTACACTGGCCTTGGAGACCTTCAGACTTGACTAGATTTGCCCCATTAATCTCTTGAATCTACTTCGTTATGCTTATTGAGCCCTTTTAATGGTATCTCCCATGGGCATCTATCTGAGGCACTGGCAATTTACACTCCACCTTCTTGTGCGGAACATAGGATATGTCAGGGATACTGGGGTAAGCAAAATTGTTCTTCCTGACTCCTACTGCCCTCAGAAAGGATACCTTCAGTTCAGCCTCCAAGACTTCCTCCACCTGGCTTATGTAGTGACAGGCCCACTCTGGGGAGTCTTGTTGCTGAGATTGAAAATTCCATAGAGTTTCCCAAAACTTCTTTGCATTGTAGGAAAGTTCGCCAAACAAATGCTTTACTTCCCCTCCAATGCTATCAATTGATACTTAACCATGAGCAGGTGCAAGTAGCTTTGCACTGGAAGTCCTGCTCATGCAGAAGAATATTGGCAAAGTTGACTCCTCTTTCCAAAGGTGAAAAACATATTTCACTTAAAGCTTAGATAAAAAGCAGATCCATTCACCAATATGTTCAATCCATATTTGTTTCCACTGGTGTTAAAAAATATCTATATCAAATTCTGCTCCGAGTTAGACAAATGTTAAAATATTTAATTCATTAAAAATCAAGAATTTCTTTATAGTATGCAACAAGTACCTGAAGCAAAAACTTATGGTGTCAATTCAAAAACCTTTAAGAAATATGTAAGAAGTGGAGATGAAAAAATTAACTGTTTATCATGCTAAGGTCATATGCTTCTTACATAGGAGAATGTCAGATTTCATTGGAATGTTTGTTTTTATGTCCAGTAAAAACATTTTTGTCCGAATTGTCACAGATGGGACATTCCAAAAATAAATTGTATAAAAAATTTGTGAATTATGATTAAAAGCTACAAGATTCTATTATTTTTACTGTCTGTGATTTTTATTTTTCTATAATTTGACTTCACACCCATAAAAATCCTAGATTTTAAATATATCCAGAGGACGAGTCCAATTATTTGATATAGAAACAGTCTAAGATAGTATGTGTGAGATTATTATTAGTAGCTATTAGTATTAGTATTATTAGGAATTTGGTGTCATGTCCTCACTACTGTGGAATGACCCATTAAACAATTGCAAGTTTTTGGAAAGAATACTATGAAGCCCTTGTGTCCATAAACAAATGACCTGGTATGTGTCGTTGTTTTAGCAGGAAAGTCTGGAAGGCAGACGAAGAACGTGAAAACAACATCTAGTAGCAAGTCATCTGCGGGTGTGTCAGAAGTGGTAATGAGAGCGCCATCTGGTGAAGCAACCAGTAATACTGACCAGGGGGCGACCAGTACTGCCCATGCTCAGCCGATGAAGGAGATGGGAGGCGAGCCTACGGAAGGGAGCGATGGGGAAACTGATGATGATGATGAGGAGGAGGAAGAGTACAATGCGATGGAGGAGGAATTGCTGGAACTAGCAACAGGACTAGATGGTGATGATGCTAGCTAGCTAGCTACAGGACTAGATGGCGATGATGCTAGCTAGCTAGCTACAGGACTAGATGGCGATGATGCTAGCTACTAAACTGTGGTGTTTGCTAGTATGTCTCTAGAATTTCCAGAAAATAAATAGCAAGGTCCTGAACACAAGTAAAGGTGTTTATTCAAAATCTTGAACTTTATACAATGTTGTAGCTGTAGGAAAATAGACCCTCAACAGGTTCCAATTGCAAAGCACAGAAAATGCATATGTTATATATTCCCAAAAGAAAGAAACATCCAAGGATAATATTATGTACGTTAAATATGTTAGTTTCATTTCACATCACGGGAGTAATAAAACAGAAAAATCATTGTATCTATTCTTATAACCTCAACACATTCTTAGACTATTCAATGTGTGAATTTACCACCTCCTGGACGCTCCAGCTTTGCATTAAAGCCTTCATGAAAGAACCATTTGGGTTCCTTAACATCCACGATATATATGTACAAATTTAGATGTTAATTGACAAGTCCATGTTGTGATTAAAAGCAATATTGTTATCACCATTATCCTCACAAAAACCATGTTTCAGTTTCTACCTCTACCATCTAGTCCAAGTCAATATAAGTGAACTTAAACTCAACTAATGCTGTAGCTGTTTTGAAGATCATGTCATGAGTAATAATGAGTATAATTTTCTTTCAGATCAAAAGCAGCTGAGTATATCATGATTAAAACAAGATGTTTTACTGAATATTTTAGCTTAACTTTCAATTGTAACCAATAAACCTATAATGTTGCATGAGCAAACATCAAATACTAAAATATAACAACTTTTGTGATTGATTGCTTCTTGCACATCAATACCTAAATCCACCTATACGATTTACTGAATCATGAAGATGTAAAAATGCCACTCCCTAACATCATAAATTGCTGTTAATAATATATATATATATATAATATGTTCACATAAATTTTATATCACAGTCGAATATTTGTTCATCATGTTACCATTGAAATACTTGTCACTCAAACAAATTAACACGAAAATAAAACTTCCAACAATGCAATTTAAAAAAACCAATTCACAGATTTAAATGGTGAGAATCAGAGGGGGTACTAGCAGCAACCACAGCAGCCACGGCTCTTCTTGTCCTTGCTTCCTGGTGGTTTGTTTTTCTTGCCCAGAATCTCCATTAGTTCTTTGCTCATGTAATACGGCTTTTCTGCAGATCCATCGTGACGCTCCAAGTCCTCCACTATAATCCCAACATCACCAACACATGAAATATCAATCCAGTGATTACTATACACCATCCACATATACATTACATGCCATTTATTGCAAACAAACCACAGGTGCTTTAAGGGGACCATCAGATTTTAAGTCTAAAGGTGTCAAATATGGTAGTTTGATTGCACAGTGACCCCTGCTATATAAAAGTGGATACAAATAACTCACAGAAGCAGAGGAATAGTGTGTCGACCCCCATACTGTATACGCTGAAGAAGCCCGACGCTATCACGTACATGGCAATGGCGATGATCTGAACCACGTCAAAACACCCAGATATAACCCAATGACAAGGAGCATATCAATGAAATACATTAGTAACAAGAATAATTTGAAGGATCTTAATTCATTTAATTTCAAACTACTACTGAAATGAGATTCCATAAAATATGAAACATAGCAAGTTAATTTTGAATTATCTTTCCTCATTTCAGCGAGAGAGTTGCATTAGGTGGCAATAATTTGAAGCTTGACATGAATTAAGCTTCACAAGGGAAATTCATGATTCAAAATAATAAACAAATTTAATATCAAAATGGACATGGACATTATTGTGCATTAATTAATTGATTTATCTACACAGACATTGGGGGACTGTGGTAGCTGGGAAGAGCAGTGCTACAGTAGACAGTGCCAGCACAGCAGGAGAGGATTTAACCATAACTAATGATCCGTTTGAAGAACTGCATTATTTTGAAACTAACTCGGATGAATATTCAACTCAATACACACCAGCATAACAAGCATCCAAACTCAAACAAAACAAAGGCACAGCATATGATACAACCCAACAACCAGGACCCCAAGTTGTAAAGAAAACATAAGGCATCACAACAAAACCTCCATTGGGGGTTCCAAATGACCATGACCTCAACAACCCTTTGATCTCATATAACTTACAACCACAGGTGCTATAACGAAGTTGAGGTCCATTGAATCCACTTTTGGGCTGATTTCAGGAATCTGACCATGGAATGTGAAAAAGGCCAAAAATGCTGGAATAAAAGGTTTGAGACCATGAGGGATTGACAACAGATTCTATGAAAACCTACACTGCCCAAGGCAAGAGCTTACACATTTGCAAGTGATGAAGGCAGTGGCAGTCTGACTACAAGGTGTACAATTCATTAGAATAACACAGTTTGTGGAATCCTGAAAGAGATCTAAATCAAGTTAACAGAATTTGTAGCAAAAGAGTTTTATATGGCGTGGAGGGATGACGTGCAGGAATGGACAGCTGCAATCAACAGATTACAGTATGAAGGAACAATAACAGACATAATTTCTCATACGAGATTATGTGTTAGTGAGCAAACCAGAACAGACAGGTGCAATGTTAATGTTGCAAAGGTTAAGGTCATGACAAAGGTCGTGCAACCTATGACCTTTGGCTAAAGCTAGTACATATGTCACACAGTGCACGTGATTAAGTTTAGCCATGCAAACTGCAGCTAGTACAGATTAAGGAAATACTGAGTAAGTGCAGGTGTTAGGGTCAGGAAAAGAGGTCATGTCAAAAGGTCACACAGCACTCATAGTTACTCACAATGACTGGGACCAAGTAATAATTGAGCTCTGGTTCATAATTCTTAACATAATCAGAAATTGAGTCCCAAGGGATGGCATCAGAGAGGTCACCGCTGAAGAAGTAGAAGGAAAGAAGCCCTGCAACGGCAAACATGTGCAGCAACATTGATAAGTGTGTAATATACGATTATATACCGTATGACAAACATATCCTCTGCCTCAATATTTATGAACAAAAATTTCTTCACCAGAAAGCAGGACCTCACATGGTCTATTCATGTGAATGCAATGCTATACCAGACACATATATTTACTTGAATTATTTTTGAATTATCACACAAACAAATAAATCTCACTTGATGACCCCCATAACAATCTGTATTTGTAATAGTCCACTGGGGCCGATTACAGCCAGTAACAATGAAAGCATAACATGTCGATGGTGTTTTCCCTTACTGATCTACGTCAAACTTACCAACAGCTCCCACGACCATAAGCTTCCCCACAAACACCACAAAGTCTGTTACTTTGTCCACCACAGCCACTCTGAAACAGACAGATAGCCACATAAAACATTGTTCGGTGATAGCAGGATAATCAAAATTGGATGAAGGTAACTTCCGGAGGTGTTGATAAATGTCATTATACTAACCTGATGATATTGCGCATAATCAAAAAAAACGCATTCTTGGCTGATGTACAGAAATTCTTGCCATACACCGCCACCTGGTGGCAATGGGAAAACAGGGATTCATGGAAGAGGGGTTGGTACATTGTAAATTACAGATAACTAATGTTCAAATACCAAGTTCAATCAAGCAATTCGACACCAAATCTATACTAGCAACTGTTGGTTTATTGTGTTTTCATGGAACAGAAAGGAGAGGGGGGAATGCTACTCACCAGGATGTAGGCATTTTTATTGATGAATTTCATGAACTTCTCCAAACACCAGAAACAGCACTTCAGGCACCTGGTTAGAAGATGAACAGAATAAGCTTACAAAATGGACAATATGATGACCAATTTCATGTTAGCTGAGTATATGGATGAAATGATGAAATTCCATTAAATTTGTGGGTGGACAAAACAATGAAAACTTTCAATATAACTTAGGGAATGGCAACGCTTAACATAGAATGACTGAGTATCAGATAATGATATTAAAACATGGGCTATTGTACTAAATCTACCATCTCAAACTCAATTGTTGTAGAGCAATGCCATAAAAAAAGTCAGCATTTCCAATGATATTATATTTTCTGGGGAGCATCAATGGACTTCAAAATGCAGTCCCCTACTTGATGAAGAACTTGGCGACCCTGTTCTCAGAGGCCTTCAGTTTGTGATCGACATACTCCAGAAGGACACGGATCATCTGGATGATCGCGATGATCAGAGATCCAAATGCGATGGACCCCAAGTGATATCTGTCAGATCATCAATATTACAATGGTGATATACATTTAAAACAATCAATGTTCAAAAGGTAGTATATTATACAACCAAACTCATAAAAATTGTGAGGATGTCCTCCACAGTCAGAATAGGATTATCAATCAAATTGAAGAAATAAAAGCTTCGCTTCAACAATGAGGTGATGTCACAATGGTGATACATGAGGAACACTCATGTATGGATGGCACCTTAGAGGTACTAGCGTCCACGTGTCACAAACTCTGTATTGTAGAAGTCTGTTCACGTGAGAGGCAAACGGTAGAGGCATGAACCAAATAAAAAACCAGAGGCTGACAATCACCTGAGAGCCCGCCACAGGGCAGCTGACACAGGGAATGCTGGGATATCTGACGGCTTGTTGAAGGCCCAGTAGTATGATGCAAATGATCCAGCAAGCACAATCTGTCCCAGCGCCACGATGAAGTTCATAACCCAGAACCACATGAAAAGCTGGAAGATCTGTAGGTAAATCGTGTACCTGAGAGGCAAAGCAAACAGACCTATACAGACACACATAGCATAGCTGCATAATCATTGCAGTAAATCATCCCATTTCCTTCTAGTTGTTGCTCAGGCACCATAAAGTTGGCACACAGAGATTTAAATTCAACCATCTAAATGTGTCCATAGACAGGCTTCCACTTTAGTGTTCCAACGGCTGTAATATGACAACAAGACAGGAATCATCCACCTCTATACACATTGCCACCTGAATAAACTCATCCTAGGAGGCATTACTGTACAATGCCATCAAAGAAAACAACAATAGAAACAAGTGATTCCACCAATATAAACATTTTTATGGGCTTGTATATTAATCAAAATTCCATTTGCCCTCATTTGTTCCGCTGGTGACATATTGGGGAGCTGTTAAATACAATGGTACTCACTCTCCACCAAACTTGATGAAGCTGCATACCTCTCCAATTGTACCGTTCTCCTGTACAACAAAACACCACCATGAAATATGACCTTGACTTCATGAGTGGCATCATGAGACCATAGGGACAACACAATTGATATCATGAGACCATATGGACAACATGAGTGACATCATGAGACCACATGGGCAACATGAGTGACATTATGAGACCACATGGCCAACATGAGTGACATCATGAGACAACATGAGTGACATCATGAGACAACATGAGTGACATCATGAGACCACATGAACAACATGAGTGACATCATGAGACCACATGGGCAACATGAGTGACATCATGAGACCACATGGCCAACATGAGTGACATCATGAGACAACATGAGTGACATCATGAGACCACATGAACAACATGAGTGACATCATGAGACAACATAAGTGACATCATGAGACAACATGGGCAACATGAGTGACATCATGAGACCACATGGCCAACATAAGTGACATCATGAGACCACATGGCCAACATGAGTGACATCATGAGACAACATGAGTGACATCATGAGACAACATGGGCAACATCATGAGACAACATGAGTGACATCATGAGACAACATGAGTGACATCATGAGACAACATGAGCGACATCATGAGGCAACATGAACAACATGAGTGACATCATGAGACAACATGGGCGACATCATGACACAACATGAGTGACATCATGAGACCACATGAACAACATGAGTGACATCATGAGACAACATGAGCGACATCATGACACAACATGAGTGACATCATGAGACAACATGAGTGACATCATGAGACAACATGAGTGACATCATGAGACCATATGAACAACATGAGTGACATCATGAGACAACATGGGCAACATGAGTGACATCATGAGACCACATAGACAAATGAGTGACATCATGAGACCACATGGACAACATGAGTGACATCATGAGACAACATGAGTTACATCATGAGGCCGCATGGACAGCATAAATGCATGTCAACATGAGCCCACCTAAAGATCATATGTTACTTTATTAGACCAACAAGAGCTTGTGTTTGATGTAATTGGACCATTTAGTATGTGTGGGTAACATTGATATACCAACTAGATCTTGTGTTTGATGTAAATGGACCACTTAGACCACTATATCTAGGGGATATCATTAGACAAACTACATATTGTGCTTGATGTTACTGGACCAACTAGAACATGTGTGTGGCATTATTAAAGCTTTTGTTTGACATTATAGGACCAACTAGATTTGTGAGTGTCATAATCTGTCATGGTGCCATCACGCACATATTCCATATAAATATATGACATTGAAGAATCAACCATGTCAACAAACACAATATATACCCCACACACTTTACCATGTACTTAAAAGTATGTAATGTACTCACAGAAGGATCACAGGGGATGCGACCCACAGTCTCATCATACAGGATTTCCTTGAACGTGGCGTTCGTCTCCGTGCCGTTGATTGTCATGTTGACATTCGTGCTGTTACTCAAACCAAATTTCTTATCCCCCATAGAGGCTAAGAATCTGTGATGCTGAGGTCAAGGTCATTCATCTCACTGATTCTGCTGCAACAGCTCATCGGTAAGAATAGGGTGGATTGTTGCTATAGTAACAATAATTGCAATCAAACTGATGCATTGCCAGGCAGGTGGTAAGGGCAAGTGAGTGGGCAAGGCTGTGTGATCATCAATACAATGAATCCTAAAACAGCTCACTCACATAATTTAAAAAATGCAAGTAATGTATAAACAAACTAAAGTTTATTTTTAATGCCTTCTTAAACAATAAAAAAATAGAATAAAATATGGCGAAGTTGCATCAGGCTTAAATAAGCAGTATGTGCAGTTATGTTGCCAAGGATACAATGCTGATGTTCCCCAGTAAGCGAGGGCAACCACCTGAAGCAGCATGGGGATAAGAGGCCAGAACAAGGTGAACACCATGTTGCCTACTGCCCTGTATACAAGAAACACACAAGTATATCAGGTCGACAGCTGAGCTGAATCGCAGATGTCAGTAACTGGGTCATGGTATCGCAGCTTCACTAACACAATGAGTTATGTAAAAGACGGCCAAGGTAGTGTACATGATGTCGTTAACATTTCAGATCATGCTGCAACTTGTGATATTAAGGGTCACAAAGACAGTGTAGCAAGGGAAGGAAGATTCTACTCATGGGGAAGTTGACAGAGTGTGGTTTTAACAGCCCGTTAAAAATGTGACATCACAATTAAATCACAGAATGAAAATGAGAGATAAAGGGCTACTGGAGGATGCTTCAATCTGTAGCCTCTCACATCTCCAATGCCTCACAGTATGAATGGTTTGACCACTGGTCAGATGAGGGACTGACCTGCTGGACTCTTTGATGAGTGCTATTGCGATGCAGATTCGTTCTCGGAGGAAGATGACAAGCAGCAGAGTGATGCCAAGAAAGATGCTGCTGATGATAACTGCAACACACGCCACATGCACGGGGATGTGTAACGTGATATTCAACACCCGTCACATACAGAGCTGATGTGTAATTCAACACCCGTCACATACAGAGCTGATGTGTAATTCAACACCCATCACATACAGAGCTGATGTGTTATTCAACACCCGTCACATACAGAGCTGATGTGTAATGCAACACCCATCACATACAGAGCTGATGTGTAATGCAACACCCATCACATACAGAGCTGATGTGTAATTCAACACCCGTCACATACAGAGCTGATGTGTAATTCAACACCCATCACATACAGAGCTGATGTGTAATTCAACACCCGTCACATACAGAGCTGATGTGTAATGCAACACCCATCACAAACAGATCTGATGTGTTATTCAACAACCGTCTCATCACATACAGAGCTGATGTGTAATTCAACACCCGTCACATACAGAGCTGATGTGTAATGCAACACCCATCACATACAGAGCTGATGTGTAATGCAACACCCATCACATACAGAGCTGATGTGTTATTCAACAACCGTCCCATCACATACAGAGCTGATGTGTAATTCAACACCCGTCACATACAGAGCTGATGTGTAATTCAACACCCGTCACATACAGAGCTGATGTGTAATGCAACACCTGTCACATACAGAGCTGATGTGTAGTTCAACAAATGTCACATACAGAGCTGATGTGTAATTTGCCTCTAATGGTTGTAGAACTCACGTAGAGCAAGCCAGGTCTCTGTCAGGTTGGTGTAGTAGCTGAGGTTGGTGGTGAACAAGATACTTTGTGAAGAGGATGTGTAGCCTTGCGAGTTTTTCAATTCATCCCACTTGATGTAGCAGTAGTAGGTTGCTGTAGATCAAACCATCATTAGCATCAGAGATCAATGGAAAGATCAAGGGTGATGAGGATTAACTTAGAGCATTACTCAAGGTAAATGGAACATTTGTAAATTTCTATTCTTTTATCATGATTATATTTATGAAGGCATCCTAATCAATGGTTCCCCTATCTTGAATGTAGTTGACTGATAAATCTTTTTGGCTTATTCAACAACAAGAACAATCCACTGCCTCCCCATCCCAACCCATTCCCCCATCATCCCACCCCACTCCCCCATCATCCCAACTCCACTCAACTCCACCCACTCCACCCCACTCCACCCCACTCCCCCATCATCCCACCCCACTCAACTCCACTCCACTCAACTCAACTCCACTCAACTCCACTCAACTCCACTCAACCACCACCCCACTCCCCTCATCCCACCCCCACCCAACTCAAATCCACTCAACTCCACCCCACTCCCCCATCATCCCACCCCACTCCCCCATCATCCCACCCCACTCAACTCCACTCAACTCCACCCCATCCCCACCATCATCCCACCCCACTCAACTCCACTCAACTCCACCCCACTCCCCCATCATCCCACCCCACTCAACTCCACCCACCCCAATCAACCCAATTCCACCCAACTCCGCGCCACTCCACCCCACACCACTCCACCCCATTCCAACCCACTCCACCCCACACCACTCCACCCCAAACCACTCCACCCCACTCCACCCCATTCCACTCCACCCCAAACCACTCCACCCCACCTCATTCCACCCCACTCCATTCCACACCACTCAACCCAACCCCAATCCACTCCACCCCATCCACTCCAACCCACTCCACCCCAATCAACTCCACCCCTTTCTACCCCACTCCCCCACCACCCCACTCCATCCCATTATTTATATACTTTAACGTCCTTTTGAAGAGACCCACCGAAGGAGAAGAGCCCGAGGAAGATAACGATGGTGAGCCAGACCATGACCCCCGCTATCCAACGCATCAGAATGATCCAAATGAAGGTCACCAGTGCTCCCAGTCCCAAAAAGCTGCAACACCACATGTATCAATCATGATTACTGCTATCAGAAATTAAAGGGTAAAAAACGTTGTTTTATTAAACCTGACATAAATCACCAAGCTCTGTATATTCACACCAGCTCAGCATCAACACCAAATGTGTCATCAATGAAAGACGTGAAATTGCTTTCCTGAGGTGGGATTTGCTCATGTCTGGGTAGGTATGCAGCAAAATGACAGTGCTATGGATGAAATACGTCCCTGCTGGTAGTTACGGTGATCACAACACCCCCTCCCCACCCGTTACCAATGGTTTTTATCCACCAGAAGTATTATCCACCAGAAGGATGACACTATACAACATGATGGAATAAGGCCGACTTATATAAAGAACCATCAGTATGTCACTGACTTACCTCAGAATGAGCCACCAGGAAGCTCGTACATCCTGGAAGATTTTCATCCCATATTCCTTCAAATTCAGAAAATAGGCCAAATATCTGCAAACAAATAAAGCCTTATAATAAATGTTCACTTGAACTAGTTATGACCAAACCCACAAGAATGTCACAGCAGCCACGTGCAGAAGTGAGTGAAAACCCCACAGCTATTGCTCCATAAACATGCTTAAGTTGTTAAAATCATAAACATCTTATACTCAAATTTCTTGCTTTGTACTGTGCACCTTCGTAATAGTTTTGTTACTCGCTGCTTGTTGGTGCTTGAGTGGGGACTAGCCAGAGAAATAATGAGTCCAGGAGTTGAGTTGCTTATTGGTTTTATTGAGTTTTCAACAATGAAGAACTACTGCGATTTTGGTCAGAATCTCGTCTCTAGACTAGAAAAAATCTCCGCTCTTGGCAAGATAAATTTTGCTGACTGACCCTTGTGTCTTTGCTTATAAAGGTCCAAGGGCTGCTGGATTGACCCAGACTAAACATGTTGTATTGAATAATTTAGAAGATATAGTTTCAAAGTCAGATGAGCTAGAAAAGTATTATAACAAACAGCTAAGAAATTTCAAAACACAGGTTGAATATTGCGAGCCATGATCTCTATAAACGCAGGCATCCATTCAATCAAAGGCAATAAATTCAGTGCCCACGATTGTGACGGACATTATGATCATATCATTATATTTACACATAGAGTTAGTGATCATAACGTTGAGTTCAGCTCATGCTCATTACTCCGGTTAATATTATTAAGTTAGGATTTTTTGTCTGTGTCTGTAAACACACAACCATCAGTCTATAACAGGTCATGTATCGAAATATACATCACAATTATTGCTTTTAGATTGAACTTACTCTACACCATTTTCCAGAAGAGTTCCGTTCAGTTGGTTACCAAACTTGTCCACAATGTCAGTGCCATTAGCTTGGACTAGACCAGTTGCTGAATCGATGAGTTCGGTGATTAATGTGGGCACACATCGTCCAACCACTGTTAACACACAGGATCAGTGATGAACAAAGCGTAGATGGATTAATGGGTTGATGAATGGATGATGCATGCATAGATGATTGATGTGTGGCAAATACAAGGTGGGTAAATGATGCAGGATTGATGGATGGAAAAGAAGGAAAGGATTGATGGCTGGAAAGGACGGGATGGCTGGAAAGGACGGGATGGCTGGAAAGGACGGAATGGCTGGAAAGGATGGAAAGGACGGGATGGCTGGAAAGGATGGAAAGGACGGGATGGCTGGAAAGGATGGCTGGAAAGGATGAAAAGGATGGGATGGCTGGAAAGGATGGAAAGGATGGAAAGGATGGAAAGGATGGAAAGGATGGGATGGATGGAAAGGATGGAAAGGATGGGATGGGATGGGAGGGGATGGGGAGGGAGGGAGGGAGGGAGGGAGGGAGGGAGGGGAGGGAGGGAGGGTAGGTAGGTAGGTAGGTAGGTAGGTAGGTAGGTAGGTAGGTAGGTAGGTAGGTTGGTTGGTTGGTTGGTTGGTTGGTTGGTTGGTTGGTTGGTTGGTAGGTCGGTCAGTCGGTCGGTCGGTAGGTATGCTCACGAAAATAATAGATGAATGACATTAAATGAATCACTTGATAAACAAATGAATGAATGAGTGCATGCATGCATGCATGAATTAATGGAATTAAATGAACCAATTAATTGACCAATAATAAATGAGTGGAAGTGAAAGTATTAAAAAACAAATGAATGAATGATTTGAACGAATGATATAAATGTATGATATGAATGAATGAATGAATGAATGAATGAATGAATGAACTGACACGAGCTGGATTGGAGGTAGTAGGCAGCACACTCTTCATCCTCCACCAATGCCTGCACCGACTGAAAAGACACTCGCTCAGTCAATTTCAAAGCTCAACATTCAGTTTCACCACAAATGTAACTGACAGTTTAGAGAGTTAACCTCATTATCATCGCAGCAAGTTGCATCATCAATTTATGTGAAATTCTGCGAAGCATTTAAACTACTTTCAAGTTAAACTAAGCAGTGAATTGAATGTGCAGTGGTAATTATTGTTATGAAGTTGTGACACATTTGAGCAGCAGCATATGACCATGGTAATCAGGGAATGTGCTGGTAAGGGGAAGTACTACTACGTGCATGCAAACGAAACCATTCTCCATGTTGCGTAAAGATTATCGGAATTCGATATCACACAAGAAATATTGAAAGTGTTATTCCAAAAGTTATCCGTATATAAATCTATCTACAAAGGATGAGATATTTCTTCCATTGCTAATCCCATGCAGCAATAAGGGAGCTTCTATTGCAAGCGAAATCCAAACAAGTTTTACCGCCTCAGTAGAATTTAGGTCAACATCCAGTCGACACACCATGTTGTTTTTCAAGTTAGAGTCGAGCAGAACATTTGGCCAGGCAAAGGCAAACGAGGGACATTTATCTACACAGACCTGGATGGCAAGACGGATTAGTCAGTTAGTACAATAGAGGTAGGGGTCAATGAGTACAGTAGATACGGCAAGCAGAAGTGACTACACAGGCGGGTGTAAAAGATGCTAGAGAAATAAAATAAACAAGCGCAGCCATAAAAACGCAACACAAATTATATGAGAAAGTGAACAAAAAACATCAGTTAGTAGTTTCACAGATGTTGGGAAAAGTTATTATTAACAAGTTAAATTCCCCACTTCCTCCCTATATCAACAAACAATATCTACACAGTTAACTTGCATAAAAGCACATTTGTCCTGATCCAATCATGCTTGACGGAAACACCTGACCCCAGCATGCCACACACTAGTTATACCTTTGAGGAGGAAACTGGATGAATAGTATTTAGACATATCATATCTAGGCGCTGCTGTGTTTCATTAGAATTGGGGGTCGCAAAACTCCATTCAGTCTGGGGACATTCCTCTACGCACACCTGTACAATCACGACACCTGACACTTTAATTGCCTGACGTCATCGTTTACGAGACACCCGACTGAACAACACCATTTAGACGAAACCCCCATTGGTTTAGTTGGTAACCACAGTGACATCTTGGATCAAGAACTCAGCTGGGTTTGATCATCTTTAACAACAGAACCTGAATTAATTCCATATCTGACTCATCAGCGACTAACTAGTGTAGAAATCGACCTGCGAATGATCTGATCCATGCCGTTGTATTATTAGAGGTACATGGTAGATGCAAATGTTTGATACTGATCGACAATTATCTGAACTTTAGGATTCGTTAATCAGCAGGTATCATGGAGTGAAGCCAGCCGTGAAAACCAAGTCTGATTAGGGCATTTCTCTACACACACCTGTTCATCACTACACACACCTGTTCATCACATCACCTGATTACATGGTCATTTATCCTTGAAACTCATAAACCACTACACATTAGTGGGTACGGTGCACAGCCATTGCTATAATTCTAACACAAATTGCAACACCACCGATGGTGCAAATGGTTGTTTTCCATTGTGACGTCACAAACAAGAAGCAAGCGTGTTAGATCTACACATGTTACACAGGGGTGCAGTGTTAGTGACTAGAGTAGTGTTACCCGCGCACAGTCAACCTATAACAAATGCTACCTTTGTTGACTCTGCAGCTTTCAGGTCGTCACACAACATTTCACTCCTACCCTCATTGTCTCTGGTATTCAGAGCAGTTTCTTGAGCATAAAGACTAAACCACTCCCATGATGAGTTAGGACACGCGGATACACAAATCTAAACAACCCAGGAAGTAATATTATTCAATTGACGTTTTTCGACAATCCTCATGCACATACATCTTATGGAGCTTCTGAAATTTCACCCTGGAATGTAAATTGTAAATGAATCATTGAGGAATTCTGAAAAGAAATCAAACTTTGATTATAAACATATCAAACCTAGCCATCTAATTTCCCGATCGTATAATCCTATTTTATCACCGACACCCAACAAATATCTAACCGCGAACGTAGAATAAGCAGCTATGGCGTCGCTTTTCGCTAAGCCGAGACCACGTGGTATACCTTAGACGCATTAAACAGGTCCGTTTCATTTCGACATATCATACGCGACCGGCCTTGGATATCCATAGTTTTTGTGAAGACTTCCTTGTAATGCAATTTCTGCCAAACCCATGGCTCTGACGGACATTCTTCCACACATATCTTATACACGACGATAAGATCAGTTGACACAACAAGCGTACAGAACGCGATTACATATCGAGAACAAATTATAATTATTCGCACCAGACCGGTAATTACTTAAAAAACAAAATCAACGATGTGCTAAATTACACAATTAATAATATCAGAGTGCATGCATCAAGATAAAGAGTGATGTGAATTAGAATTACCATTCTACAAATATCGCGGGTATTCAATGAAATTAAAATAAGCTCACTACGTTTTTGTTACCAATCACTATAAGGACGCACCCATATTTTAAACTAACCGAGATCCCGTTTATTCGCGTCATGCGAATCCCATGCCAGTTTGTTTTTCATGCACCAAGCAACTTTATCAGTTACAGGAATTAATCAAGTACGACATTATACCACTGAATTCCCCAGATGTTGCACAGTGAATTCAGCAAGGGATATAATTTACGCGCCATTTCACCATGCACAATGACGTGACTGAACAGAAGCCAATCCTTCATACTAGCTGTCATCTGCGTTGGCGATTGCGTTGTTGATTTCGTGATCAAGTTAAAAATCAAACTTCAGCGTAAAAACACGCAGAATGAACACGACATCCACACAGACATATCTTTCCGCACCTCAGGCGAATCTCGTGGTATATTTCACATCACAAAATGCTATTCGCCATTAAGTTGTCTTTAACTAGAAATCTAACCATGAAAGTATGTAATACATCGGTTTCAGTCATGAAAATTAGAGCCATGTATTTCAATTAATAAATTTACCCAAAATAGAACCATAACAGCGATATATTCATCAATTGTGTCGGTTCGTCTTATAAATAGACTCTACCTGAGGGGTGGGACAACCAATGGCCACCACAGACGGCCCCGCAGCTGCGCAGTCCAGCAAATCAAAGAAAAACACGTATGGCTTGTCCCTGAAAACCCACACCATTGTTAAATAAATATCTTAGTGTTTATAAAAAATATGCAGGCACGGCACATCACGTAATGGATGACCATGTCAATTACAGAATGCTATCATAATTGTTATTTATATTGTGAAACAGATTTTACGTCTATCGTTTTTCTTGGTCGTAATGTGGATGCAATACCGGAGGAAACCATGTATCAGAACTGTGGTTATGGGGTAATTCAGCAAATGAATATACATTCCAATAAACTGCATTTAACAACCAATTCCAACTTCCCTATTTAACCATCGTAGCAAGTTTAACAAGCATCCACTCACTCGTTATCGCCATATCCACAGATGTTGCCCTCCGAGTCAGACGGGTAGAGAAGAACCTTAGGATCTCCCATGATGAAAGCTGAAATAGATTGCACCACGTCTTTACGGGAAGGAGCTAAATTGTCCGTAAAGGACTAGTATCCCCTGAATGCAACCTCGTTATATACAGCTGTCCGGTATGTTAAGGTGCTCGTTGTACTATGTATCAATTAGGCGTCTGTTATACTCAGGTATTCATTATACCTAGGTGCATGGTATATATAGGCGCCCATAATACTCACGTGGTCGTAATGAGACATGTTCTACCGAATATCACATCCAAATATGTATAACTTGAATTATGAGAAAATCCAATGCTTCTACAAATCAAGCTGTCATGGACAGCAAATGACATCTCACCCCATACGCCTACTGCCACAAAAGCCACGAGGAATATGATGAAGAGGATGCAACAGATGACGTCAGTACAGCTGCGGTTCTTGATTGGCCCGTTGAAGGTGGGGTCATACTTGACGGGTTCCCCTGAAAGACACGAGACGAGAAAAAATAGGAGACCCATCAGATATTTATTGTTTGTATAAAAATGTAGTTAGATTCTTCGTTGGTATATATATGAAATTCAAGCGGTTAAAACACCCGAAATCGATGCTGATTGAATATCGCGAAAAAAAAGATGAGATATGATTATCACGAGTTTTGACCCCGAAGGTGACATTCCGTTGACGTCTATATTACGAATTCTTTTCTCATGAAAAAATAATATAAAAACATATCCTTTCTGAGAAGAACAGGTCATAGGACACTCCATGAATAGATCATGGTAAAACCTACCGTCCAAACGGACGAATAATCTATCCCCCATCCCTATGACCACTGGGTTGCAGAGAAATAGCCCACAGAGCGAAGGGAAGTGGTTTAAGAATACCCTCACCATATTCAGGTTTCTCCACCAGTGAAGACGATTCAGTCTTTTCCGCCGACGAATCGGGCTCTTTTTCTGAAGCACCCATATTACAGCGGAACGACCAATATTGGTTGAATGAAATGCAATGGTTTTGTCCTTCTAAGTAGGGATTTGTCCGAGGTTTTTCGACAGCAGGACAATCGAGATTTCACTCAAGCTCTTATCCAAAAGTAGATGCCATTACATCCGCATACCTGACGTCGACGAATATCGATAACAATGTTGGGTGAATCTATAAAGCGCTGTCTGCGTACACACCTTACTCACATAGACAACGCATCCAACAATCGCCACCCCAACTGACACGACCAGGGCTATAAGAGATAGAATGATATATATACACCAGCCAATATAACATCCTGACCACGAAATATCCACAGAGCAATGCACGATCCCAAAAGCATCCAGGCATCTATTGTTACACTAGCAGTCCACAAAGAATTGCGAAGTATTTGAAGTAAATCCAAATTGCATATCAGATAGTTGTGAGCCTATCAATGCAGATGACGGATGGGATTACATCCATTTATCGTCCAGACATCCACAATAACTCACAAAGCCTTCCCTCGACGAGACGACCATATGACATCATCCCACGCACGGTTCAGACAAACATGGACTCTCTCTTCTGAGTTCACCTTGGCATCTCATCAAATCATTCACTATTTCCAAGCCAAAAACATACGCATTAACAATCTAAACCTCAGCAACGGCGCCGTCGAGATACAAATGTGCGGATTTGAGCAACGTTTAGATATGTGTGGTGATATGTGGTCATGCGGCGAGGGTAAATAAGGTTTGTTGAACAACAGTCAAGCGCACGCGTGCTCTCATACACCACCTGTTGCCATCCGCCCATGACATATACGTGGAGCCACTACGCTAGTAATTAAGTTCGACCGAATGGACAAAGGCCGAATATTCACAGCTGACGTCGATCAACTGCAGTGAAAAATGGCGTTGTGTTGCGTACAATTCATTTGTAAATTAGTCCACTGTTGACAAAAGACGATATCTAAAATTATGGCATCTCGTTAAGTTACAAAATCTAACATAAATATTAACACCGTTAACTTAACAGATTCGATCAGTGGAACAACCACCCATTGGGGGTGGGGGCGCCGAATCGATATCGTCCGAGCGAGACAGCTGAGGTCTGTTCAGCGAACTATAGCCAGAGAGACGACAACGTGTTACTCAAAACTTTATTATAATATGTCTCCGTCCTGAGAAACAATCCTACAAAGTCTCTCGGCACATAAAGAAAACGTATCATAAATATCCATTTGTAGCAAGAAGCGAAATATGTCTCAACTGCGGTCAAAGAAGCCTCGACAATTGACAGGGTTTTGATAGATGGTTTTGATTAATTTTGCGGCATTATGTATCGAAGTGGACTTTTACGTAAGCTCATATTACCCATGTAAGAACATGAAGGAGCTGATGAATCCCCGCAAAATCGACCAGTTCTTATACAGGTGGTGATTAGAAGAGGGTCCAGGTTAATCAACATGATTAATCGCTCGAAATGGAACGCTTCGCCGATCACGTGTCATCCTTTGCTATAATCTCGCTGTACATTCACTCAGTGTTTAATCTCGAATATACGTATGACACAGTAAACATTATCGATCGATCACGTAAACATTATCGATCGATCACGTAAACGGGATGAGAAGATCAAACTAACAATGTAGCTGCGATATTAACCATGTAGTTGTGTTACGACCCAAAGATACGACGAAGGATCGAATTGTGCTGTTTCCATGTGAGACAATCAGTCTAATAGGCAAATGAAAGTCTGACCCAATTGTTTGAAGTTGGGTTAAGCAAATGGCTGACTATTTTAACTTGGATCAGCCATTTTACTTGCCCTAACTTGAAATAATGGGCTAGGCTGGGATCATGTTGGAATAAATTGCACAGAAATAAGATGGGGGATCCATTTGGATGGTAGGGAACCCATTCTGATACTTATTGCAAGTGCATAGTGTCATTTACTTGGACTATTTTAAGATGGGTCAGCTATTTACTTGTCCCAACTTAAAATAATGGGCTAGAACTTTTCCAAAATATATTGGATTTGTCCGAGATCAAACATCGCTCCGTGGCGCGTGTTGGAGAGAGCGATGGAGAGTGACAGAGTTATTGTGCATTATTTCTTTCTCTATTGGATTCGTCCTTTGTATGTTGCCATTGATCTCTGAAGGTTTCATGAAAATCCATTCATAACTTTTTGAGATACCTTGCTATCAGACAAACAAACAGACAGACATCGAATGAAAACATATTACTACTGGACGGAGTTAAATTCAGGATTACGGGTACATCAGCGAGTGCTGTCTTACCATGCATTGCGATATACTTTGGCGAAACAAACCGATAATATAATAATAAACGCGTCGCGGCTCTCCATTCCAGTCGTGCCTGTCAACCCGCCGTCCAATTTTAAAATGGGTCAACCCATCTTGAAATTTCAAGTTGGTTCAGGACAATTTTAAAATTGACCGGATTTCAAGTTGGGTTGTAACAGTTGTACGTCAAAATGACACAACTCCATTGTATATCATAACGTGAATGAACTTTTAACGCTTTAGCCGACCATTATGATACTACCACCAAACTCGCATGATGCAGTATGACATTAAAGACTTATACCCAGAAAATAATTCAGTATTTATCAGTCGTTCGTCGTCATAATGTTTTTTTTCAAATTATGAAAATGACCTTATATCATTAAAGTTATGGTGCTAAAAACACACCTCTTTGTTGCGCAGACCCACCCCGATCTTGTGTAGGTACCGCATTTAAAGACGGATACTACACAGGCCAGAGAACCATCTTATCTCCCTCTTAAAGGGAAAAGGGACATCCTGACCCTCCCTTAGTAGGCACACCCAATGGACTCGCCCATTTGGGCCAGGGATTCAGGGCAGGGATGCTTTGATGCGAGTAATGTAAAACTTTTTCCCCCAACTTGCGCTAAAGGCTTGGACCCGCTTTTGTAGCCCAAAATAGAAAGTTTATTTAACGAAATAGGAACAAACACGGTAGTTTAATTGACATCCGCCATCCACAAAAGCTCTCTTTCACAGCTAGCTTCCCTGGGCGAGGTGTTGACGCCACGGGAATAAGGTGAGAATAAGGTGAGAAAACATACGCGATGCATGTGGTCTTGAACTTGAAAACAAACATGTTGCTGTGTTTCGGACTTTTTACCACTTCCCAAGTTGATCGAACTATAAATAATTACCATGGAAATCCCCCCCCCCCCCCCCCCCCCCCCCCCGAATAGGGATAAAATTGTCCGTGAACATCATTGCATTCTAAAACTTCATCACTTGGGTATGTTTGGTGTTTGGTAGTTGTCTGAATCGATCTCAAAATTTTTACATTGCGTCGGTTTAAGAGAAAGTAAGACGTCTACTCAGACGTCTTGTAGGGCTACCCGGATTGACCTTAAAGAGACTGTTCAGCCCCATATAAGGAAAGTGGTTGCCTAGCAAGCTGCTTGGTAACAGCACCTTGGAAACCAAAAATGTTACATTTTCAGACTTTCAGTCGCTACGCGGCGCTGTGGTCTCAGAAAAAAGATCCTTGCTTCGACAGTCGCCATTTATGTTGTCGGACATTATCTTTCCTGCTTGTCAGTCTAATGTGTGCACAATTATGCCCACAACTTGAATGAGTGAAGATTTTATGAAATCTACATTATGTAACTAAAGCGGAAGAATACACATCGTTAGCGAGGTAAATTCAGAGCGCGTTATGATTTACAGCTAACATTCGTGTAGTTCATGGTTTTAGGGAGGCACCGTTATCGATGGAACGACATAACTGAATAAAACAGATCTCCACAGTATATCATGAACATTTCCAGTTAAATAATAATGTTAAAAACTTATCAACATAACTTCCATCATGTAAACTCGGCGGCACAAATTAGAAGATGTCATTACTTACGTCTGCGTTAATCGTAGTAATGTAATAACGAAATGATCCCTGATTGCCTTATATGTGGCTGAACAGTCTCTTTAATTGCACGTGTCTGGCTCATGAAGCTGGCTTGTGATACGCACCCTCGGTTCTATGTGACGTCATGGACATTGTAGTGGTCTGCGTCCAATGAGAACACATTGAATGTCTTCTGGAATTATGGGGCGTCTCAAAAGTTCAAATTGGCACCACAGCAAGCGCTTTACTCGCTTAGCTGCACGATAGTATGTTTACGTAATAGTAAGTTAAAAAGAACCAGTTGTGTGTCTGCTTCTCTCGCCGACTGTGTGATTAACGGTGCCACGCGTGAAACAACAAATCGGAGGGTTGTATAATGTGTGCCCGGCTCATAAAAATCCCTTCGGAACTTGTAGAACTGACCAATGAGAGACAACGACTCAAAAGTACCCTAGAGTGACCGAGAGACACGGCTTGTGATTGGAGCATCCCAGACTGGGATGCCCGTCCAGTTCAAGACGCTATGCTTCCCTAGACCTGATGGCGAGACTATTGAATATCAGTAACATGTAAGCAACGCCCGCAGCCATCAGGCTAGGGGACCTTGACTAGCTTATACCCTGATTGAGGCGCACATTATGCCTTATGAATTTTGAAGCAGTCATAACGTTACCCAAACAGGGAGCACTGAATGCCCCCGAGTAAGCGGGTAACAGAGCATTTATGCACCGAAACATAGACAAAGACATAGGCAGGCAGATGACACACGTACAACAATATTTGCGACGAGAAGACTAATATTCGCTGTACTTTGAATAAGCCTGTGAGATGCTTAAAGTAATGCACCGAAACACAGACAAAGACATAGGCAGGCAGTTGACACATGTACAACAATATTTGCGACGAGAAGATTAATATTCGCTGTACTATGAATAAGCCTGTGAGATGCTTAAAGTAATATGGAAGCGAAGTCCTCATCAGCTTAATGGTGAGTGTTATATTTGTGCACACAAGCAGAGGAGTAAAAACGAAACTGTAAACCGCTGTCGAACCTAGACCTACCATCGGCCGCTATGTCTGCAGTACCGCCAACAGTAATTAGGTCTGGTACCAGGTTATGTCGAACTTTGACTGGGAGTCAGAAGAATGGTGGCGAAATTCGGCCAAGAAACAAAAACAACGAAGCGATATGTCGCTGTTGATTTCTGGCGTCTCATGAAAAAACTTACACAAAAACATAACAAAACAAAATTGAATGGATATCAAATTCAAATGCTTATCCAGACATTGACAGTGTCGATAACATAGGGGATGATTCATCAGTTAAAAAGTTAATAACGACACCAGTCGTTTCGTTTAGCTATGCTATAGGGATAGTCTGTGTCCCAGACTCAAGGGGTTCCGCTACGCTTCTCTCGCCCCAGAGTCTACGACAAGACAAGGTCTAAAACTAGTGCGTCCGAATATTAATTAGACATGTTCGTTAATCTTCTTGACAGCCCCCTGCTTGACCGATCAACGCAAAGGTTGTGACCCGGATTGACCTTAGTTGCGCGCGTCTGGCTCATGAAACTGGCTTGTGATACGCACCCTCGGTTTTATGTGACGTCATGTACATTGTTGTGGTCTGCGTCCAATGAGAACACACTGAATGTCTGCAATTAAAATTGGCTCCACAACAAGCGCTTTAATCACTTAGCTGCATGATGGTATGTTTACGTAAAACAGTCAGAGTATTGAATATCGATATCATTAATATGTAAATAGGGCCCGCAGCCAAGGGGCCTAACTACTATAGGGACCTCTTGCCTCGAGTTTGTTTTCGGATTGTGGCGGCGTCATTTTGTTCAGCCCGTAGATCCATCCTCTTTTCGGCATTTAAATAAAGGTTCCCATTCGGTTGCATCGTGTGGACCATAGATGGGGTACAAACAGCAGAATATGTCATGACAAATCGACGTCGACACTTGTGACAATGTTGATAGCAGGTAATCGAGAACCACGCCCAGCCGTTATAGCACAGAGATCACGAGCGGTCAGAATGTCTGCCGTGTGCGGAGGGAAGTGTTATTTAATTGCCTGGGCAGGGAGTGCCACCTTTTTTGCTTCCTGGTAAAACAAAGTAAAACAACACCAAGGAGCGGCAAAGGGCGGGTGCACAAAGGGCAAGCGCACTCTGACACACTGGGCTTCTCATCGACCAGGAACAGGATAATTCTACCGCATGTCTCGTTCTGTCCATAAATAAACTAGATTCGGCAGGCACGCCATCGGCAAGTGTTCCAATGGCAAGCAATCGGGTCTGTGATTTCGCCTTGTTAAGAAACCCTATGCGCAGCACACGTTTACGATAGATGTCAGCGAGGGGAGTTGGTAACGCGCACTATTTTTCGATAGATGTCATAAGCTGCAGCCTCTTAGATGTTTTGATATGACCCCTTAGCAGATGTTTTGACATGACCCCTGAACCAAGTCAATACAAAGCCGAGGGAATGGCACTAAGCCGGTCTCAGTGGCTTGGTGGTTTACTGCTTTGCCTTTTGATCCACAGGCTGTGGGTTCGACTCCAAGGTGTGACAACCTGACTCGTGACTCGGATGATCACGTACAAATGGTGGTCACATCTTTGAAAAGGGATGTAAAAGATCCTTTGAGGACGACGTGCTCCGTAGCAGTGACCAGTTTAGAGTAATTTACTCAATTGTAGTCGTACATAGCTTAGTTGCTAAATACGAATATGTTTCGATGCACACAAACACACACACCCACGTTACTGGTCGATTGCGTAAGGTTTGGACTTCTTTGAGTTGGCACAAGCCCCAACGGCATGTCTTCCAACGGCAAGCCTGGACGACCAGCAATACGGTACCAACAATATAACACAAACAATATTATCTCTAAACAAAATATATATGAATATATATATATATATATAAATATATAAATAAAAAAAAAGCAATATGTCTTCCAACTATCGTTGGAAGACATAATAAAAGCAGCATGGGCACGGTAGCTGACCAACTGTGACGACCTGCACGACTTCACATGTCCCGACATGTTTGTTTTGGCAGCGAAATAATACATAACGCACGAGCCAAGTGTAGCCGTCCTCAAAGGCGGTGTGAAATATGTTATATATATATACATGTGTGTGCGTGTGTGTGTGTGTGTGTGTGTGTGTGTGTGTGTGTGTGTGTGTGTGTGTGTGTGTGTGTGTGTGTGTGTGTGTGTGTGTGTGTGTGTGTGTGTGTGTGTGCGTGCGTTTAATTTATTCATACGCTCAACAATAACATTTATAGCTCAGGCAACATTTCATATACTGGCCTCAACAACTGTAGGTCCCACATGGATTTGCATTGGCTATCTTCGATGTATTCATCCCTGTGGTAGGACAATCAAGGTATATACCGGTATATACCTTGATTTAGGACCCTGTCATATTACCACTGACCGGTCGAGCGATGCAATAACATACGGCCGTGAATGCTGGTTACGCAACCTTAGCGCAAGGTTTAACAGGGCAAGTCGGGCGTCAACCATTCGCCAGTATCGGAGAGTCGTAATCAATTACGAATCTGTTTGTTGATGTTCGTAGCCACAACTCCATCGATCAGCCGAAAACATCATAATAGCCCAGCCTTATCAACCATCAATATATTGACACATAATGCCATTTCAGACGCGTGAGCTCACTCTCCATGGCAGACATGTTTGACGCTATGCTAATCCTAGCCTGCGCAGAAGCCGATGCGCAAGGAGATCGGTGTGAGCTCCCAAGGAAAATTTGACTACACTAAAACCCATTCTCGCCAAAGTAGAATATTGCAGCTTGCACGGTTTTACTTGCGTCGTCCTTAAGACAGTGTAGGTGTTCGCGAAACAGGGCACAGTAGTGTCATTTTAAATGCGGGTTTACTTGGGTCTGATATTGAAGCACCCTACTAACAAAGGTCATTCTATTTACATTAGCCATCGTGGTTGCATCTGGTGCAAAGCGCACTATGACAATGGCTGTAAACTCAAACTCAGTCAACGTTGGCTTGGTATAGAGACAAAAATATCTGTATATTTTATATGCCCGGGCGTTCACGAAACCCTTTCCAGGATATAACAACAACAATATTCTTGTATAAAACTCAAGACGACAATAGACGATTCAACGACGCACATGAATCCTACTTTACGCGTGTAGCGAATATCGATTAAGCCACCACTTGGTATAGCGCCTTCTCATTCAGTGTTTCTTTTCATTTTTCATTAACGTAAGAGTTTTATTTCAATCATTTGTGATAACCGGCTTCCTGGTTGGAAGAATAATAACCAGGTGGGGCGAACTTCATTGAGTGAAATCATTGAGGCGCACATTGTGAAAATGCAATATAACAAACTGATGTCACTAAATTAATCATGAATATAAAAGGTTCTGAAAATTTGGAAAGACCTTCCGCCTTATTCCCCTGATAGATTCGGTAGTACATAGAATAATACGAGTGAGTGCGCGTCATTAAACCTTATACTTATCCTACATAAAGATAAATTACAATAATTCTAGAATAAAATCTAGTTTTTAATGGCCATATTGAGACAATAAGGTTATTGAAGACTAGAACCCGCCACCTTGTGGGTCGTTAGGTACTCCGAACCACACGATCATGAATCGTGATGAGATCAGGTGACGGGTGCCGTACAAATAGCTACCAGGCTTGGTTGTGACAACATCACAAACATGTGATCAAATGCCAATTAATTCACAATTCACTCTAATCGAATCAGTCACTTTAACTTTTTTTACAACAGGGGCGAAGCTTGCTGAAAAACCTATAACTCCAACTGCAGTCAACGCACTTGAATGAAAGACAGAACCAGCAGTCATACCATTTTTGAGCTGGATCCGGACTTTGATCGCATATAATCGATTGAGATCGTAGCATGCTGCAAGTAATCACGTCGAGTGGAAATCAATATCAGGCCAAGGCATATACGGATTATATAGCACACGATACTAATGCAATAATCTATATTACTTATATTCGTATATGAAAGAATTTAACTAAATTCAAACTAAATCAACAATTATCAGTTTGTGTTAGCGAGAACACCTGGCCATTTCAAATAGACACGGCAATGATGGCCATCCCAGACTCCAGTGGTTCCGCTACGCTGCGCGCCCCGAAATTTGTATGTGCCCCGAGCAAAGAGTTAATTGCTTCGATCCGCGGCAGGGGCTGGGGGAGCTTAACTTGCATATTACCGAAAAACTACGAATGCCAATTACATTTTATAGGTTATGTATGTATGTAGTTTCGCTTCCCTTGTGCTTTTCACACTCAGGAGTAATACGCATTAGCTAACCAACTAATGCGCATTAACTAATCCACCTTGGATAGGTTGTTTCGATCCCGAAGTAGTTCGGATGCAAAACAATAAAACTACAGCGGGTTTCGCTTCCCGTGTGTGTGTGAACAGAATCTTACGTAACCTCTCGTTAATGGGACCACGTTGTAAAGCAGACTTTGACAAAACTAACCATTCTCCTAATTTAATGCGCATTCGCTTCTCTCGAATGTGAACGATAACCTGGTATCGAGTGCGTAGCGAATTGCGAATAAGAAAATAGTGTGAACATAAGTTTATTCAATGCGCACTAATCTAATACGGAATCGTCAACCGTATTAAAGAGGCTGTTCAGCCCCATATCAGGCACTCGGGAATCATTTTGTTGATACATTATTACGTTCAACGCAGACACAAATAATCTTTTAATTTGTGCCGCAAATTTTACATGATCGAAAATCATGCTGACAAATTTTCAATATTATTATTATTTGAATTGAAATATTCATGTACTGTAGCGCTACGCTATCGATGTGTATTCTTCCGCTTAGGTTACAAAATGTACATTTCATCAATTCTTCACTTATTAATGTTGTGGGCATCATTGCGCAAAATTAAGACCGACAAACAGGAAGAGTTTTTTACAACATTATTGGCGACAGCCGAAGTAAGGATCTATTTTCAGAGACCGCAGCGCCGCGTAGCGACTGAAAGTCTGAAAACTAATAACTTTTGGTTTCCATGATGCGGTTACCAAGCAGCTTGCTAGGCAACCTCGTCTGTTGTTTTGTGAGTTAATATCATAACATCAAGTCAAGACAGTCGCACTTACTAGTTTTACGACACCATTGTTAAAGCAGACGATCTCATCGGTCAGCAATAGTCAAGAAAAACGCAGATAAAACAATATTTAAAACAACGCACGAGAACTGTACTTACCATTATCTAGTTTACTGCAGGTATCGCCTGGACGTTCGGTTTTGGTCGGGCTTTTAGCGTCCAACTCGATTCCCTTCGATCTCGACGCACTCGATGAAGGCATGATGACTACAGTAAATGATAGCAATGTCTAGCTATACTTATCAGAAAGTCAATATCAGTATCACGACTCTCCTCAGACAATCTGATAAGTGGTAATGAAGGAACCGCCAACTACTTCCTCATTCCAAAACACGGCCTATCTAAAGGTTTGACCTCACGTTTAGCGCGAGTTAGAGACACCAAATGCCACAACAATTTTCACGAATCCACCACAAGCGCTGTGTCACAAACAAATATGTTCTAACTAATGTCACATGAGTAATGCGCTACTTGGCACAATGCGTATCGAGGGCAGTGTGCACACAGACACTTGCACCAGAACTCCAGACGCAGATAACTGAGTACTGCGAATCGAATTGAACATAAAAAGACGCACAGAAATGAGATAAGCAAGTGAAACACGATACTAAATGCATACACAACCACTGCCTCATATATCTTTATCCCAGGGATTAACGATCAAACTTACACTTTCGGAGAAGCGTTGTCAACAGCAAGAAACATAGGCTTATTGTGTTAATTTAAATCCGCTCTATTGCTCTGAACATACCATTATGGAATTTGCAACCGTACAACAAATTCGCGCCATATTATTGATGTACATGTTCTCCCCTTAGTCTGCGTCCCAGACTCTAGGGGTTCCGCTACGCTTCTCGCCCTAGAGTCTACGGCCAGACAAGGTCTAAAAGTGGCGCGTCCGAATATTCATTAGACACGTTCGTTGATCTTCGTGACCAATCAACACAAAGGTTGTGACCCGGATTGACTTTAATTGCGCCTGGCTCATGAAACTGGTTTGTGATACGCACCCTTCGGTTCCATGTGACGTCATGGACATTGTAGTGGTCTGCATCCAATGAGAACACATTAAAGGTCTTCTGGAACTATCGGCGTCTCAAAAGTTCAAATTGGAACTACAACCAGCGCTTTTATCGCGTAGCTGCACGATAGTATGTTTACGTGATAGTCAGTTAAAAAGAACCAGCTGTGTGTCTGCTTCTTCGTCGACTGTGTGATAAACGGTGCCACTTAGCGTGAAACAACAAATCGGAGTGTTGTAGAATGTGTGCCCGGCTCATAAAAGTCACTCGGCCGGTTGGACAAGTTCTTCGGAACTTGTAGAATAGACCAATGAGAGACAACGACTCAAAAGTACCGAGAGTGACCGAGAGACACGGCTTGTGATTGGAGCATCCCAAATCTGGGATGCCCGTCCAGTTCAATCTACTATGGTCCCCTAGACTGAAGGCGAGACTATTGAATATCAGTAACATGTAAACAGCGCCCGCAGCCATCAGGCTAGGGGACCTTGACTATTCTCCCCTGTTCAACCAAATACACGACACATTTAACAAATGTTCGGAATTGCTGTAATTATCAAACGAAAAACAAACCCATATAATTCTATCGTGCGTGAGTTGAGTCCAGAGTCCACCTCCTTGAGAGGCTGATAAGATAATACACAAGTAGCCGGAGCGTGTTCGTTAAGTCAATATCAATATTGTAACAAGCAATAAAATATCGAGTGTACGGATACATGTAGGTGATAACAAGTTTATTTGGAATATTGGGTACCATAAATTACTACTAACTGCTTATACTCATGGCGCTTCTAGATAACATCTACCGCATGTTCGTCACAGTGTGAGAAATCTAGTACACAGTTCTAGATTGACCAGGTTGTACGAAGCTACCACCTTTGTTGTGATAAGGATTTGTGCAGGTGAGTTGTGTGTTTACCCATACATTACGCACGTTCAGAAGGGGAAGGTTAACTAAGGCCGGTGATGGATGAACAGGTGCAGAATAAGTGTTGTCGGCAAGCTATGGTGCATGTACCCAACAACATCTCTTTATCATGATATATGTCTCGCCGTGATAAGCTGATAAGATATCTGATAAGATCGAGCGAACAAAACACAGCAGCCTGCTTAAACGTGAATGAACATGATTAGAAGATCAATGAAAATATCTAGGTTGGTGAAATCGTTGTATATCAAGGATGTCTATGTCGTCGCGCGGAAAACAGACATCGATTCCAAGAACCATTTGCTATCTGCTTGTTCCTCAAGATGGCGACAATGAATCAACTGCTTCAGCCACATGTGTCATTAATTGGAGGTCCATGCGTCTCAGAGTTAGCAATAGCGGAGGTCCATGCATCTCAGATTCAACAAATAAAAGGAGCCCCAAGAAACCACCACGAAGGCTTATGAGAATATAGGGACACAAAAGAGAAGAATAACAGAATGTGAATCATTCGATACGTTGACTTCTTATCAAGTATTAAACAACCCGGAGTGAATTCTTTAGAATATTCATACGCAGCTGTCCTTGTCCATAGGGATATATACACCAATAGTTCCAGGTAACCAGTCCGATGCATCAATATATTGCGCAGATATTCACATAGAATATGTGGATAAACTGGTAAGCTTAAGCTTTGTTCCAGCATGGAGTAATGAGGGATTACTTATCTGTGGTACCAGTGTAACCTACGATAGAGTCGTCACATATCATCACATCCCACCGGCGACCTTCAGTGCAAATACCCTGAAGAAATAGGTGTCGCATGGAAAACCAGATCTCATAAACAAGCATCAATTTTCTCAAGTGTAATGCTGCTTCTTGTTACACAAATGAATGCATACATATATCAATAAAGTGACGATTCGTACATCCCGGGGAACAACCGGTTAGTGATATAGCTGATTAAAGGGGCTATTCAACCCCATATCGGGCACACTTTGTTAATACATTACTGCGTTTAACGCCATCTATTAATTTGTGCCACAAATTTTACTTGATCACAAATCTTGCTTATAAATTTTCAACATTATCATTTTACTGAAAATATTCATGATGTACTGCAGAACTGTTTAATTTAGTTGCGTCGTTCCATCGATAACGGTGCCTCCCTGAAACCATGAATCACAAGAATGTTACGCGCTCTATAACTGCCTCGCTATATATGTGTATACTTCCGCTTAGGTTACAAAATGTACATTTCATCTCCACTTATTAGAGTTGTGGGCATCATTGCGCACAAATGAGACCGACGAGCAGGATGGGTAATTTCCTAGGCAAAGGCAAGGCAAACTCGTTACAAATATGGGGCTGTCGAACAGCTTTATTTAACAAGTAACTTCGTTAAACACTTGTTGGTGGGAGTTAAGAGATCGAGGTTTATGGGCATTTATTCAGAAGGATTTTTTCTGAACTTTTTGATCTGATCTCAAATAGCCTTTAGCAGATTAAGTAATCAGCACTGGATTCATGTGATGTTTGAGCGGTTGGCAGACTAAGTACAGCAGGTAAGCGATGTCAATGCGTCTGTTAACTGCTTGTTATAAACCGATCTGTAGCTACAGATATATTCTAATGATAGATATACGATAATGCACACACACACAGACACACACAGACACACAGACACACACACACACACAGAGAGAGAGAGAGAGAGAGAGAGAGAGATATAGAGAGATATATATATATATATAGATATATAGAGATAGAGATAGAGATATAGAGAGATATATAGATAGATATATATAGATATATATATAAGATATATATATATACACACATATATATATATATATATATAAGATATATAGATATATATATATATATATATATATATATATATATATATATATATATATATATCTATATATATCTATATATATATATATATCTATATATATATATATATATATATATATATATATATATATAAGAACAGATCAGATAACTTATATCGTTATGTGTAAACTAGAACAAACATAAGTAGGAAGAGACACATAACCGGATACCAGAGAGGGTTGCACCTATCGATCTGGTTTGTATTTGATAAAACAACTCGCCCTTGATAATATCATTAGACAGCAACACAAAGGTATGATACAATCTGACAATAGAGACTATATTATAGATATAGATTTCCTGGCGAGGTCTGACGTAGGGTCAATAACTGCCTATTGAACGACATAAGTGTCAGAAAACGCAAATAAAAAGCCATGCATGCCCATAACTCGATCGAAAAGAGCGGCGACGTAATTTTTTGGGAAGTCTAAACTTGTACGATACCACATGGAAACAAAAACAGCTGTCACTAGAAAAGACCAGATGAATATTCATTATAAATTCGCTGACCAAGAATATGGGCAAATCATGTGGGATTGCAAATGCAACATGCCTCGCTCATCACAACAAAACAGCCCTCGTACTTTGGAAATAATCCCAAAAATAGCAGACTAAACCAAACCCACGAAGGTCCATTACCCGGGCTCCGGCGGAAGAATTCTGCCATTCATCGATCAGTCGCCTCGTTGACCGGGTTACCTGGGACGCTAAATTCACGACAGCCAACCACAGATTGTGGATAATAAATGCACCCACCTGTTTTTTCGCTGCTGTCCCCAACCTCACTCGAATCCCCGCAGCACCCCATGTTAGAAGCTGCTCCACTCTATCAACGCACGCCTTTATTATCCGAAAACTAGCCAAAGCTGTCTACTTCGAGGAAATGAGGTGTTCACCACTGGCATTCAAGAGAGCCGAATTGATGTGGATCACTCGTCTCTGCTGGAGTCGAAATGTGCGTAGACACGCGTTGCAGTGTTTTGGATAGGGTTCACCGAGAGGCGGCGTCTGATTGGCTCTCACCTCTATGACGTAGTTCTCCCTGGTATGGGGTAATCCGCCGAGGTCGTGACGGGCTTTAAACTCCTTACAAGGATATTATGTAACTTGCTGTTAAACTGTTAAATGCAGAGAGCTTGTGGCTACCCTGCCTACTGAAAGCTGGATAATACACCTACCCACGTAGATTCTGGTCGCTTCTTGTTTACAACATTCCTTACGACCAAGGTGTATTGTAACACCAACTATCTTTATGAAAGAATAAATGTTATTACTGCCAAAAGATTTCCCCCAGTTTCTTCGAGCACAATAAAGCTCTGAAATTCTAATCACATTAGCTTTGCATATGAAGTACCCCATCAAATTAATGATTAACAGCAGAACCAAACAGAATATATCTTTATTATCTGATAGTATCTGCAACAAAAATGGCAAATATCATCAAAACATAAAATCACCATCATAATATACATATCAGTAAGCATAAATGATAGTGATTATTCAGTGATCCAGGGAATGGTTTTGTGAGAACAGCTAATGAGGGGGTCCGGGGGAAGGGGGGTCCAACAGAGCTTTTCTCCGAGCAGTTTCCTTTGAGACTCTGTAGTGTAGCTTCCCCAAACGCTCCTGAAAACATAAAAATCAAATGATTTAGGAAATCGACCAACAGTTTGATCATCAACATTTAAATCCAGGGTATGATTTAATTCAATTGTAAGGATCTCAATTAAAAAACAAAATCATATAATAACTTTATTCATATTCAAACCTCTTACCATTATTTTGTGTGTGCATTAAATCATTTCTCAATTTAGATGGAACTGTTTGCATTTAGTTTTGAGATGATCCCTGATGATTCTTTATGGTCAATATATGAAATCATATGTATAAGAAGAATAAACTCTTGCAACTCCACAATGAAGGGAGACCATGAGACAGATTGGATGGTGGTAACAAATTTTAAGTACACTTTAATCTGAAGAATGTAGCTACAAATTTAATCAAGAGGATTTCAGATCATAAAACCACCAATGAATGTTGTACATGAGAATTAAAACAACTGGCAACCATTGTCGAATGCTGTACTTTGGATAAAGCAGCATTAAAGCAACTGGAAACCATTATTGAATTTTGTACATTAGACAGGGGTGGAAATAACGGTCGCCCACCCTTCAATGGCGACTGAAAACTATTTCGGGCGAGTTGAATTCGCCTAATCACGAGGCTGGGTGGCGAGTCAGTTATCGCACTCTCTCTGGTTTATTACTTTCCAGCCTCATCGCCAAACATCAAACGCTTTCTTAAGACTGCGTCTCCGGTTTTTGTCCGCGCATGCTACCATAAAATACGCATGTCAACAAGCTTTAGATCAGGTGTTCATAAAGTCAGGTTTTTGAGAGGGTAAACTGAGTTGGCTGTCTCAGCCGTATTTATAACAAATATTAGTTGTTAGGTCAACTGAAATCTCCGTCGTTAGTCATTATGAATACGATCTGAGATCTCGGACTCAGGTGAGATCGCAGATTCAAGTTGCGACAACTCAAGTTAAGATTCTTTATAAAAACGGCCCCAGATAAGCGCAGTTCGTCAACAATAAAATTCACGCATGTCAATATATGATAGGTTCCCCAACAGACCAACTTCAGGTTTTATTACCGCAGCCGCGTACTTGGTTAATAGGGCTGAGCAATTTGAGCTGGCCTCCAGTGAGTCGTATGCTAGAGATTTGTTTGACCTGATACTAACAATTTGTTCATCTATGGCAGAATGTGAGGGAGGCTTCAATGTGATGGGCCAAACCAAGAGTGACTGGCAGTACAGTTAATGCCATTCCACATTATTCAACCACATGAGTGTTCGTCTTCAGTCTCAGATATTCACAACTTCGATCCTGACAGTGAGACTGAATCATTAGATACTGTGTGTGTGGGCGCGGACAGACTGCTTGATTTAGCAAGCATAGACAAGTGATGAGTTTTTGCAGTTAAGGCGTACTAAGTGTTCATTTCTATTTGTCTTTGTACATATCTTATCTGTGAATAACATGTACCGTAATGGGTAATAAAGATTCATATTTGGGCATATGCTTATGTTATGATTTTGGCCGGGTAAAATTTGTGTTGGGCTGGTAACTTTTGTTGTACCTGTGAGTTCTGGAGAATGTTATTAACCAGCATCACTCTACGCCGTGCATTGTTTAGCTTCTTCACGTAGCTATCCAACTCTACAGGAACTTGCTGGTTTTCTGAGAGTCGCTTCAAATCTGGAATCAGAAGAGATGTTATATTTAAATTTTGGATCTGATAAAGAAGATTGTTACATGAATACACGAGAGAGTGACTTGATCCAGAATTATATCATTAAGACAGATATATGATCTTATTTACTTTTTGTATTACAACAGATTATTGAACTTGTTCAATAGTTTGAAGTGGCTATCATCACAATGAATTCCAGCTGAATTCCATGAATGTATTGATGATTATATGTTACCCGCAGCTACGTTGTCTATGTGTTGTCGCAGTTCCATCTGACTCTGTCTGCAACACACATCAAATGTTTCCTGCGAGTAACACAGACTCCAAGGAGCCTCCACCATACAGTCATAATACAATGCCAGTAGCCAAGAAACATCAACGCAAAATACACAATCCCAAGGTACCATATTATAGACAAGTGTGTTATGTAGTTTCTTAGGTTTAGGAGATTTATACCAGACAGTGTTTTAAGGCCATAATTTCAAGGAGCACATTTAATCTCACTATGTATAATTTGAAAACTGACTTGCTATTCAACTTGAAAACACCATTGAGTTAGCTTAGACTGTAGCCCTGCAGGACGTCTGAGCTGGTGGCTTGACCCCAACACAATGCCCAAATCCACCATTCAAATGAGATACCTTTAATGTATAAAACCTGGAGAGTTATTTTCATCGCATGTTTTGATGGCAATGAACAATTTGCACCTATAATCACGAGTGATGTTTTCAGCTGACATAGACTTCTATTGTGATTGCAGTCGAGGTGGCATAATTGATGAGCACATGTTTATCTTTAAAACCTGGCGGTAGTAGCTGCGCCCAGGCGTAGTGTGAACATGACAGTTCAAAAAGCAATATCACTGATATTGTGTAGCACTAAATAACTATGACATCCCAAATTCATGGCCTCAGGCTCATGAGCCATTTATCATGAGACAAGTTACCTCCCCCTTGATGATTGATAACCTGTCAGTACCACTACAGCACAGATATGGGAGATTAAAAGTTTTCTCACTTGATGTGAGGAAACTAGGGTGACATATTGACTCCAGGGTTCAAATTTAACTTTTTTTGTCACTTGCTAAAAAAAGCAAGTGGCCTAAAAACTTACTTGCTAAATTGTCAAAACTACTTGCTTTTTGAAAAAAAATTATCAAATCGCACGAATTTTGATGTTTTCTTGATTTAAACAAGTTAGAGTTACAACAACAAGGTAAGAGACCATTATTCCTCACTTTAATAAACAATTTCAACACAATGACATTATACGACATGGTCATGTTTTTAGATTGTTCAATTTTCGGACCATAAGGCTCTGTCGTTGGCCTCTTCATTCTCTGGCCCCTCAATCACCACCTGTTAATGACGGGTTTGGCATCAAAGCCTTCGAAGGTTGAGTTTGATGCGCAGAAGTTCGTCCATCGACTTCGTGGAAAGTCTACATCTCCAATCACTTTTTATCCTTTTCATGGCAGAAAATGTTCTCTCACAACAAGCATTTGACAGAGGATATACACTGGTGAGATGAATGATCTTCAATATGTTGTTAAAGTCACCTCTTCCATCATCCTGTTGACTAACACGCTGCCAGACAGCAAGCGGGTGAATACCTCTGTAGTGTTCATTGTCAGAAACATGAAGTTTCAACTCGGTGAATTCTTGTTGAGCTGCATCCAGGTCACATTCAGCGTTTTGGAGGACAGGGCGGAAGCTTTCATACAAGAACCTTAAATCATCTTGCCCATACTGGACTAATGCAGCATTGGTATCTGGCCAGTTCTTGTGGTCAAAGACATGGCAGGCTAGGAAATGCCTGTCTTCGTACATGTTTTCAAAACGAGAATGAAGACAGTCAATCATATCTTGCACCACTCTTCTCTTCTGTTGTGTTAGTGTTTCCAGTTGAACAGGGCTTCTCAGGGTGTGTCCGTAGTACTGGAAGGAGTTTTCTTGCTCCTGCACTTTGTCAGCGAAATCTGACAGACTAGAGCCAGGATTATCTAGAAGTTGATCGAGTGTGATGTTAGCAGCCTGAAGTTTCGTTGTTGCGCTGGATGTGCAAATGTCTTCGCGTTGGAAAATCAAGCTGATTTTGGCCAGTTCATTGAGTAGGTCTTTCATAAAATGCAAATATCAAACTAACTTGTACTGCATCAGCCTGTTCAGGATTCCTTTGACCTTTGCCCGGTCACTGTCCCTGTTGGCCACATCTTCAGCGTAGTTTTGCATATGAACAACTATCACTGGCCAGTTCCTCAGGAGTTTTGATGTCGCTCAGAGCTTGTGGTCTATCCAGCGTGTGCCATTCACCTTTTCTGGCTTCAAAAACTCCTCCTCCATAATATCAGCTACCTCTCCGGCTTCCTTGTTCCGTTTTGCAGAGCCCTTGTAGAACTCATAAATGAGACGAAGGACCTCAATGACATTATCCATGTATGTGCTCTTAAAGCAGTCTTTAACTGCAAGTTCAAGCCTGTGAGCTAAACACCAAACCACAAGAACCCAAGGTGCATTTTTTCTGTCTTTCAGAAGTTTTATAACCCCTTTCTTAGCTCCCATCATAACAATGGCCCCATCTGAGCAGTACACGACCAACTTTTCATGGTAATTGTCTTGAAAAGCTTTATCGACAGCTCCCAGAATTCCCTCTGCCTTTGTGTTTTCGGGCTCTTCCAGCTTGAAAAACTTTGTGACCGGGTAGAAATTGTCAATGTACTTGATCATGATGCATTCTTTTTCACTTTCCGTACGATCTGTTGAACCATCATTGAACACACTCAAGTAGTGAGATTTATCCAGTCTGGATTTCAGATCATCAAAGTAATGTCCGGTAATTTCAATCACAAAGGTCTTACAGGATATGTCATTACAGTAGGTTTCACCTAAAACAAGCGTGTTTTTTTTCTGTAACTTAATTAGACTGGTAAAGTCTGTGAAGGGTCGTTCATGCACAGCTACATAGTACGCTGTATTAAACAGATATACCATTTTCTTCATGAGACCTTCATCAAACTTTTGTAAAGAGGACTCAATTGCATTTAGCTGGTTGGAGGCGATTTTCTTGGCGGCAGCGTTTGCTTCGAGTGCCTTGTTGTGTGCTGCAGAGTTCTTGTGGTGAACAACACCCTCCTTCTTCACAATTTTGTTGCCAGTGACAAACTGAAAAAATGGATACATATGAGTGACATTTATTTTTTTAAGGGACACCAGGGACAGTGGATTATTTATTATTGTGATAAGTGTACTTATTGTCTTATTGTACTTATTGTGATAATATAAAGGGCAGTGTTGGGATTAAAGAGGGCAAAGTGTCGTCTGCTAATGTTCAACACGGCGTAATGAGTTTGATTTTAAGGAAGTTGTATACATAAGATAATTGGACTAGAAAGGTAATGTGGGCCATATACATACCCATTAAAAAGTGACCGAACAAACAATTATTTTTTATGTTGATAAAAATGCAGCTAGGTTTACCTACCGACGAAGATTTTTCACGGGAATATTGTTGGCAAACTTGGCAGAAAATTTCAACCACAGTAGCAGTGTCTTTCTCATCACGAACAGTTCCAAGTGTTATGTTTAACTCTCGTTCCCACCTTTTCACTGTTTTCAAGGATGCTTTAACGGTTTTGCAACCAACTTTTGCCGATTGTTCGCATTTTTGTTTTTTTGAAGGACCAGCTACGTCGTCCTCTTTTGACATCGATTGCTCGGCAGGGGAACTTTTCCCATCATCATCGCCTTAGCCAGATCCTTAGCAGGCTAAGCTTAGTCAACTACGCATAGTCGTCTGTAGTGTTCGTGTAGCACAATTACGTTGGATAGTTGGCTAACCATAGTCGACTAAGCATGATAGTCGACTTAGATATGTGGGTGAAATGGGCCACAGACCTAACAGAAAGTGAATGATAGTTAGGTCTGGTTACCGGGGTAGGTTCATTCGTCTGGGGACCAGTTCTTAATCTTATGTCTTATGAGATTTTGCCTGTGGGGCTGGGTTGAGGGCGGTGCGGAGTGGGTAGGTGGTTGTTGTTAAACAGTTTATTGTTTGGGTGCCTTTATCATTGAGAACTGAGCCTTTGCCGCTTCGCAGAGAATCAATAAAAATAACGAGTAGTGTACAGGGTTCAAATTTAGCGGTCGCTAACTCGCAAAGTGCGAGTCAAAATCAGAAAATGCGAGTAGACTTTCATGTCCACTCAATATTTTTAGCGAGTCACTTTTTTTCAAGTTCAAACCTTTTTTTAAAAAAAAGATTGGTAAGTTGACAAAAATTCCCAACATCGGTTTAGTTTGCGGTTATTAACGTCGATAAAAACATGCCGAAAAGTTGCTGTGCATTCGGTTGTTCTAACCACAACATGATGAAAGAAAGAATGTCGCTCTTTAAGTTTCCGAAAGACCCGGAGAGAAGGGAAAAGTGGATCATTTCTGTGAATCGACAGAACGAAGACGGTTCGTTTTGGCGACCAACTAAGAACTTGGTTTTTGTGGACATCATTTCATCACTGGTAGGTTCTACACTGTTGTAGGGTATTTCTGTTACACACTACTTTATTCTTAATCCAATTTGATGACATTTAAGTAAATACGGTTAATTCTGCTAGAACGACTTCATCATTCATGTCGCCATGTTTGTATATGTTTTTACTGTATCAGTGTATGTAATGTCCATGAGGACTTTCCATTCAACTGTGATTTCAATTTTGCTATTCTATATTCCCCTTGTATCGTTTGTACCATTTGTGGTTAGAAACGTAATAAGTCATTATAATTCGTTCCTCTAGGGGTGATTAACAAGGACCCACTTTAACCAGACTGGATACCCTCTATATTCACACACAGACAAGATGGCAACAAGCAACATGACCGCATGAATCGTTACAAGAACGCCAAGAAACGTTCTTTACAAGGAGTCATTGAGCATTCATCCAACAAAAGACAGGTGAATACTTTTGGATAAAAGTAATTGATTTTGGCAGTATTAATTTGCCTGCTTACTCAATAATTATAATGAATCTTAATAATGATAATGAATCTTTGTACTAAATCTGCCTATTATAATAATGAATGTTTTTGCACACAATCACACATGTATAAACATTTCTACTTCTACAATGATGTATGTATATATTTTACCATGTGCTCTGTCTTTAGGTACTGAGTGAGATTGTAGTGAATCATGATGATTCAGTCACCAGAAAAGATGGTATCTCTCTTCAAGACCAGCTCTTCCTCACTCTGGTTAAACTTAGACTTGATATGCATTTTCAGCATATTGCATATTAGTGTGAATTGGGACTGTCCACTTTGATCGAAATATTCTCATTTAGAGAGTCATTGGGTGTGTAAAAAACAGATATCAACTGCTGAAGGGGACCCTACCTATCCGGTCGGTGAACTCTCTGAAGGCTGAAGCCAAAGATAATGAGCTCTCTAGTGTGGACAAGATGGTCACTGTGGCTTGTTGTTTGTTAAATGCTGGGGGTAGCATTATTGTACGAGACAGTGATTTGATTGACTGAAATAGTTCAAATTACATATTATGTAGTGGTATTACCTGTACGCTTTTTCATTTTGCAGTTTTGTTTTCAATACACAATCGTAATAAAGCATTTATGAAATGTTCTGGTGGTTTCTTATTGTCCATGCCACACTTAAAGACTATCTATTGTGATATTTCACATTTCTCTTCATCCAGAATTTGCATTTGATTGCTGTTAGTCACATCACATTGTAAATTTCATGGTGGCACAAATTAATTTAAGAAGAGGATAGAATTTGAGAATAAATTTTATTCGCCCAACTCATCCACCATATAACAGTCAAAGACATCAACATAAGTCTATAAAAGGAACATCTTATATACAGAAAGGTTGGCTCAAGATGTATTTCTTGCAGACTTACAATACCAGGCACCCTTTGATACTCTTTTGATACCGATGCATGAAAAATGAAACCACTTGTATTTACAGCATGGATTGTCACATTCAATCATATCTTCACCAGAAGTACATGCACCATCCTCTAATCTGCGTGTCAGAAGTTCTGAAAATACTGCTGACTGCCAAAACATACTGATCTTGTTACACAACTCCAAAAGAAAATCACTGTCTGATCACACACTCCCCAGGAGTCCAGTAGACAAAGTCCCCATATTCAGCTCCTGCAACGTACATTTGACACTGGATCTGGGTGTAGTATTGGTCAGTTTTTGTATATACTATTTTCGTGCCACGTTGGGTAGTCCTTCCAAATACTGGTAAGCCATGATTGTTGAGCTTCAAACAAATCGGCCGGTTTGTAGCTTGTCAGCCATGGATGATTTTATATCGCCGAGTTTACAGCTGTCACTGGTAAAATGTTCTTGTTCGCAGATCAAAGTATGCTCAAGATCGTTTCTGATTATTGAAACTGTCTTAGATCTTCGTTATCAGCTACTATTTACCGTGTCATTGACGAAAGACCGCCACGCGCACGTTAAAAGCGTCGTGTCTTCCGCGCAACCAACAAGGTGTCATTACGCTGACAGCTGCTTGTATTCACCCCCGAATCGTTGCTCCGAGGTGACTTCCGGCGGAAGACAGTTAGCCGATATCGAGAATACCAGTCATAGACTTTTTATATGTTTATAATGAAGCAAATCCAAAGATGAACCATTTCTGATTATGCTTAATCATCTTGGCTAGAATTAACCATACCTGACAGCGCGTACCCTCTCATCAACTTCCTCTACAGCGGGGCGTATCAGACCCATGATACCCTCCGCTAAGGCATCTCTGGATGAGTTGTCCACTTCCTCTGTCATATTGTCAGTAACAATTTATTTTGGGTCACAAAATAGTGTTTAGATTTCTGTCCTCCCACCCCGACGTGCGCATGCGCGATGTTTTTTTACTAGTTATGGTTGGCCGAGTTACTATCTAAGTTTGAGTATTGTCTTTAGGCCAGCCCTGAAAGACGGTCCTAATATTGGTTTGTTGAAAACTCCCACCCAATGTGATTAATCTGCAAACAATTCCAAATTCGAATCCGCTGAAAGCTGCCTCGCTTACTAGGTAACAAGAGTTTGTCCGAAGAGATCCGATAATTTGCGTACCCGTTTCGTTGGGTTTTTTTCGAAAACAACTTGCTAACTAATTAATGTGAATGTTTCGATAAAAAAATTGTGTGCGTCATTGTTAACGAACGGCTGATTATATTTTGATTCATTATATGAACAAATATGATCTTGTTCACATCTTAGGCAAAGAAACTTCGCCTCTGACAGCGCCGCGTTATTTACAACTGTAGAGGCGAAGCGCTGCCTACGAAATTTTGGAGCTTCCGAAGCCAGAATAACTTTTTAACTCGCTAAAAACTTACCAAAGCCCTCCAAGCAAAACAATTTGTGACAAAATGCAAGATTATATCACAAAATGACACGAGGACTGTTTCTGTTACTACAGTTTTGTCTAATTGTTCTGTTTGAGCACTAAAATACGGCACATCATGAAACATTGTTCAAAAACTCGACATGGCCGACTCCCACAATGCAACATAATTGCGTTATATTCTCGTTAATACGCTATGATATCGCTTATGTTTTCGATTCGCGCGGTAGCCATGTTGGACAAAAATTTTAAAATTGTGTTGGATTTCGTCGATTCTGTGGATTAAGGAGTATGACTGTTGTTGCACTCTAGGTAGGATTGATGGTAAGACATTTATGGATATGAAAATCTAAGTTTTTTAAACTGTCCCTTGTCTGCATTGCGAGAAGGAGCAAATTTGCTTATAACGCTCAATTTCTGCCATACGGACCCTCGCCCCTAAGGTGGCATCAGATCATCAAAACACCAGGGGCGAGTTGCCTTGCCTAGTTCACATCTTTGAAGGCGTTTTCCTGGAAATATTACCATTGGACAGCCATTTTTAAGTTTGAGCTAGCGATCTTATAGCCCTACAAGACGTCTGAGTAGACGTCTTAATCTTTCTGGAAACGACGCAACGCGAATTTGTTTAGATCGATTCAAATCTACCAAACACCAAACATACACAAGTGATGGAGTTTTAGAATGCAATGATGTTTTAGGACAATTTTATCCCTCTTCGGCGGGGGATTTCATCCATGGTAATTATTTATAGTTCGATCAATTTGGGAAGCGGTAAAAAGTCAGAAACACAGCAACATGTTTGTTTTCAAGTTCAAGGCCACGTGCATTGCGCATGCTCAGAAAGACGACGACTAATGCTAAGCCCGAGGGGGGCACTTAAGTGTGTAGATATAGTATACATGTGCCGCACGAAGGGGCATGTTTTTTCGACCTCTCGACTTGTACGACGGGTTATACATTCGCATTATACCTTGTACGACGGAGTATACTTTTTTCCATTCTCAACTTGTACAACGGGTACGGGTTTTCGAGGTCCCGCGGCACACCCCTATTCGAGTTAGGGTAAGTGCCCCCCCCCCCTTCTCTTGGGATGCTAAGGCAATGCGGGAATTAATATTTTCCAAATGGCAGACATCGTATCGCGACTTTATCGGAAACGAACTATCGATGGCATTTATTGAAGAATACTGGCGAGTGGGGTAAGTTTTTTGGTGCGCAAAGTCTATTTTTTGTAATGGCTCTTGATATATGTTATTTTCTAGTTGCGCAGAGTAGCCCTTCAACCCAAACGCGAACACGGCGACGCGTGTATAATGATCGCCTCGTAACGGTATAAATTCATGTTACCGTTACGACCAGAGCTAGCGATCTTAAGACATCTACATAGCCATCTCAGAGTTGAGATCACTAAGAGGCTTAATATTCTTTATCAATACGGTTGAGACAGCCAACGGATTATTTATGGACATACGGCCACTGGACCCTATCTATTCCTCATATTGATGCCTTCTTGCAAACTTGCCTACTGTTGAGCTTGCCAAACTACGATACACAGCCCTCGACGTATTCAAGGCATACAATAACCTGGCCCCCCTCCTTTATAAATGATATGTTCATTGTAAACTAACCTAAGCATTACTACAATCTACGCCATAAACGTGTGAACCATAGCCTCAGCAGGACTACCAGAGATTGCTTACGCTCGTTTAACCACAAATGTGTATCTATGTGGAACCTTCTGCCTGCTATTTTAGAATTTGCACTAACTATGGTGTGTTTAATGGCCTCATCCAAACATATTTTGATACGATGTACAGGGCTACCAAGTAAGATTTCACATTGCATTGTAAATTTTCATGGTTATTTATATGATCATTGGGACTATAATATTTGGACGATTCAATTTGAAATACTAATTTTATATGCATATAATTAAATTGGTTTTAAAGTGGTGATCATGTGTTACTTTTAGCGATTGATATGCAGGCTTCGTATTTCTGTATTATAGCAGTGTCGGTAATAGCGATAGTTTGTCATAATGTTTGGCGGTCTCTCGGCCTTATCTTGTACAATGGTCATGTGATCTGTTGCTTATCGGCTTACCGCCCTGCTGGTGGTTGTCTTCTCCCCCCTCCTTTGCTGTGTGTATGTTGTTTACCTTATTCTCTATATATGCACATAGCTTCTTATAAATAAGCCCATTTGTCAACTCTATAGATGTCTTATCTCTCACAGCAAACTAGCTGCAAGGTTTTGGATTACTCTCTCAAACTTATTCATTTTAGTATATTACTATATTGACCCCTAGCCGCGCACATATAAATATATACCGTCGTGCCTGAAAGTATGTGGGTCGTGTAGCAATTTTATTTATTTCGCGTGCCCGGGGCTTCCCACCAAGTTGTGTACTTACGTAAATATATATGTCGACAAATGAGATGAATATCCGATAAACCGGACTATTTGGGTTATCCACTGTCTCGTTATCATTTAGCAATTGTCAAATGAACTTTTAGAATCACAACTTTCTTTCACGGCAGCCCCAGTTTTGGAGATATGACGTCACATTACGCAGTTTCATTTTCATGTGGCTGCAGGTCCCGGTGGAGGGGGCACTTTAGTATATAGAGGTAGTATACATGTGTCGGGGTAGGTTTTTTTCGGCCTCCCGACGGGTTTTGTTGACCTCATACTTGTAGGATGGGGTATGCTCTTGCCATTTTTACCTTGTATGACGGGTACAGGTTTTTGAGATCCCGGGGCACACCTCTACGCAGGTCAAGGCCAAGTGCCCCCTCCAGATTGCGGGAATCAATAAGTGTTATCTTTTTTAAAATGTCAATGTGATATCGTTGAATACATATCGCCCTTCAAAGTAGATATTTCCAAAAGATAATCATTGACAAAATGACACATATACTTCAATAATAAAATTCAGAAAGAAAAAGTTCGCTTGCGAAGAACCGCGCAGAAACCGTTCATGTCGTTCAAAATAAACATGAACTTTTCAGAATTTGTGTGGCCGGATTAAATCGCCCTTGACGAAATCTCACCCGTAAACTAACTCAACTTGTTGATAAAAATTCATTTATGTGAAAAATTATTCTTCATATGTACGTTAATAAACGTCGTGCATGGCTATATGACCCCAACATAAACACCTTTAAAGAGCAAATGCACAAAGTCATAAGCCGATTAATGGGGTTCGCGCCTAACTTTGTTCTCTATAGTCCACTGGGCTAGTACCTGTCAACTTCTACTAGCCCAAGACATTTACTTACTAACCCAATAACAATTGACAGTTAGTCAAGGTCCCTCTGTCCCAAGAGGTCAGTGGCGTTTTTGGAGTTCTTTCTGCAGATGCAGACCCTGTAGAAAGAGATGCGATTAGGATCAGTAAAACTCGAAGACTTGAATAATCTCGATAATTTAAGTTTGTTGCCTCTTGTGCAATCTCCGTCTCTCGTGGCAAGCTTCTCTACTTCATGCCCCCAATGTCCGACCTTTTATCCCCACTCTGGAACTCAACCACTCCCCCCAACCAGACGAACGGACTATCGTCATTGCTCACGACGGGTCACCTGGTTGGAGTGTAAGTGAATGATTGGTTCAGGGATGTGGGGGTGCGCCAGGTGGAAAGCGGGCGGCATCTAGGGATTGGCAAGCTGAGACAATTCCATTGTAATTGGTCACGACTGGTCACCTGGTTGGAGTGTAAGTGAATGATTGATTCAGGGACGGGGGGTGCTCCAGGTGGAAAGCGGGCGGCATCTAGGGATTGGCAAGCTGAGACAATTCCATTGTAATTGGATAGTAGATTATTATGGGGGATTGCTCGATATCAAAGGGATTAAAATACTGTTGTAGCCATCAGGTAAAAAAAATTATACGGATCAAAAGGGGACAAAAGTGGTAAATAATTTACGCGTGGAATAAGGGTCTTGATATGGATTTTTTTTATAATACCGGCATAACACCAACATCATGAAACCATCTGTGCATACTGTCATCCAGTTTGTCTGCTACACGAATCCGGATAGAGATGAACGCCAAAGTTCCCTTTTAGGCCGGAGAAGTCCATGTGTAGTTTCTGTTAGCGATGACCATCGATTCAACACAAGTTCATCGACAACTGCAGAGACAAACAAAATATTACTTAAAATAAAACAAAATTATTTGATTAGAGAAAACACCTCCTTCAACTATCATTTTGTACCTTTACTTGACAACCATCATGGATGACACAGTGCAGGGATCTGCTATGACAGAAGAACATCATTCCGTTGAAACTTCTCGGAGAGGTGTTTCACAGGTAGCAGGAGATCATGGAAGAAGATCATGAATGTCACTTAATCACGCTGGCTCAGCAGTTTCAAAAATACATGACCTTCTTCCACTGGTGCCCCACGAGCAAAAAGTCTGCATCTAGAACAGTAATCCCAACAAACAGAAATACGTAATGGATACGTTTTAAATATGTAGTTTGATTGTGGTTACGTAACTTATATTGGTAATTACTACGTAAAAACACAGACTACCAGTTATGTATTCAGCATGTAGTGAAAGTACCCAGTGAATTTACCTTTCCACAACCAACATGGTACCTCTCCACCACCCTTCAAATGCATATCAAGTTTTTAAAACCACAACAGGTCAACATATTTTGTCATACAATTATTACAGACAAATCAATAGTCCATGTCAGAATCGGAAATCAAGCCCGATGTTGGCCAGACACATGAAGGGGACCTTCCCTGGTTGCTAGTTGCCGGAGACAGCAGTCAAATATGGATGGTTATCAAAAGATATTTAGTAAACAATAGTCTGAAAAGTTATATCGAGATAGGTAGCTGCAATTGTTTTTTTACAATCACAACATTTTTTATTAAAACAAGGGGAACAAGAAAGCCCCTATTTCTGAAAGTAATACAGTCCAGATTAAATATAATATTGCTGCCTACAGGTATCCACCCCGCTTCCCAGCCCCACGAGTGTCTCGGAGAAAGCCATCTCCATTTCATCAACCTTAGCCTTTGGGTGGATACTTTTCCATGATAACACAAACAGTAAAAAGATACAATACCGTCCACATGTTGATTTTAAAGTATGCGTAATATTAGCCTATGTATTTCAACAGGACTTAGCACTGTCACCTGCTTAACATATACAGAATAAATCTAAACATATTCGTAAAATAACTCGCATTAAAGGGAAATGTTACAGTTCACTGCCGCGCCACCCAGCGACCGTCGCGTAACTGCGCGTCATTTGGCGGGAACCACCTTTGACGCGCTGCGCGTATTTTCGCGCCTGATGCGACGGGTCTGCTCTGCAACGAGTTGACTTCAAAGTCATTTGAGTGCACATAATTTTTTTAATTTCTATTCATAGTACATATATTACCGCACCATATTACCAAGTTTACTTCAGAAGTCAGTGGTCAAATTTTTGAAGGTTTGAATATTAGTGTAATAGACCACACTCCCAAAAAATCCATTGTGGCTTCCTATAGACTTCGATGACCTAAAAAAATTTAAATTTCTGTTTATAGTACATATATCACTTCAAAAATCAGTGGTCAAATTTTTTTCTCTCGAGGTTCGACACCATTCGGGAAAAAAAAATTAACAATAAATTCATAAATGGCTTGCCGTAAAGTGCGGCGAGACAACATTTTTTTCTTGATTTTTTGTAAAGCAGATATTGTTCTGTCTTTAAGTCAAATATAGTGGCCCGAGCCACTATTCCAACATACGACCAACTTCCGACGGTCCGAACTTGCTCCTTGATATAGCAAAGCTATACAAGATAAAAACTTTTAATGTTTCTAGATGGTGAATCATCCGTATATGCTATAGCCTCGGTGATTGTCTAAATAACCATGTAAGATAGATATTTCTCCGAGGAAGGGGCCAGTTAGGGCCGTTATCAACGATGTGACGTCACAGTTTGTAGGGAGAAAAATGGTGTCATCGTTATTAGTAAAATATACAAATGCAATCATTCACGTCAAGTCCCCTGCTGGGCGACCAATCTTGGGAAACTTTCTGATCGCCTCGGGTTAAGAGGGAACCCTGATTGCTAACAAAATGGGGACCTTTGGAGTCTTACGTTTGTCTGTAAAAGCAATGAATCGTCCATATGTTATAGCCACAGTGATTCTCTAAATAACCATGTACATTCCATATTTATCCGATTTATAGTCCCCGAGATTTATAGTCCCCGAGCCAGTGGAGAACATTATCAGCGATGCGTCGTCACACTTTGTAGCCGATTATCCGGAGCAGAGGATGCTGCACGTACCCACGCAATCACACAACCCACGCGTATCTCGGTGATAAGCCGACTCCCGATGTTTTCAATCAAACGGGGTGAATTATGTCTTTCCTTGGAGCCACAACATATGTTGTGCAATATAATATAAGATATATGATCGACTGGTTTATATGATGGTTGGTTTTTCTTCGGCCTCGCGTCGGCAGGGAAGAAATATCTAACCGGCTAAATCTGTCGTTCATTGTTTATGATAGATTTGTCTGTGGCATTTTGGGTTGATTGCACGTTTCCAAGATATCATCACAAGGCAGTTAACCTATATGCTACAACTAATTCGCAATGATGTTGGTAATTAATCTATTCCAGGAAAATAGTCGTTGCCTAACGATCGAATGTCAATTAATTGGAGCTGCAACCGTTTTCTTCAGATAGATTGGTCAACCCACATTTTCTACTGCCGGAATATTTCGATACGACAGCTTATCGAATGTCTAGAGCACTCAACCAAATGGCTTTAAATATAATTAGTTAACCATAAGAATATCCACATCTGTCACCCCACTGAATATTGAGACGAGTCAAACGTTTGAATACCATAGCTGCCATGGAGTCAACCTAGCGCCGGTTGGACGGTAATACATATACAAAGCATTCTGCAGGACTAGAGTCAACCATATGAATACCCATAGCTGTCAGTGACAGTGTCACCCCCGTGAATATTGAGATGAGTCAACTATATGAGTACCTATAGCTACCCCCGTCCCCCTGAATATTGAGATGTGTCAACCATATGAGAATACCCACAGCTGTCACCCCATTGAATATTGAGTGGAGTCAACCATTTGAATACTCACAGCTGTCAACCCACAAATTGTCATGATAGGTCATCCCATTTAGTACCTACACTGAATATAAATGAGATAAGTCAACCCATCATAATACCCGGCGGATTCAACCAACCTAACTTCTGAAAATTAAAGTAAGTCAGCCCTTTGAATATCAGTTGTCAACCCACTGCTTAACCAACAAAGATCTTTCAACCACCAATCAAGCCATTTCTACCTCAAGATGCATGCCTTAAGTGATCATCTTGGAGACCTCTACACGAGGTCCACCGAGTGTCATAAAACTTCACCAACCAAATACATATTATACCATATATATATATATATATATATATATATATATGTATTATTGATTTGTCAGCCAACTGAATTCCACAATTTATCTACCTAATACGGTGGGTTTTCAACCAGCTTGCATGAATAATAAAAGTTCTCTCACCTTTGACAATCTTAACAAGTCTGGATACTATGAGTTTCAGCGAACAACTACAATATGTCATTGATAATTAATCACATTTTCATTTTGTGACACTTTTATCGTAAGTCAAACAGAAAAAGCTTGCTGCGCAATACTATTACCAATTTGTCTTTATCTTGCCACGCAACTGTGGTACATATTTTCATGTGCGACTGGTTTCGCTTGTGAGCAGGTTCAAATCCAGTAATAAATTTAGGTGGATAATTAATTGAACCTGCTTGTACTGACTTTCTTCTTTAGAAGAAGATGATCATGTCTTGGTGATGTAAGTAAATTTCCATGATGGAACTGAATCATCTAAGGTGCTGTACCTGGTACCAGTATGTTATTTTTCTTGTTTTACTAATGGTGAACGTATATGACAGTTTAAATAAGAATCTAACAATAAAGGTACAATGAACCCTATGATTATAGTGATGCTGACAATACAATTGTTATTAACTGACAAACCAAGAACAAATCTTTTGATTGTGGTTCATTAAACATAAAATCCAAACTTATACACAATATTAATCAATGCCAAAAATGGTGGATGATATCTTCCCACCAAAGGATTTTTTACCAATATCTATATTAAGTTTCGCTTAAACATCTAGACCTATATAACAGATTCTGGTTGGCGTTGGATGGTATGAATGTTGTTTGCTGTCATTCGTTTTCCCATACAAAGCAACACCTGGTCACGGCTTGTGCCAAAAGTTGACAACATAAGTTATTACAAAATCGGACGAATCATTGTTTTCTTCGATAAGCTAAATGGTAGGTTTCATTGAATCATAATGTCATGATCGTTATGATACTTCTGATCAAATATGATTATATCGCAATCATTTGTGTTCCCATTTTGGCAGGGATATGTTTATGTTGACGTCAAACTGAAATATCCTTTAAAAAACAAACAAATTTGGCCATATTATATACTTTCTAAGCTACACTGACGATGGGAAATGAAACTAGTGGTTATGGCGATTGTGAATTTGAAGACGAGGTGACACTTTCATCCAACAAGAATGTTGTTTTACAACAGGCCGTCACAAAACTGGGGGTGCCGATTTCAGTGTTGGTTTTCGATTCTCGTAGCCTTCCCAAGCACGACGTTTATGTGGACAACTGCGCCAAGGTCAGATTAACTATTCACATTTCTAGATGGTTAACAACAAATGTGAAAACAAATGATAATGTCGTCTCTTCTGATTTTTAAAAGTGTGGGGTATTTATGAAAAAACCTTTGCTAATCTGATAGAAAAGCTCTTTCAACATTATAACTGTGAATACATTTTGTCACCATTTTGATGTTCATAACTAATCAAATAATTTTATGCCATTTGTATCTTGCGTGTTTTAGATACTAAAAACACTCAAACACCCCAATGTGCCAACATTTCTGGCATACATTAAGAACTCTGATGAGAGATGGGTTATAACAGAACGTGTGACTCCTTTGGAGGGTGTCATCGCTGAACTTGCCCCAGAAGAAATATGTGCAGGACTCTTCAGTATCATAGAAGCATTGTCATTTCTACATGAGAGGGTTAGGACTAGTTTATTACAAATCTAGGGTGGTAGTCTCATAGAACATCAGATCAAAATCTCTGTTCACTGACAGCTTATTCCAATGTTTAGGGTCATTCAACTCGGATTGAATTCACTTTAATGATATACGGTGCCCTTATAATAATACTATATTCTTACTCAATATTAGGTGTGTGGAAATAAATGGTGACACTTTGCTTACAGGGAGGAATCTGCCATAACAACATACGCATGTCATCCGTCTATGTAACCCAAGATGGCACCTGGAAACTAGGAAATTTTGAATATGCTTGCAAGTTCAATGAGGCTGACGATTTGTATCTCGATGCATGCAAAGCTTTCCGCCTTGAGAAGTCTATAACCCCTGAGGAAAAAGTAAGATTCTAGATCAATTTATCTTGTAACCACAGTCTTGAGTTATCAATTTAGTTACACAGCCATGAGCATAATATTTGTGTTTTTCCTGAAAAATGTTTTTGATTTTGATTCAGGCTGGTAAAGTTGACACAAAACCTGTACAAGGTCACTGCAGAGATGCATTTGCTTTTGGAGTGTTGGCCGAAGAGATATTGGAGTACATGGCATCCTCAGGTACTGGCGACCATCGCAACCATGTCTGTTAAACTATTTGGTTTTATATTTATATATAATATGTATATATATATATATACATGCAGACGTACTTATATATAGATTTGAACCTGTGTTTAATTGTGCATGAATATATATTTCTCATTGTTAATATTATGCTTTGAAAATTTTCAGGGATAAATACAATTTCTTTTGAGAGAAGAATACGGGAAGAACTTATGAACTCTGACCCCAGACGCAGACCCAATCTAAAATGGCTTTTACAGGATGTCCTTTTTAAGTAAGCTTGTTACGTTATTTACATGTATTTCTATTAGAATTTTCAAAATTAACAAAAACATGTACTTTGACTCTGTTTGTTTCCCTATTTTTGTAGGGACCACTATATTGAGATGTTAAATTTCTTGAAAAGTGTGACCCTGAAGTCTGAAGAGGAAAAGCAACATTTCTTCAGGTTATTTTTTTAAAATTGTCTCATTTGGTTTTAAAAAGTGAGGTGCGTTGTTATGAAAATTTATTGTGTCTGATTTAATCAAGCTCAGATCTAGTCTAATACTACCACTATAAGTGAGCTTGACTGCTACCATACCTCTCATATGCTCTATCGTTACAACTCTCTTGTATCTGTAACTTTTGGCAAAAATCAGTTGTCTTCAACCCCACCCCACCGTCTGATTCACAAATTCTATCACAAGTCTTTCATGTATATTCATGCTGTACTGTTACAGCACTTTAGCTGAAAAGTTACTAGCTTTATCGGGGGAAACTGTGGCCACAAGATTACTCAAGCTCTTGCTTTCACGATTTGTTCTTCTGGATTCCACGGCCTGTGAATGTGTCATGCCTCATTTGTTTACACCTGGCAGTAAGTCCATGATAACCACCAATATTATGTATACACAATAATGGAATGTGCTAAATATTCTTTATCATTGTGAAATGGGCAATTTGTAATTTTAATAAGAGTTAGGATTTTTAAAGACATGACTCTACAATTTTTCATTGGTGAAGAGATTTCACTAGTTTATAGCATATGTATGACAAAGTTGAAGAATAAACTATTCTTCCAGAAATAAGAAACTCTACATTTGTTCCTGGAGAAATCAACCCTATACTAACAGAGCCGCTGTTCAGGAAACACTTGCTTCCAGAAATATACAAAATCTTCCATGTCCGTGACGCACACATTCGCCTTGTTTTGTTACGCAACTTCCCAGACTATGTTGGCTTGTTTCCCAAACCCACCTTAATAGCCTTATTCCCTCAGGTAGGAGTCAGTTTATTCTGTTCATGTTAATGAATTACTTATAGGTGTTGAACAAATTTTATGACTTAAAAAATCAGCTGCATACCAATGAATTCATCTGATATTTCTGTGCAATGTCAGTCCAATGAAGGGCTGTTCCATATAGTTGTTTCCATATTTATCTGAATAAACTGGTTGAATGCTGACATTAAATAAAGGAGTAGAGGTTAAAAAAATGATTTGGGACAAACACAGTTATGTTGAGCTGCTGTCATACATTCTCTCAACCCCAGATTCTCCTTGGTTTACGTGACCATGACGACACTCTTGTTGCCATGACTCTACACAGCGTTGCTGAGATGGTCCCTCTGCTGGGGGGTGACGTTGTCATAGGAACACACCGCAGCAAGATATTCTCTCAAGGCTTACCAAAGGTCCACAGTTAAATACATGATGGTTAAAGATAAACAATATTCAGAAAATTGATAAATTCATAATCATATTAAATAAAAGTAATTTATTAATAGTTTCTTGAGTTAGTTTGGGCTGTTATTTACATATTTGTTATTATTTGGCAGTTTGACCGAAAGATGAATGGAACAGTTCAACAATCAGACCTGTATGTATTGACTTCAATAACAATACCATTGATGCTGCTTAGCCATGAGCATTTCCATCAAGTATCTTTGGATAATCTTGTCAATAACCAAAAGTTATTTTTGAAATTAGTTTTCAGTGTTTCATTAAATGTTGCTGTGCATGTTATTGTACACATATATTGAGTATAGTGCTTGGTTTTAATATGGTAAATAATAAATTTGTGTCCATATAAGCAGACCACTTGTCAAGGCCCCTAACGCAGTGATGAATCCCAGTCGAGAAGCAGAGAAGGAGAGAAGAAAAGAGGAGGCCAAGCGGAGAAGTGAAGAGCGGCGAAGAATACGAGAGGAGCAGAAGAACTCCAGACAAAAAGGCAATTTTGGCATGTTGGGATGCAATTTCTGTAAAATACATGTTCCCATTAACATCATATGGACAGTTTTTATTTAAACTCTAATCATTAAATCTATGTACAACATGGTCAGATTCTATCCCATGGTTTGCATAAATTTATCAGCTTTGAAAACAGAGAAGTTAGAATCCCACAATGAAGAGAATCAAGCCAAGCAAGAAGATGGCTATCCTGCTGATTCTCAGCTCCCCCTGCAACCAGGTGGCAGCACTGAAGACCACCACGAAGAAAACCCCTCTCCTTGTGACACAAACAGCGAGGAAACTGACAATGAAATGGATCGCGATGATCTTTGCGAAATCGAACCCACCACCCCAATGGACAAATTTTCCGGCTCCCGTTTGGAAATAGAACCAGACCTTGGACCCCCTGTGAAAGTGGACTGGTCTGGTGTGTTGATGAACTCACAGAAGCCATCCTCAAAACCTTGTAAGGGTGCATTGAAATTAACAAGCAAGTCTGAGAGTGGGTCTAAAACAGTACCAAATTCTGACTCATCCCATGGAAAACTGACTGGTCGTCAATCTCCAGACATCACCGATGATTGGGGCACCAATAGTGAAGACTGGGGGGAAATCAGCAAGAAGTCCCCAAAGAAAACTTTTAACAAAAAGTCACCCATCAAAAGGGAAAATATGATTGATGAAAACAGCTGGAATGTTGATGATCAGTGGGGAGATATATCTGAGACTGAAGACCGGGAAGAATTGTCCACACCAACAATCAAGTCTCTAGACCAACGCAACACCAAACCTGGCCCAGCCAATGTAAACAAAATGCCAGAGAAATTAGGAGCAGAATTTGATATCATGGCTTTGGATATCAAAACTGCCCCCAAAGCAGAATTTGACTTTTTCGCAGACATGCAGCCAGAATTGAAGCCTCAAGGAGACAGTTTGCTAAGCATTCTGGGAAGTGATGTGTCTGAAATAACATCGGGAAAGAAACAAAGGGAAGCAAAGAACAAATCTAAGCCTGTCTCGTTTGCAATGGTTGAAACTTCTGATGTGAGTAGAAATAGTTTGGACTGTTCCGACAGAATGCAATAGACTAATTCACCCTATGTCAGTTCCACAGTATGTACAAACTCTGCTCTCTGCGTACTTAGTTGGTCAAAACCTGGAAGCCACGAGTCATAAATCCTTTTGTTCTACCGATGTGATGACAACATCAAGCACTCTGTCTCAGATTTTAAAATATGTAATATTCTGCAATTCATTACAATTTTTATTTTGTTTTTGTCCTTTTTTGTATCCCTTTCTTTGTATTGGAATCGTCAAATTTATAATGATTTTGGATATCACTTCATGAACTGACCTCCATTTGACTTACTCCTTTTAGTGTTTACGCTTGGCTCCTCCTTTGTGCTAATTTGGAGAAATGCCTCCTTGTGCATGGGCTGTGAACCAATTTGATAAAGTCAAAATAGAGCTAGTTTCTACTTTTGTAATCATAATATTGTCTTGACAATTATTAGTATGTGTCCTGTTGCTTGTGTTTTAGGAGACGGCAGCAGGATGGGGAGATGATGATGACTGGGGAGAGATGGATGCAATGCCAGCATCCTGATGCTGATGCTGCTGAAGTGTCATCATCTGCATCACCATCCAGCCTCTTGATTCTGATGTTTTTTCCCATCCTCTTCTCCATCATCCCAAATCTATTCTATTTAAACACATCCATCCATTTAAACATCTACCACAACGAATACATAAGCTTATTTCTCACAACTAGAGCTTATTATTCTGACTACCTTACATTCATCCCAATTTGTCAGCATGCTTATTAGTATGTGGTTGAAGAAATCTGCAAATAATTATCTTGAATTGTTGTAATTTGACCATCAGCCATATCATTACAACTTTTCATGATACATAATGTGTACTGTACACTGTATATACTGTGTAGTTGTTTGAGTACTTATTTATATAATGTATTGGCAAGGTCTCATTACTTAATGACTACAAATAGTGCACTGAAGCTCAGGGGGAGACATGGGTTGGGAATTATATATTAAATATACCTGGTACTTTATATCATATTGGTTTCTTTTGTTATGTTATGTGATGAGGGACGTGTTCATTGGGGTAAGTGAAGGCTTGTGTTGGTTATGGTGCCTCTGTATACTAGACAAGGCAAAGAGGATCTGATATCTCAAACCTTCATGGTAGATTTTGAGACCAAATATTTGTCAGTGTTTCATAATTTGCAGTTGCCTTCAATATTGGCAGCAAACCTACAGGCCATGCATGTTACAAAACACTAAGTGCTTGAGTTTTGGTACACCCCCTTCACATGAGGCTCCAAGGGGGCATATCAATATTATGTGTTGTCATTGAATAATATATTAATAATCACAGGTATCAAAGTCATGTGTTATATTTTGGGTTGATATTATTTGAGGTATCGTTTGTCAAACCAGTGATGATCACTGTATCATTCCATCATGTATATACTGTTAAATAAAGCAATATATAACAATGTTGTTGTGACGCTGTTCTCTCATGTTGACGTTGAATTCATCCAATAGCTCAGAAACCAAATATGATCATGATGAGTACAGTCATAACGTCCCGTCACAATTGGTAATCCGCGTCTTGGGCGTTCTATGGTTCCGACCAAATGTGAAATATACTCAAGTCGGCGTTCGGATATTCTAATATGTTATTCCTGCTCATGTGGGGTCGTACGCCCACGTTATTATCTTGCGGAACGACACTCAATATTACAATTAACGAGAGAAGGCACGTTGTATGTTGATCAACAATCCCCGTAAGCCGTCTTCCAACAATACATCGGCAGTATATATATATATATATATATATATATATATATATATATATATATATATATATATATATATATATATATATATATATATATATATATATATATATATATATATATATTATTGTTTAAAAATCAAGGTTTTGTACACCATGTCGCTGCCGTGACCGTTTCCGTGACTGGCGCTGTCGGCCATTTTTATAGTAATACAGCGTGAATAGCATTTTCTCCCGCAAGGGGCCGCTTCCTGTCCCTTACAGCATACCCCTTTCTCATAACTGATTCACCCAGTCCCGAGATTCTCGGGAGTCTCCTTACGCCAAAAACATAGTTCTAAAAATTACTACTCAATACAAGTAAACATTCGAGTCAAATTCTGCACGTGGTTTTACACCGCAATCAGTTCGCTGCAAGGGTCGCGAAAGCAGTTTTCTTCATATGATTCTAACACCTTGTAATTACCGATGCTAATATTGGAAAACTCACGAGTTCTTCATATTCATATTTAACTGTTGGGTTGAAGAAATTGGAGCAAAGAAATAAAAAGAAATCACGTGTACACAAGCGCGGTGGGCACGGAAGGGGGTGGGGTAAGATATTCGAAAATGGGTATCATCCAGTCCCTAGCATTTCTGAAGATGAATTAGGATCGTAAAGGGTGTTGATATTCATATTTCAAGAAGCGACCGGTTATGCCATTGGAAAATCGGGTGAATGCAATGGGTAATTTAAACGAGGTAATGCTCTCCCAATTTAATTCATCTGCAATTAAAAATAATAAGGCTCTAAAGTTATTGTTTTAATAAACGAAAGGGAAAATTATGGTGTGAATACATTACCAAAGTTCACTGTTTGTGCAACACATAGCCATCTTTGTTTTAAAGTTCTGGGAAATTGACACATGGAAAAATCTAACTATCATGGAAAAAATATATTTTATGGTTGGTGGTCATATAATAAAATCAAGTTGGCTGAAATTGTATGAGTTATGAGAGTTAAAACAAAAACCTTGCAAATAGTTTGCTGTGAAAGATAAAACATGATTAGAGTTGATAAATGGGCTTGTTTATTTAAGCCAGGTGCATGTAAGAAATGGAATAAACAAAAATACATTGCACACAGCAAAGGTGGGGGAGAAAACCACCACCACAACATGAAAAGGTTGTACATTTAAATAAACTACAAGACAGGAAAACAGTGGAGGGTGGGATAGGAAAATCAAAATTGTGTGTGCAAGGAACAGAGTCACAACAGGAAGTGATTACCATCCCTATCGGCTAAGCAATTAGTTAAAAGTCATGTGACCTCCATGCAGGGCGGTAAGCTGATGGCCAATAGATCACATGAGCATCAAACATGTATAGAGCGAGAGAAAGCAAAACATTACGACATTAACAATTGCAATGTCCCCAACTATATTAAAAGACAGACATAAGAAACCTGCTTAGCAATATGAATGTAAACACATGAACACCTCCATAAAAACTATTTAATTATGAGCATATTGAATCTGCATTTCTTAACAACTTGATGACCAATCATGCACACATATGATATCATGCTATTCTAATTTACTAATATTAATATCTATGCTTTGTGTGTGTAATACATAGAACATGGAAATGGCATCTCTTTTCCACTGAAGTGTTTTGGTCAATCTATTGATACAATTCTCACATAATTAGTATTCACAGTCATGGGGCATTTCTATCAAAAATACATCCTTCAACAAATTCATGTAGGTTCTCTGCAGAGTCACATTATTCAGAAGCCGAAGGTGACAATGCTTCCTGTCCTCCCTGCACACAAAAAAGCATAGATGATAGGGTCTCAACCTGGACAAGGTTATCTTCATTGGAGTCTGAAATTCTGAAGCATGGACACAAACAAATGAATACTATTTTATAAAATAAAAACGAGTCATTTTTAAATTATGAATTGTGACTCAGTAAGGAAGAACAGCTTTGTTCAAGCAGTTTTCGTGACCAACACTTCCAACAAGTAGGCTTTAATTTATGAGAGAGCATGCCAGAGACCCAGAACCAGACCAGTGGACCCCAAGTGACAGGACAGTAAACATGAATGACCATGTGAACCCAAGTGTGTATACAGCGTAAGTAAATACCGTAGAAATCACTGAAAAAATGCATCATTACCATTTCTCCCTCCCTACCCCCTCGGACCCCGCGTCAACCACACTGGCATATGCATGCACCGATGCGGTGTACTTCTATTTCATCGCTCATTCTTCCAAAATTAACTGAATCGACAATATGTCACAAAGCCTGCATAATCAACTCTAATTTATTGAATATATAAATACAATTACTGAACATTAGTGTGATACATTAAGGTTGACAATTGCTTACCAACGACAGGCTTGATATTTTCCCGATCAGAAACACCGCAAACATTGACAGACGCTGCCATCTTGCCATCTTGCTGGAACTACTTTCGGCTCAATCCCATGATTCTTAGAACGAGTTATGCGAAAGGTCAGTGCGAGAGAGCGCGCCACATTTCGGGCGAAAATGCGTGAATAGCATTTTCTCCCGCAAGGGGCCGCTTCCTGTCCCTTACAGCATACCCCTTTCTCATAACTGATTCACCCAGTCCCGAGATTCTCGGGAGTCTCCTTACGCCAAAAACATAGTTCTAAAAATTACTACTCAATACAAGTACACATTCGAGTCAAATTCTGCACGTGGTTTTACACCACAATCAGTTCGCTGCAAGGTTCGCGAAAACAGTTTTCTTCATATGATTCTAACACCTTGTAATTACGGATGCTAATATTAGAAAACTCAAAGAGTTCTTCACATTCATATTTAACTGTTGGGTTGAAGAAATTGTAGCAATGAAATCAAAAGAAATCACGTGTACACAGACGCGGTGGGCACGGAAGGGGGTGGGGAAAGATATTCTAAAATGGGTATCATCCAGTCCCTAGCATTTCTGAAGATGAATTAGGATCGTAAAGGGTGTTGATATTCATATTTCAAGAAGTGACCGGTTATGCCATTGGAAAATCGGGTGAATGCAATGGGTAATTTAAACGAGGTAATGCTCTCCCAATTTAATTCATCTGCAATTAAAAATAATAAGGCTCTAAAGTTATTGTTTCAATAAACGAAAGGGAAAATTATGGTGTGAATGCATTATCAAAGTTCACTGTTGTGCAACACATAGCCATCTTTGTTTTAAAGTTCTGGGAAATTGACACATGGAAAAATCTAACTATCATGGAAAAAATATATTTTATGGTTGGTGGTCATATAATAAAATCAAGTTGGCTGAAATTGTATGATTTATGAGAGGTAAAACAAAAACCTTGCAAATAGTTTGCTGTGAAAGATAAAACATGATTAGAGTTGATAAATGGGCTTGTTTATTTAAGCCAGGTGCATGTAAGAAATGGAATAAACAAAAAAACATTGCACACAGCAAAGGTGGGGAGAGAAAACCACCACCACAACATGAAAAGGTTGTACATTTAAATAAACTACAACAAGACAGGAAAACAGTGGAGGGTGGGATAGGAAAATCAAAATTGTGTGTGCAAGGAACAGAGTCACAACAGGAAGTGATTACCATCCCTATCGGCTAAGCAATTAGTTAAAAGTCATGTGACCTCCACGCAGGGCAGTAAGCTGTTGGCCAATAGATCACATGAGCATCAAACAAGTATAGAGAGAGAGAAAGCCAAACATTACGACATTAACAATCGCTATGTCTCCCAACTATATTAAAAGACAGAAATAAGAAACCTGCTTGGCAATATGAATGTAAACACATGAACACCTCCATAAAAAACTATTTAATTATGAGCATATTGAATCTGCATTTCTTAACAACTGGATGACCAATCATGCACACATATAATATCATGCTATTCTAATTTACTAATATTAATATCTATGCTTTGTGTGTGTAATACATAGAACATGGAAATGGCATCTCTTTTCCACTGAAGTGTTTTGGTCAATCTATTGATACAATTCTCACATAATTATTATTCACAGTCATGGGGCATTTCTATCAAAAATTCAGTCACATTATTCAGAAGCCGAACGTGACAAGGCTTCCTGTCCTTCCCGCACGAAAAGCATAGATGATAGTGTCTCAACCTGGACAAGGTTATCTTCATTGGAGTCTGAAATTCTGAAGCATGGACACAAACAAATGAATACTATTTTATAAAATAAAATCGAGTCATTTTTTAATTATGAATTGTGACTCAGTAAGGAAGAACAGCTTTGTTCAAGCAGTTTTCGTGACCAACACTTCCAACAAGTAGGCTTTAATTTATGGAGAGCATGCCAGAGACCCAGAACCAGACCAGTGGACCCCAAGTTACAGGACAGTAAACATGAATGACCATGTGAACCCTAGTGTGTATACAGCGTATGTAAATGCCGTAGAAATCACTGAAAAAAATGCATCACTACCATTTCTCCCTCCCTCCCCCCCCTCGGACCCCGCGTCAACCACACTGGCATATGCATGCACCGATGCGGTGTACTTCTATTTCATCGCTCATTCTTTCCAAAATTAACTGAATCGACAATTTGTCACAAAGCCTGCATAATCAACTCTAATTTATTGAATATATAAATACAATTACTGAACATTAGTGTGATACATTAAGGTTGACAATTGCTTACCAACGACAGGCTTGATATTTTCCCGATCATCAGAAACACCGCAAACATTGACAGACGCTGCCATCTTGCCATCTTGCTGGAACTACTTTCGGCTCAATCCCATGATTCTTAGAACGAGTTATGCGAAAGGTCAGTGCGAGAGAGCGCGTCGGGCGCCAAGTAAAAGAAACCACTGTACACCCGAATAGTGCGGAAGGGGGTGGGGATGGGATATTTGTATCATCCAGTCCCTACATTTCTTCTGAGATGAAAACCTGAACGTACCACTTGTTCCCCTGGTACCATCTTTCTCAGAAAGCGACCGGTTATGCCATTGGAAAATCGGGGTAATTTCAAACGAGGTTGGATCTCCTCCCTTCGGTGGCTTATCTGCAATTAAAATAATAGGCTCTAATGTTATTGTTTGACTAAACCCGAACTCCATTTATGAAAGCAACACTAGCCCACTTTGTTTAGAAGTTCTGGGAAAATGTGGAAAAACCCTCATGCAAAAAAATATCATAGCACATGTTGGTAGCATATAATAAAAATCAAGTTTTGGCTGATGGTCGTGTATCACCTTGACCATGGTTTGCATGCAGGAAAGATAAAACATGATTAGAGCGTGATAAATGGGCAGCTTTTTATTTGACCAGGTGCATTAAGTCCCACACCCATAACTGTTTGCACATGGGCCAAGGGGGGGGAGTCAACATGAACGGGTTGGGGGTTTAAATAAACTGGACCAGTGGACTGCCTGTTACTTAAAAATTGTGTGATGCAAGGAAGTCACAACAGGCGTTGTTGATATATTCTCCCTATGCTAAAGCAATTTTTAAAAGTCATTGAGACTGGTATGTTTTTCCAGGGAGGAGAAGCTGATTGCCAATAGATCACTGTGAACATCAAACTGGTATTGTACGAAGAGAGAGAATCACAACATCGTACACATTTTGACAATTGCATATATCTCCCAACTATATTAAAAGTGTTGAAAAAAAGAAACCTGCTTGGCAACAATTGAATGGTAAAACACCCTGAACACCTCCATAAAAGCTATTGGTCCCAAGTGAGCATATCTTGTGCTGCATTAGTTTAACACTGGTGTGGCCCAATCATGCCACATTGTGCTTCATGCTATTGCCGTTTACTAATATGGAATGGATCTAATGGAGCTGTTGTGGTGTAATACACTGAACAGTGGAAATGGCATCTTTCCACTGAACCCGCCCCCCATCTATTGCCCAATCCACCCCCATGAAGTGGTCCCCGCACACTTCACGTACATCGAATCTATCAAAAATCGTGTTGGTCTCTACACAGTATACATCAGAAAGCCGACCCCCAATGCTTCCTGTCCACTCCTGCACGAAAAGCATAGATGAAGTTGTCTCAACCTGGACAAGGTTTGACCTTCATTGGAGTCTGAAATTCTGAAGCATGGACACAACAAGGATGAAACTATTTTATAAAATACAAAAACGATCAAGCTTTAATTATGAATTGTGACTCAGTAAGGAAGAACACTTTTGTTTCAAGCAGTTTTCGTGACCAACACTTCCCACAAGTAGGCTTTAATTTATGAGAGATGGCAATATGGCCCGGACCCCCTTGGGGGGGACCAGTAAATGCTTAAAACATGAATGGAGGGGTGAACCCTAGTGTTGTATACATCGTGTAAAACCGCATTCACAGAATTTGCATCATCACTACACAAAGTTGGTTCCCTTACCATAGTTTGGATGCAGCTTCAACCAACCCTTGCATATGCGCACCGATGTGGTGGTTAGATCGGGGCTTTGCTAATTGGTCATCTTCTAACAATTGTTAACGCAATACAAAACTGACATTGGCTGTGTGATACAATAGGGTTTTACGACACTCTAACAACACAAACGAACATTGGATCGTTGGCCCATTCAGAAAAAACAACCACAGTGAATTGGGGGAATGTCCATTTGCTGAACATTTGGCTTACATCTCCTTGACTATGCATCTCATAATGTGGCTGCACCATTTTGTGTGGCAAGTCCCTTACAGCATACCCCTTTCTCATAACTGATTCACCCAGTCCCGAGATTCTCGGGAGTCTCCTTACGCCAAAAACATAGTTCTAAAAATTACTACTCAATACAAGTAAACATTCGAGTCAAATTCTGCACGTGGTTTTACACCGCAATCAGTTCGCTGCAAGGGTCGCGAAAGCAGTTTTTCTTCATATGATTCTAACACCTTGTAATTACCGATGCTAATATTGGAAAACTCACGAGTTCTTCATATTCATATTTAACTGTTGGGTTGAAGAAATTGGAGCAAAGAAATAAAAAGAAATCACGTGTACACAAGCGCGGTGGGCACGGAAGGGGTGGGGTAAGATATTCGAAAATGGGTATCATCCAGTCCCTAGCATTTCTGAAGATGAATTAGGATCGTAAAGGGTGTTGATATTCATATTTCAAGAAGCGACCGGTTATGCCATTGGAAATCGGGTGAATGCAATGGGTAATTTAAACGAGGTAATGCTCTCCCAATTTAATTCATCTGCAATTAAAAATAATAAGGCTCTAAAGTTATTGTTTTAATAAACGAAAGGGAAAATTATGGTGTGAATACATTACCAAAGTTCACTGTTGTGCAACACATAGCCATCTTTGTTTTAAAGTTCTGGGAAATTGACACATGGAAAAATCTAACTATCATGGAAAAAAATATATTTTATGGTTGGTGGTCATATAATAAAATCAAGTTGGCTGAAATTGTATGAGTTATGAGAGTTAAAACAAAAACCTTGCAAATAGTTTGCTGTGAAAGATAAAACATGATTAGAGTTGATAAATGGGCTTGTTTATTTAAGCCAGGTGCATGTAAGAAATGGAATAAACAAAAATACATTGCACACAGCAAAGGTGGGGGAGAAAACCACCACCACAACATGAAAAGGTTGTACATTTAAATAAACTACAAGACAGGAAAACAGTGGAGGGTGGGATAGGAAAATCAAAATTGTGTGTGCAAGGAACAGAGTCACAACAGGAAGTGATTACCATCCCTATCGGCTAAGCAATTAGTTAAAAGTCATGTGACCTCCATGCAGGGCGGTAAGCTGATGGCCAATAGATCACATGAGCATCAAACATGTATAGAGCGAGAGAAAGCAAAACATTACGACATTAACAATTGCAATGTCCCCAACTATATTAAAAGACAGACATAAGAAACCTGCTTAGCAATATGAATGTAAACACATGAACACCTCCATAAAAACTATTTAATTATGAGCATATTGAATCTGCATTTCTTAACAACTTGATGACCAATCATGCACACATATGATATCATGCTATTCTAATTTACTAATATTAATATCTATGCTTTGTGTGTGTAATACATAGAACATGGAAATGGCATCTCTTTTCCACTGAAGTGTTTTGGTCAATCTATTGATACAATTCTCACATAATTAGTATTCACAGTCATGGGGCATTTCTATCATCAAAAATACATCCTTCAACAAATTCATGTAGGTTCTCTGCAGAGTCACATTATTCAGAAGCCGAAGGTGACAATGCTTCCTGTCCTCCCTGCACAAAAAGCATAGATGATAGGGTCTCAACCTGGACAAGGTTATCTTCATTGGAGTCTGAAATTCTGAAGCATGGACACAAACAAATGAATACTATTTTATAAAATAAAAACGAGTCATTTTTAAATTATGAATTGTGACTCAGTAAGGAAGAACAGCTTTGTTCAAGCAGTTTTCGTGACCAACACTTCCAACAAGTAGGCTTTAATTTATGAGAGAGCATGCCAGAGACCCAGAACCAGACCAGTGGACCCCAAGTGACAGGACAGTAAACATGAATGACCATGTGAACCCAAGTGTGTATACAGCGTAAGTAAATACCGTAGAAATCACTGAAAAAATGCATCATTACCATTTCTCCCTCCCTCCCTACCCCCTCGGACCCCGCGTCAACCACACTGGCATATGCATGCACCGATGCGGTGTACTTCTATTTCATCGCTCATTCTTCCAAAATTAACTGAATCGACAATATGTCACAAAGCCTGCATAATCAACTCTAATTTATTGAATATATAAATACAATTACTGAACATTAGTGTGATACATTAAGGTTTGACAATTGCTTACCAACGACAGGCTTGATATTTTCCCGATCAGAAACACCGCAAACATTGACAGACGCTGCCATCTTGCCATCTTGCTGGAACTACTTTCGGCTCAATCCCATGATTCTTAGAACGAGTTATGCGAAAGGTCAGTGCGAGAGAGCGCGCGGTTTTACACCACAATCAGTTCGCTGCAAGGTTCGCGAAAACAGTTTTCTTCATATGATTCTGATTCTAAACACCTTGTAATTACGGATGCTAATATTAGAAAACTCAAGAGTTCTTCACATTCATATTTAACTGTTGGGTTGAAGAAATTGTAGCAATGAAATCAAAAGAAATCACGTGTACACAGACGCGGTGGGCACGGAAGGGGGTGGGGAAAGATATTCTAAAATGGGTATCATCCAGTCCCTAGCATTTCTGAAGATGAATTAGGATCGTAAAGGGTGTTGATATTCATATTTCAAGAAGTGACCGGTTATGCCATTGGAAAATCGGGTGAATGCAATGGGTAATTTAAACGAGGTAATGCTCTCCCAATTTAATTCATCTGCAATTAAAAATAATAAGGCTCTAAAGTTATTGTTTCAATAAACGAAAGGGAAAATTATGGTGTGAATGCATTATCAAAGTTCACTGTTGTGCAACACATAGCCATCTTTGTTTTAAAGTTCTGGGAAATTGACACATGGAAAAATCTAACTATCATGGAAAAAATATATTTTATGGTTGGTGGTCATATAATAAAATCAAGTTGGCTGAAATTGTATGATTTATGAGAGGTAAAACAAAAACCTTGCAAATAGTTTGCTGTGAAAGATAAAACATGATTAGAGTTGATAAATGGGCTTGTTTATTTAAGCCAGGTGCATGTAAGAAATGGAATAAAACAAAAAAACATTGCACACAGCAAAGGTGGGGGAGAAAACCACCACCACAACATGAAAAGGTTGTACATTTAAATAAACTACAACAGACAGGAAAACAGTGGAGGGTGGGATAGGAAAATCAAAATTGTGTGTGCAAGGAACAGAGTCACAACAGGAAGTGATTACCATCCCTATCGGCTAAGCAATTAGTTAAAAGTCATGTGACCTCCACGCAGGGCAGTAAGCTGTTGGCCAATAGATCACATGAGCATCAAACAAGTATAGAGAGAGAGAAAGCCAAACATTACGACATTAACAATCGCTATGTCTCCCAACTATATTAAAAGACAGAAATAAGAAACCTGCTTGGCAATATGAATGTAAACACATGAACACCTCCATAAAAACTATTTAATTATGAGCATATTGAATCTGCATTTCTTAACAACTGGATGACCAATCATGCACACATATAATATCATGCTATTCTAATTTACTAATATTAATATCTATGCTTTGTGTGTGTAATACATAGAACATGGAAATGGCATCTCTTTTCCACTGAAGTGTTTTGGTCAATCTATTGATACAATTCTCACATAATTATTATTCACAGTCATGGGGCATTTCTATCAAAAATTCAGTCACATTATTCAGAAGCCGAACGTGACAAGGCTTCCTGTCCTTCCCGCACGAAAAGCATAGATGATAGTGTCTCAACCTGGACAAGGTTATCTTCATTGGAGTCTGAAATTCTGAAGCATGGACACAAACAAATGAATACTATTTTATAAAATAAAATCGAGTCATTTTTTAATTATGAATTGTGACTCAGTAAGGAAGAACAGCTTTGTTCAAGCAGTTTTCGTGACCAACACTTCCAACAAGTAGGCTTTAATTTATGAGAGAGCATGCCAGAGACCCAGAACCAGACCAGTGGACCCCAAGTTACAGAACAGTAAACATGAATGACCATGTGAACCCTAGTGTGTATACAGCGTATGTAAATGCCGTAGAAATCACTGAAAAAATGCATCACTACCATTTCTCCCTCCCTACCCCCTCGGACCCCGCGTCAACCACACTGGCATATGCATGCACCGATGCGGTGTACTTCTATTTCATCGCTCATTCTTCCAAAATTAACTGAATCGACAATTTGTCACAAAGCCTGCACAATCAACTCTAATTTATTGAATATATAAATACAATTACTGAACATTAGTGTGATACATTAAGGTTGACAATTGCTTACCAACGACAGGCTTGATATTTTCCCGATCAGAAACACCGCAAACATTGACAGACGCTGCCATCTTGCCATCTTGCTGGAACTACTTTCGGCTCAATCCCATGATTCTTAGAACGAGTTATGCGAAAGGTCAGTGCGAGAGAGCGCGCCACATTTCGGGCGAAAATGGCGTGAATAGGGCTACAGAGCGATGTCGTCATAATTCCATCCGACCACCCGTCGCGCCCGAAAAAAGGGTGCGAAAACAGCCAGATTAGCAGGTTCCCTGCTATACAAGAAAACGACTTATTACGCCTTGCATTTTGTCCTTTGTTTCTAGCAAGTGAATCATCCTTATGTTACAGCCCCTACATGATTATATAGCCTCTAAATAATCATGTAGGTTTTATATTTCTCAGATTCGTAGTAATCGAGATATTACCAAAGAGTTTATAGCTACGCTAAGAGGGCTCACTTCGATTGGCTCTGTTGTTGTTGTTGTTGTTGTTGTTGTTGTTGTTGTTGAATTCTTTTTTAAATTCGCTTTCGGCTGCTATGGGGAGTATGGCCGAGTAGGCAAAGAAACTTCGACTCTGACAGCGTCCGCGCTATTTACTACATCCGCGCTGTAGAGGCGAAATGAAAGATTACATCACAAAAAGACACCAGGACTGTTTCAGTATTGTATTATTGTTCAGTTTCATCACGAAAGGGCGGCATGTCGAGAAACTTTGAGAAGTATACATGGTAGGGGTACTGGAACCGTACCCACCCCCCCCCCCCCCCATGTACACTACTCGCCCTTTGGCAGCTTATACAAGATTTTTGCTCGCACTTTGACAGCTTATTCAAGTTTTTTGCTCACCCTAGGGCGCCTCGGACCCGACCCCCAAACGGGGCCGAGGGGCTAGTTTGTTGGTAAACTAGTGTGACCATAGGCCAGGGTGTCTACGACTTTGGTTTTCTAGACTTTCTTGGTCTAATGACACATGTACGGATTTCTTTAGCCCTGGGACTTCCTATATGGTAGTTGACTTTTGCCTGTCTGATAGACGGACTTTTCTTCACACCTTCTATGTAGCTTTCTGATAGCACAGTTTTTTCCACATATTTTTCTATAGGTGCACTAGTTCAACAGTGTGCCGTTCACAACCTGCTAACAAGGTCCTCTAGGCACTCCACTCGCTCCATAAGATCATCGTTCTTAACCTCCAGATCTCTCACCATGTCCTTCAGTTCCACAAGGTCATCATACTTAGTCTCCATATCACTCAGTTTGTCCTCCAGATCTATTTTTTCGTCTTTCATATGCTCTGTATCTAACATCAACTCCTTTACACCACCCTCAATATCAGTAATACGCTCTTCTGTGTTCATTTTATACCTTATATCCTCGTTTATTCAATAGGCTCTCATAGCCCTCTCAATGGTAAAGATGCTTCGTCTATTTCATCGATTGAAACAGTCTGCTGTGCTTTTACAGATCTAGCCTTAATATCGCCCTTCATTTGGGTATATTTTGTGACCTCAGCTAAAACGAGCTTAAACTCATGATCCGAGATATTACCATCTTCAAGTGCTGTCGATACAATGTCAGCAATGGTATTCAATTTGCTCTGCGCTAGAATGCGCATCTGATCATGTTTTTTTCGCCTTGATGGTGTCGTATCCTGATCTGTGGTGTAGGGTTTATAACAACTTGAACTTTATTAGCTGACTTTAACATTCGATTAGGAGTGCCCTGGATTCTCATCAGGCGGCTCCGGATATAAAGGAGCAGTATGAATGGGCGGTTGTTGTTTCATACTGCTGTTGTATACACATAAATCTGTGTCAAGTTCAATTAGGAGTGCTTATGCAGACTTTGTTGCCCGGGAGGCACCAGCACGTGTTCTGAAACTAATTTGGTCACCTGCAGCCAACACGAGAGGTGTTGTAAACACTTGAACGCCCACATGTTCGTCCCTTTGTTTGGTTACATAATAGCCGCCTTGCAGGACAATACTTACACCTATAAGGTCAGGCCGGGCACTCACACTAGTTGACACTCTCCATGGCAGACATGTTTGACGCAATGCTAACATAACAAGCGAATCCCAGCCTGCGCAGAAGCCGATGCGCAGGAGATCGACTAGTTGATAGCCCCATAAGCAAAACTCGACTTGACACCAACATAGGATATCCATGGTCAACACCACTGACAGCATCACCAAATGACCATTCATGCATTTCATTGTCCAACCGACCTCTTTCTTTCGCCCAAATAGTAATGAGGGGTTTCGGTGAAGGCTAGTTGCGATCTCCTTGCGCATCGGCTTCTGCGCAGGCTAGGATTCGCCTCGGCACCACACAGATCGCTTTGGGGCAAATTCGGGCCATTACGCGAGAAATATTGATACGAATTATCAACTCTTAAATGTTACAAAAATATTTTCTACTGTGTTCATTTAGAAGAATTATATACATTTTGTTATGGAAAACTTTTCAGTAGGTCTAAAATGAGGCATTTATCGAAAAAAATAGTTCCGCGGACGTTTCATGGCCGTAAAGAACATCTCTAATAGCATGGTCGTGATGGTTCAATAGACGTCCCATATTATCTCTTATCTGAACCTTTAACTCATTCACAGCTCCGACAGTAACATGTTTTGACACAGGATTAGCGATGTTTGAGGTTATAATATCACCATAGGAGACGCCCCCACAGCCCACAACCCCAAGAAGTGTAATGGGCGCACCATCAAGCATGTTGTGCGTGGTACTGACTTGATCGAGGTGGACATAAAGTGGGTTAAAGATGCTTAAGTTTACAGGCCGGGCACCTTTGTGAAGACCTGAAGGAATCCATCATCCACCCAGACCGGTATCAAGACCCAATATTTTTTACATACCTCGTCACATTGTCAAGCCCAGTCATCAGGAATTGAGAGGGCAATAGTCCCATCTGCAGCATTATCCTCCAAAGTAATACCTAGAACTGTAAATACATCCTGCATAAGTTTGAAGTTCTAGAGGCCAGGGGGAAAAACGACACCTCTTATAACTATATTTCTTCTTATATAGCTATACTTCTTGTTATACTTATATTTCTGCGCACTCCTTCGTATAAAGGGATATTGTAGCTGCTTTTAGTTGCTTGAGTGGGGACACTAGCCAGAGAAAACACACGAGTCCAGGAGTTGAGTTCTTGTTGGTTTATTCGAGTTTTAGCTTATCAGCTTATCTGGAATCTCGGGTCAGAATCTTGTTCAGATACTTTGTCCTTCGCTAGGTAGCTCTCCCTGACTTACCCATCTGGACTCCTTATAAAGGGTCCCGCGATAGGCCAGGCTAAAACAATCCCCACGTGACACGACGAGTCCACTTGGAGGGTGAACTCGCTTGCTGTGAGGATTGCTACAATCAGGGTTACACCCCTCCCAAAGAGTGGTGTGATGTAACCCGGGCTCTCGTGCTGATAATTAAGGGGGGGGGGGGAGGCTTTTTAAGAACGTATGAGCCAGAATAGTATTATAACACACCTACTTCTTTTCCTGTAGAAATTTGCGCCTTTGTAATGGGTATAGTTGATTCAATGTTATACCAACCCACCGGTATACCCACCCCATATTGCCGCCGAAGATCTGACACCAGGTGAAGGCGGATAATATCACCGATGCGTTTGGTGTAGAGTTCTCCAACCTGTTTGATAAGTACTTGGTGCCAAACATAAGCGACGACAGCCTTGTAGTTGGCTGGAGAACCAACCGCATGTAATACTGGCAGAACCAGCTAAACTTTGTCGTATGGTGCGCAACAAGCGGCTGCGGAGTTTCTGACCTGGACCACCTCAAATCTGACTCCCCAGCAGTAAGTTACCTCTACAGGTTCCACGTCTACTACATCATCCGGAGACTTTTAGACGAAATGAGAATAGCACTGCCGGACGACACCACATGGTCGGCTACCAACAATACCTTTGACAAGAGAATCTACCACCGGCTCTGCCACGAGTTTGGGGTTGACGAAAACAGTGACTGGAGGATAAAGGGAGGCAACCAGGGCCTAGGGCGGGTCTACTTCACCGACCCTGAAACACACGAGGTACGGGTGATCACTCATTATGGAAACACCCACCTTAACGAATCCGTCAGGCAAACCTTTGAGAAATCAACCGACGGGGTTTTTTCAGGGCGGCAAACTGCACATTGTTTTCAAAAGGCAAGATCAGGAGGGGGGCAAACATCGCCTGGAGCACCTTCATCCTGGAAAAATCGGAGGGGTTCACATCCCCTGGCATCATACGGATAAACGGCAGCATTCGGTCCTATGTCTGGGCCATTCTTGGTGCTCAGACACAGACCCGCTCAGAGATACTAAGAGTTGGCACGTCCTTTGATGCCCAAAAGCAATTCCAGGCTACCGTTGAGGATGCCATCAACTCCCCAGTGGATATTCCGTCATCCATCCGACGGTATCAGAACGTCCTCCTGTCATATTCCTGGGTTGAATATGAAGTGTTTCATCTTGGCTGGCCGTCTTTGTTGCTATCTGTTTTATTGTCTATCGTATCCGGGCATACTAGCCATCCTTGGGAAATGGGAGATCTTGGTGTCCCCTCTCCAGGTGCTCCAAGCGGCGCGGCCGATATACCCGTAGGAAAAGCGCACGAGGATGAGAAAACTGCTCTAATTGTAGGCGGAATCGCTACAGGTTTAGCTGTGCTTTTGTTTGCTATGTAGTAGGTCGCGGAGTAACAGGAGGATAACTCCCCCCACCGCCACAGCTGCGGCCCATAGATGTTCTGCCATCCAACCAGCCACCTTTGCAGCTGACTTAAAGAGACTGTTCAGCCCCATATAAGGAAAGTGGTTGCCTAGCAAGCTGCTTGGTAACAGCACCTTGGAAACCAAAAATGTTACATTTTCAGACTTTCAGTCGCTACGCGGCGCTGTGGTCTCAGAAAAAAGATTCTTGCTTCGACAGTCGCCATTTATGTTGTCGGACATTATCCTTCCTGCTTGTCGGTCTAATGTGTGCACAATTATGCCCACAACTTGAATGAGTGAAGATTTTATGAAATTTACATTATCTAACTAAAGCGGAAGAATACACATCGTTAGCGAGGTAAATTCAGAGCGCGTTATGATTTACAGCTAACATTCGTGTAGTTCATGGTTTTAGGGAGGCACCGTTATCGATGGAACGACATAACTGAATAAAACAGATCTCCACAGTATATCATGAACATTTCCAGTCAAATAATGATGTTAAAAACTTATCAACATAACTTCCATCATGTAAACTCGGCGGCACAAATTAGAAGATGTCATTACTTACGTCTGCGTTAATCGTAGTAATGTAATAACGAAATGATCCCTGATTGCCTTATATGTGGCTGAACAGTCTCTTTAAGCAGCCATGATACGATGGAGCCAATGATTCCTGGAAGAGCAGCTGCTGCCTTACCGGCTAGGACCTTCAGGACGTTTGCCAAGGAGTGGTGTGTAACCATTTTTAGCTAATGTATCGTAATAATCATTGACAGCGCCTATAACGAGTCAGCCTACCTGTGGTATAGACTGATCCATCCCAATGTCCCCTTCTATAACAGGTGGGAGAGTGGCCGGTGGGAGTCTCATCCTCTACTTCAGCGAGCCAATCCTCATCCTCTCTTCCAGGGTCGTGCCAATCTTCATCCACTGCGTCAATTGTTGAGTTATCAAACTCCATGTCTGTGTGTTAAAGATATAAATGTCGAGTACTTACGGACGCAAACTAAACCCACACCGCCGGATACGCGAACGCCTAGGGGTAATGGGCACAGGAGAGACAGGGCCTCCAGTATCAGGGCATTGACACCTCAGATAACAGAAACACAACTAAGATACGAGTGGGAGCAGGAGACAAGGATGGGACCGAGGAAGAGGACAAGGCCGTAGTCGATGTCTATGGTAACAGGTTCTACCTAGAGTATGACATGGTTACCCAAACAGAGTACACAGGTCGACTTGCAATTCTGAATGACCGTGTGCTTCGTCATATGTCACAGGAAGCTTGTATACAATAAAAGAGATACACTGTGGAACATCAACCTGATTTTGCCGGCTCGCAGCAAGAAGGGCATCCTACTGCTCTTTGAAGACCCAGCCAATGCCTCATTCGCCAGGAAAACAGAGTCGTTCTACAACTCAAAGGTTACAAAAGTTGAGGTGACCATTGAGGGCATCCCCAACCAAGTTTATGCCCAGGGCATGCGTGGCTACCAGCAGTGGTATGAGGTGAAGAAACGAGTAAACGAGACCCCAGTGTAGCAATAGCTGCAAAAGACTTGGCATTATCGGACGTTTCCCTAGGAGAGTACCTAAACAGTAGGTATGCTCTATGGCTCGACTATTGTAATCCTCTGCCCTACCATACGTTTCAACAACAAAGGCCCTAACCAAGAAGAGAGACATGTTATCCGAACTGGCCTTTAGCGGCTGCCATGCGCAGCAAAGTGTCTGGGTCCTCACCCAAAAGTATAACTCTGTGCTGAAGGACCTATGTGAGCAAACCCCCTGGATAGTGCTATTTAAAACCAAGTGACTCGTTTGAAGACGCCTTACGTGAGAATGATGTCATTCCAACAAAGGAGTAACGCGCAAAGGTACACCAGCTACTAGCAAAGACCAAGCACGCAAAACTGCTGCTGAAGACTGATCAACCTACTGCATATGCCTTCGATTGAAGTGATGTTAGCCTTGATAGCAGCCGCCGCCTCGGCAGCAAATTTAAGTTTTTTTATCTGGGTAGCGGTGAAGTATTTTGAAGCTCGAAGGCGTATACGTATATTCATGAATACTGATACCATTATTGATAAACTCCTTGAACAGGACGCAACTAGTTTAGCAAGCGCCCTGGTATGACTGCAGAGGGCTTTTGTGCAACTCGTTTATGGGAGCAGTGAATCAGCTGCTAGCAAAACATGGAGTCTCGGTCAGGCGTGGCCGTCCCAATATCCATCTATAGTGGAGCGCTTTAACCGAACACTTGCTCTTTGGACACCAGTATGCCGTAGAGATAAGGGATACTGGAAAACGATCCACTGAGTGGGTTTCTCGGAGGCAGGCCGTAGTCTCTGCACCCCACTTGACTGGAAAAAAACCTAAAGATGCTATAAAGGCAAAACGAGTTGCACAAAAGCCCTCTGCAGTCGTACCAGGGCGCTTGCTGGGGTCAAAGAGCAAAAGCTTTCCTCTGATGTTGGCGTTCGCTACCTCTATCAGCCAGGTGAGGTAGAACCAGAGGGTTGGCCAGGCAGCCGTCGAGCCGTCATTACGACGGCCAATTTCAGAAGACGACGGTCTTTTTTCATACGACGTCCAAAATGACTGCGCATTGTTTTGATTTTATTTGAATTTTTAGGTGTATTATCAAATAACATTATGCTGTGCGGTCATAATGTTATATTTACTTCATTATAAAACGAAATATCATTGGTCGAGGGCGTCATGTGACTCAATGTTTTCACGCAGTTAAGTGAGTTTCGGTATTAACAGTAACGAGATGGGGCGTGATTTTTAGTCGGTTTGTGATCTAGTAGCCAGAGTTGGAAATTTTGACACCCACTTTGAAATTTCTGGCTAACCCTCTGGGTAGAGCAAGACCACCGGCGGCGGGCAACTGACTCAGGTGACCCACTTGACTGGAAAAAAACCTAAAGATGCTATAAAGGCAAAACGAGTTGCACAAAAGCCATCTGCAGTCGTACCAGGGCGCCCTCTGGGGGTCAAAGAGCTACCTCTACCAGCCTGGTGAGGCAGAGCAAGACCAGCGTAGGCGGGCCACTGACCCTGTGTGGTCACTCAATGTTTACCGGATTGGGCGCTCTGTCACTAAATCTGGTGAGCCTGTACTATACTATTTGTTGGATGGACCGCTCTGTGGCTTTGTAAAGGCGGAGCTGCTTGTGGTGCTGTCCGATACCCAGTTGCCGCTATTACCAATTAGACAAATAGATATTTACATAACAATGGTAGTTTTTGAAAATAAGTGCCCGTGGATATTACTCGTAAAGAAAGACCCCCGTAAAAGCCCCTGTACGCAAGAGTTTTGTTGATTACACAGATATAAGATAAAACATGGTGTCGTTAATCGCCTTTGTATGGGTTGCCAGAAGGCTATAAAAAATAATAAGGTAGGATTGTGCATGGATTGTGGGTTCGATAAAGTCAACCACAAGCGTCTTGCCCAAAAGAAAAAAAATTGCTTCACAACAGACTGCAGCTGGCAAGCATAAAAAAGAACGGGAATCTCTCCCTGTATAAAATAGAAATCCGCTCGCTGCTAAGTCGTTTTTATGTATCAAAATATTTCCTTTTAGACTAATGGAACTGTATACTAACTATGAGAGCACGTAAAGCCCAAAACGATCATGTTACAATTCACGGTTTTAATCCGCCTTACCCACGCTCTAAGGTTGCACTTCAAGCACTTGAAAAGCGTAATGAATTTGACCGGAGATATTTGCAAGACGCGCTGTGGGGACTGGGTTACGAGGACGCGCGGGGCAGGTACTGGTCTGCAAGGGACAGGAGTGCAGACCAGTCCCTGTCCCGTGCAGACCAGTCCCTGCCCCCCGCGTCCTCGCAACCCAGTCCCCACAGCGCGTCTTGCCTTCAAGAAGACTAAGTGAGCTGTTAAAAACTATTTGCGTGGATGGGTGATGAACGTTCCTTAGTCTCACCCCCTTGGCTCGGACCTCTATATGTTCTTTAAGGGCATGCGTCAGAAGATGCAAAAAGTTTTGTCTGGTGAGCTGAAAGAGCTTGGTGGAATCAAGTGTCAGTTTGCCTTGAAAATAACAATCTCCAAGCGCACCGATGATGGCAGCATGTTGAGCCTGTATTGCGTAATAAGCAGTAAGTGGTTCTCTCCTCAGAAGATATTAACGATGCGCTGGACCAGTGTAACGCTAATATTCAAGAGCGGTTGATGAAGTGGACCAATAGAGGTTCCGGTTGGGAATTTGAGTCAGTCACAACTCTGTGGATTGATATTGCCAACTACCAGCCATTGAAAGGTGGCTCCTACCTGCAACTGCCGAGAAAGCTGGCGGTAAAGAAGGCAATCATAAACGTAAAGAACTGGGACGACTTTTGCCTTCTATGGTCTATTGTAGCGGCTCTGCACCCGGTTGCTATACACCCAGAGCGGCCATCAAACTATAACATTAAGTGGCTGTTAACCCTGTTGGAAGTTAAAGGCATAGAATATCCAACACCTATCTCGCAGATTGAGGAGGTAGAAAAGCATGCTAACGTGGCCTTTAACGTGTTTGGCTGGGTGGGATGGGAAGGCCACCATCGTTCACCGCATCAGTAAACAGACTGGTACATGCATAAACCTCATAATAATTGAGGAGGATGAAAATTTTCATTACACTCTGATCAAAGATCTGAACCGCTTGCTCTATGATCATCAGAGTAAGCACAAAGAGAGCAAGTTCTTCTGAGAGTGATGCTTGCATGGTTATACCACGAGAAACTGCTCACCGAGCACAGACCCGAGTGCATGGGGATAGGGCAAACTGCCGTCTGAGTAGACATGCCCGAGGAAGGGAAAAACATCTTATCCTTTCAGAACTGGCAGAAGCAGCTCCCCGATCCATTTATCATCTACACCGACTTTGAGGCGCTTACAGTGAAACTTCCGGGTCCTGCGCTTAATCCTGGTAAGAGCAACACACAGAGAATGCGGGAGCATGAATCATGTGGTTACGGCTATGTGGTTGTTCGGTGAGACGGTAAGACCGAGCCTCACTTAGTTTATAGAGGAAGCTGTGGAGAAGTTCTTACAGGCTCTGCAGCAGGAGGAGCAAAAGATCAAAGCAGTTCAGTCAAAGCCTGTCACCATGCGCATGACGCGAGAGGACAAAAGAGTGCACAAGGGAGCAACCCATTGTCATGTGTGCAACAAAGAACTGGGTCATGACTCTGTATGCGACCATTGTCATGTAACAGGTAAGTACAGGGGAGCCGCGCACAAGCCATGCAACCTAAAGCTGAGGTTGAATCCTAAGACTACGGCCATACCTGTAGTATTCCACAATCTACGGGGATATGATTCCCACCTCTTGATGCAGGCAGTGAGCAAAGTGGAGGGGAAAATCAACTGTATCCCTAACAACATGGAGAAATATATTTCCCTGTCGCTTGGACAGTTGCACTTCATTGATAGTGCTCAGTTTCTCCTGGCCTCGCTTGATAAGCTGGTGTCTGCAAACGAGCCAGACGCCCTTGCAGTCACGGCTAGGTACGAGCCTGATGAAACGAAACGCTGACTGCTACTGCTTAAGGGAGTGTATCCCTACGAGTTCATGGATAAATTTAGTGCTCCGCTGCCAGCCATACATGAGTACTACAGCAAGCTTTCCGAACAAGGAATATCTGCTGCAGACTACGAATACGCTCAAAAAGTCTGGAACATGTTCGGTTGTAAAAACATGGGTGATTACCATGTCCTGTAAAACATGCCTTAAGCAGTACGGCCTAGATCCGGCTCACTACTACACCAGTCCCAGTTTGTCGTGGGATGCTTTGCTTAAGAGTACAGGCGTGGAACTCGAGCTTCTAACCTGAGAACCTAGAGTTCCAAGACCATCCCGATGATGCTGAAGTGGGGTATATACTTGAGGTTGACTTGGAGTATCCTGCTGCGCTTCATGACGAACACAACGATTAACCCCTAGCGCCGGAGCGGCTTCTTGTGCAGAACGAATGGAGCCTTATATTCGGATGAACACAGATCTGCGTAAAGTGGCCACCAGCGACTTTGAGAAGGATCTCTATAAGCTAATGAATAACTCTGTGTTCGGCAAGACCATGGAGAATCTCCGGAGGCGAGTCGACGTTAAGATTGTGCGCTCATCGGAAAAAGAAAAAAATACGTAGGTTGTGGCCAGCTCCGCCTATGCTCAACATAAAGTGTTTGACAATGATCTGGCTGCCCTGCATATGCATAAAAGCCACTTGGTCTTAAACCGTCCAGTGGGCGCATTCTAGATCTTTCAAAGCATTTGATGTATGACTTACAATACCATGAAGCCTAGATACGGCAACAACCTTGGTCTGTTGTACACAGATACGGATTCGCTGCTTGTGGAGATACGCACACCTGACGTGTATGGTGACATGAAGGATGATGGGCATCTCATTGCCACTAGCAACTATAATCCCTCCCACAGCCTGTACAGTGACACGAACAAGAAGGTTCTGGGGAAGATGAAGGATGAGTGCGCTGGTGTGCACATCAAGGAGTATGTTGGTCTACGCCTAAAGATGTACTCGATTTTTGTCGAGCCGGGATGAGATTAATAGGGCAAAGGGCGTGAAGAAGGTGGCGGTCAAGAAGCATCCACGGCACGCTCAGTACGTGGAGTCACTGTTCACCCGATAGCAGTTTCGCCATGCGTAGTGATGCTCACAAAATATACGGGCTCCACGTCAACAAGGTGTCTCTCTCCCCCTTTGACTCAAAGCGGTGGAGACACCCTGGCCTATGGGCACACTAGATCGACAACAAACTAGCCCCTCGGCCCCTTTTGGGGGTCGGGTCCGAGGGGCTAGTTTGTTGTCAGGAGTATATATAGTAGGGGTACTGCGCCAGTACCGAAAAAAATCTTGTATTAGCTACAAATAAGCCTGAAAACTCTTGTAGAGGGAAACTGCGCCAGTACCACTAATATATATACTACTTGGCGTCTTCACATATTTCCTCGGGCGGAAGCCTCCAGTGAGCTCTCTCAGCGAAGCTATAAACTTTTTGATATAACCCACCAGACATGACTACAATGACTACAGCGAAGGTTTGTTAAGGAGCCAGTTTGGACCGTTATCAGCGTCATATACGGAAACCGTCTTTTTAGCCAAAGTGCGATCATGACGACATCACTTAGTAGCCAGTTGATGATAAGATGTCACACCTACTGATAACAAGTCATCGACAGCTCCAATCTGTTAATTATAATGGAGGCCACCATGGTTGAAAATAGACATTCAAAGTTCATTTCAGTCAAAAGTTTTGTTAAAATGTTTCAGTTTCTTGTTAAGTCGATTACAACGATTCTTAGAGGAATGAATGATTCAAATATTAATAACGTCATGGCTACAACTGATATAATTAAATGCATTTCTTTACCATTAACTCATCATTAGCATAACAGTGCGCTACGAAAGATAGGTTCCCAGGACGTTCGCTTTCAGTGAGGACAACGTCACATTAGCATAACGGTTTCATGGCAAGTTTTCTGCGCATTCCAGTATTTTGCCACGAATCCCAGAACGCGATGTTCCGATGCCATTATCCTTTCTTTAGCTTACCCAGTCATACCTGCTTCATTTATTCGCTTTAATTACTAGCACTGAGGTTACCAAAACGTACGTGTACCGAATAGCTCTGATAATGAAAGTAATCACACCAGCTAGCGCACCGTTATTTGATTGCTGGGTTCCAAATACAGCCAAGTAATTAATAACTTACAAGAACAATCTCTGTTAAAGTATGTATATTTGACTTGCGTCAGATAAATCGATAACTCTTATCAGTGTCTGAGTGCATACACCCGATCTTGATCTCCGTGTGTATGACAGCGACTCGTCTACTTACTAGCGATATGCGTGGTACATAGGGATTTCCACGGCAGATATGTTTAACGCTACGCTAACATAACATGCGAATCCTAGCCTGCGCAGAAGCCGATGCGCAAGGAAATCGAGGCGAATCCTAGCCTGCACAGAAGCCGATGCGCAAGAAGATCGGGATTTGCATTGGCCGGCCGGCCGCTATGTTCGATGTATACATTTATTAGTTAAAAAACAACTGATTTATTTACAGAATCTAAAGACATACAAAATGATAAAAACACGATCGAAACATTTAATTTAAAGATATAAACGAGGAATACCTGGCAGACTGAAAACCGTCAGGCATTAATAGGAGCAGACCTGGAAGTGAACATAGAGGGTAACAGCCCTATAACAATCAGCAGTATTAGCTGAACTGAGTAGGGGCAGACACGCTGAAAGGAAGCAACGAGAAAGCTGATGAGAGCAGCGAGAAGCTGAACGAAAGCAGCGAAAGCCGACTGTAAGCGACCGAGATTAGCTGGGCATTAGCAGCGACATGCTGAGCATTCGCAGCGCGAGCGTGTCGGGAGGGGGAAAACAGCTCTATTTGTACGGTTTCGTGGCGGTCACGAGCTGTCTTATTCAAACAAATGACATTTTTCCATTATATCCAGCACACCACACAATAGTAGGCATTCTAACAAGAAGAGTGCTGCGCGCACATATTTTTACTGCAAGAACATTCGAGTCATGAAATACCCCTCGCAAATAATTAACATTTTGGCGACGGCATGCGAGAAGCGTTTTCAGATTCGAGCGCCGGAGCTGCAGATGCAAGAATACATTTAGTAGTGCCTTATTGGATTAAATAAACCACATCACAGCTGGGCTTTGATTAAGCTTACAAAGGTGAACCCTTTGCAATAACAGAATGTTGGCTGCGATTGCAGGTGACGTATTGAACAGTAGTGCACTATTGCTCAATGCTTCCCTTGACTTATGAGTTATGAATTTTTTATACGATTCGGTTTTCTCATGGGGAACTTAGCGAATGGGCGTGGTTAATTCGCCTCCGTTGATTACCTGCATCTCACAGCACTTAAAGTAATTCGAGACATAGGGGGCAGTTGTTAAAGGAGTCTTACTTTCAGTTGCTGAGGCAGGAAAGCACAGCTCCATGCTTTGGCTGTTTATCTAAGGTCAATCTTACTATTACCAGTCTTAATGTGATCGACAAACTCTGTCATCTCCATCACAATAGAACGCTGTTAGAACGTGCTACACTAGCGGATGCCGCCAGGGGGCTTCTGCTACAGGAACACACAGCAATCGTGAGTAACGGTATAATATAAGTAGCTTCTGACGTTTTTAACCCCTAAAACTCCATGCATTGTTGCTAGCAAGTTACATCGCGAAGAACTGTCCTTGTTTTCAAAACGACGGAATCGTAGGAAAGTTTATCTGTTTATGTGCTATTTGGTGACAAACCAACATGCACATATACTAATAATGACATGTGCGGTGTAATGTTGACATGAATTCGATGTGTGTTAATGATGTGGTGTGGGGAATGACGTCGACAGTATGGCAACGACCAAGCCGACGATTGTATCAATTGTCCAATCGAGAAATCATCGCAAAGGTGGATTTGGTTGAGGTTAAGAAATGAATGTCTCCTACAGAAGGATCTTATCATTAAAAAGGCTTTGCTGCGTTTCAAGAATTTCAAAATAAAGACTGCATAAGATATCGGTCGCATATCGGTATATAGGGATTTATGACCCTGGTTAACATTTAGAACCATGTTGATTGAACTTTTATTGTGGTGATGTTTCTCAGAGACCTCAATAAGTCGCGCACACAGTAACGTTCAATGTGCGTCTTAAATACGCATTACTTCAACAGTTATTTCATACATTTCGAAACAGGATATCTTTTATGCTGTGTACGCAGTTATTGTTAGTTCTCATTTGATCAAAAACGACGCGCCAACCCAAATCAGAAGCCATTTCATATCGGACACGTCAGTCGATTTAGATATATAGGATTTAGTGTCATTTGAATATTATATAAATATTTCGCTCAAATTGGCTTAACACACATTTATCGCCGGAATGCCGTTTACAATTCGGGGTCATTTGATCCACCGGTCTTTTCTTTTACAACCTCTTTGACATCGAGGATATTCAAATAGAATCATTCATAGAATAGATTCTGTTGAACGATACGGACTGTGGCATTTTGAATACAGTAACCCCCTCGGTGAACGGCTATACTTAAACACTTCCAGGACGTTTACTTCAGGGAATAAAAGTTTGATTAATCTATTATGTCGATCGACACACCAGATCTTGCCCCGTTTCCTATTTAAGTAAAACATATTCAGAGTTCACTATGATATGTTGCAGTGAGTCAAGTGATCAGTAGGATTTGACGAGTTGCCTCTTAGAGTTTTTCCTCATGGGACAACACTTGAAAAAGCGCATAATTTAGTGTCTGAAGTCGCCTTGCTTCAAACAGTGAGGTACTGGGTAATGCAGTGGATGTCCTAAACATACGAACCAGATATCAGCATACATACATGGTTGATGGGGTCAACAATTTCTCTCAAATAGATCGATGACTCATACATGAGCGCGATCGCGATCGAAGGCGCTGACCTTTCATGCCGCTAAGCAGCTAAACGACTATGTAAGATAACCGTTCAATGCACATGTAGACTAGAAGCAGGAACAGTATTACAAATGCGTCGACAAACTTAGGCGGCTTTCGCTTAAGAGGATTATCAATATTGGTTTCGTCGAGGGACATTGACGTTTGATGGAACGCAGCTGGCGATACATTACCAAGATATGCCACGAATAGCGATGATTATTTTGTGTATTAAATAGAACGCGCATACTGAAAACTCAGAGAACAGACTGAAGATGACGTTGATTTCCGACGCACGAGAAGTGGATCTAGCGCAATACAGAGATAAGCACCGGAATCATTGACCGACTTCCCAACCAATCAATGTGTTGCTGGATTATATAAACGACGCATCATATTAAAGACCACGTGTCGTTTGAATCGTCAACATGACGCAATATCGCCCACCTCACCACGTCAATTCACTTCATCTTACGATTCCATCTGTTCCATCGAAGTCGCATAGTTTGCCATCGCGGGGAATCCACAACAGACGACAAGAATATCCCGATAAATATTCCCCCAGACCTGCCATGGTAAAACCAGCATCTCTAAAACCACCAGTCAGTCTAGATATAGAACACAGGTGGATAACTTCAACGGCCTCTCATATCATTACGACCGTGAAATCCTTCAAAAGTAGCCACAGACTGGACAACATCAACTTCGCCAAATGCAAGGATACCGCTTTGGACATACTTCAGTATAGTGAGAAATCCGTTCATGAAATTGAAAGTGCCCGGGATTTCATTTCAACCGCAAAAGACGCTGAAATCCCCTCACAAATTAAAGCCAGGACCGAATACGGCCATTTGATGAAATTTGCTGATATGAATATGCGGTTTTGCCATCTTTTACCCCAACTCAAACACAAATATAAAACGACAATGGATAACCACTTGGCGAAATATTGTATCAGTTTTATAGATGAAGGTGACGCTGGTGATATCAAATGTGTTCAGGACTACGACGTCGCGATCAAGTCGTATAATGAACAATCTGATTGTCAATTGGAAGCCCACGAGAGCAATTGGAGGGAATTCCAGGATAACAAATGTCCTTTTGTGGATGGGTTTTTGGAGGATGGTTTTATCTCGTACAAACTCATGGACGATGCTTGTAACGCCCTTTTGGGTGCTGCTGAAATTATGAAAACTTGGGTAAGTCATGATCGCTCATACCCGGATAAATTATGGCACGTGATTATAAATAGTAACACTAAACGAAACACCTTGCTCGAATGTCTGAAAGGGGTCCAACGTAAACGCAATGTCATACTCAAAAGGCAACGCAAATTAGAAGGATTCCGTGACCATTTCGCTCAAAAATTAGAAACCGAGAAAAAAGAACGAAAAAAAATCCGACACAGTCTAGAGGTCACAGAAAGCCTCATAGAAAGAAATGCAAACGACCGAAAATCGACCAAAGAACAGATGGCGGAAGTTGAAGACCAAATCGCTAAACGGAAGTCGAATTCGCCTAAATATTTGGACATTCTGTGGGATAAATTGGAAAAACTGAAAATGGAAGTTGCCCGTTATGACGAAAAGGACAGAAATTTTACGGAACATCGATCGCGACTTAAGAAATCTGAAGACGAGATGAACAGCGTCGTCAAGACATTGGAAGGGGAAGTGGCTGAGTACAATTATGATATCAAAGATGAAGGAGATGAAATAGGGAAGATGGATAAAGATATACAGCAGTTCCAATTGGATTTACAGGCAACAGAGAAAAGAATTTCGACAGCGAAGCGTGTGAGGGAGTTCAAACTTGATCCGGCGTATCTCAAGAAGATCTTCTATCAGAAGCTACAGGGACCCGCTAGCGGTAAGTGTTTTCAGGCTTGATCAGTATTCCTTACGAGATATTGCAACTCAAGTGTACGCGGGCCTTCATGGCGCCCGTTTTACGAGTTAGCGATAGATGACGGGCAGGTCTTGAGTCTTACAAAACCCCTCGCTTTATCTGTTTATCAGGAGCGCTGTTACGATCTCGAAATCCGGTCATTTTTAAAAACGTCCTGACCCAAATTTCAAGATGGGTGGACCCATTTTAAAAATGGACGGCGGGTTGGCAGGCACGGCTGGTATGGAAAGCCGTTGCGCGTTTATTACATTATTGGCTTTTTGTGCCATAGTAAATCGCACTGCATGGTGATTCAGACAGCACTCACTGATGTACCCGTTAGCCTTAATTTACCTCCGCCCAGAAAGTCTGTTTTGGTCCGATGTCTGTTTGTCTGTTTGTTTGTCTATTAGCAAGATATCTCGAAAAGTTCAAAATGGATTTTCATGAAACTTTCAGGGATCTACGTATCAAGGACGAATTGGAAAAGATCTAGATGTGACCTTGACCATTATTTAAGTTGGGGCAAGTAAGCTGAAACAACTTAAAATTACAATATATACTAGCAATACGTATCAGAATGGGTTCCCTCCCATCCAAATGGGTCCCTCGTATTATTTCTGTGCAATTTATTCCAAAATGGTCTTAGCCTTACCCATTATTTTAAGTTGGGGCAAGTAAATGGTTGCCTCAACTTAAAATACTCCATGTAAATGACACTATACACTTGGAATAAGTATCAGAATGGGTTCCCTCCCATCCAAATGGCTCCCCGGTCGTATTTCTTTGCAATGTATTCCAATCTGTGATTTTGAGCCAATGTTAACTCGATATGCATAACTTCTACCAAATGGTTCTAAATAGTTATAACGCCGATGGGAGTATACTGAATACAGTTTTGGGTAGCCTAGTGGGTACTTAGTACAAGACAAAAGTTATCTGTTGGGTTGTCCCTCACAGATTTTTTTTCCTGGGGCAAACCTGCGATTTTTGACCCAATTCAGCTAGTTTAACACTAGCCGTAATTTGGTGCGAGCGTGGGCATCGCTGCATTAGGTAAAAAAATCACAGAAAATCCATTTTGAACTTTTCGAGATATCTTGCTAACAGATAAACAAACAGACATACATCGGAAGGAAGGAAAAAAATTCCTACTGGGGGGAGGTAAATTAGGGCTAATGGGTACATCAGTAAATGCTGTCTGAATCACCATGCAGTGCGATTAACTTTGGCACAACAAGCCAATAATGTAACAAACGCACCACGGTTTTCCACACCAGACTTGCCTGCCAACCAGCCGTCCATATTGAAATTTCCAGTTGGGTCGGGACAATTTTAAAAATGGCTGGATTTCAAGTTGGGTCGTAACAGTCGCACCTATTCAAGTCTATGACAAACTGTGCGCATAGTATCAATCAATTTATCTCTTATGACACATTCCATTCACAAAGCAGCTCTTATATACATGGGATGTGTCATGCGAACGAATTAGCGGAGCTTGAATGGATCCATTATAGCGAACGATGCCACCAGCTGGTGTATGCGAAGATATTCTATAAGTTCGTGGTCTAGGAGAACACCATTGGAAATAAAAGTTTCTTGCTTTGGCTGTGATTTCAGCATATCGCTGATTTTACACTCGAGCTGTATGTATTGCCATTGAAATACACTGTGATGTAGCCCTTTACGGTTGGTTAAGGGAAAATACAGATTGATCTTTTGTCCTTAATACGTGCTGCAGAATTTAGGGATCCATATGTTAATTGCATTGAACAAGAAGGGTTGTTTCCCAGGAGAGAACATTGCGTCACAAGCAATTCATTTCGTTTACTCACACCCAATCAAATCCCTCGAGCGAACATTATGGTAAATATTTCAGGCAGCTGGATTGGAGTGATCGTGTATAATGCAGGAATATGAGAGGACTTCATTCATTCTGCAAAGTTCGACATTCTCGGTGGAATTTGCCAAATTGCTTACACCCAAATGAACCCACCTGCATCTTGTCTCAATGCAATTGAATATATTGTATCCCTACGAAGTTCACTCCTTCCTCCCACAACCAGTCGCTCATCGACGAAAACGCGCCACTGCTCTCTACTGACGTCAGGTTTAAAAAATCCATACGGGACGAACGGATGCAAATTTGCCATACCAACCGAAACATGGAATGTTGCCAACGAGTCTTTGAATTATCACGAGTTAATGACATTGGGATATTTGATTTGAAGCTATTACCGCTTTTCTTATATATGGCTTGAGCTTAACCACAATCGCCACGAAACTGCAGTATTGATTAATGTTTCCGATCAGACGGGATAAAAAACGAAATGGTGATCTCACTTTAACTGAAATATTCAGTGGGAAAGGGGAGATGTCAATAAGAAAGCGCCGTTTATCGTATTAAATTAATCCTACATTTCTCTGTTATGGTTAACGGGTAGGTTTCGAAGAAATTTTATGGGGAAGTGTTAGTTATCAAACAATAACTAAGCATTCCAGTACAAGAGAGTCGAAATAATTTTATACAGCGCGCCATTACATCATGATCTGGTGGGTTTTCTTGTTGATTGCATATCGCTTTAAATGAGAGTACAATCAATAGTAAAAACACTGAAAGAGTTTCTTTTTGATATTCGCTGCTTTAATTCTCTGATGACATATGTTGTAAATGAAATGATCAATCAGATACCATCTCTGTCATGTCTGTATCTTTGTAGGCGACGTTGGACCATTTATACAAGGGTTTGTGTATTAAATTTCCCACGGCACAATATCACAATCTCTTTTAGTGATTAGTGTGCATAGTAGTTCACAAACTGGACAGAGATTCGACATATTCACGATACTGTCACATTCAGGGTGTCAAGATTGTTATATGCTCAAGGAGTAAATATTTTACTTTCCATTTTCATTTGAATACTACCTATATTTTCCATCACATTAAGTCACCCTAATATTGAATACGCACCATTTATCTTAATAAAATAGTATGGTTCTTCTATCATTTGGTACGCATATATAGTTGATAAGGTCCGAAACATCACACCCTTTGTTGCAACAATTTTTACTGTTTTTTTAAAATATCCTTATATAAGTTGAGAGCATGAATTAATGGTGAATAAACAAACCAGAAAACGCGCTAACTTCGCTGCAATCGAAGACCATGTTTCGGTTACAACTTTGGAACGATGATGGTGCCACTTCCAATGGCCACGTGGTGTGCACCGAGGACAAAAATATCACCTGAATCCGGCGATTAAATGCTATTGTATTTAGAGACACTGAGCATATTATGTTGTGAGTACGCTTACTTGATTTACAACATTATCATATTAAGCGTAAGTGAGCGTTTGCGTTGTCATTTATTAGACTTGAGGCTGACATCGATTAAGTTCGTTAGCAGAATTGCCCAGGGGACCAAACTGATCAAGCGCATTAAAGATTTCGTCGAACTAGGCTTGTGCAGAGGAGAATAAATATTTGGGTGTCTTCGTTGACCGCTTTGTTCTGTTTGCCTTTTGTACGATGGACTGTAAGTAGCTGGAACTGGTAATGATGTTACGACCCAACTTGAAATCTGGTCAATTTTAAAATTGTCCTGACCCAACTTGAAAGTTGGGTTGACCCATTTTAAAATTAGCAGATTTTTAACATCCCAATGTCTCAATTGTCATAAGTTATCAAAAATAACACAGAAGCGAAACTTCACTTGCTGGACATTGTAAACGAACATGCATTTGTAAATATTTCAGATAATCTCAACGATGCTTGTCAGCTCGTTGCCAGAAAAATCGGCAAGTCCTGGCCTGTGCTATACCAGAATCTGCCCTTTTCCCCTCGACGCGACGCCAAACGCAAAGACCAAGACGTCGAGTTTGTGTATATATCGTGTTTACGTCGAGATAAAACTATGTCAGAACAGGCACTCCAGAGCCTCCTCAAATGGAGAGTGCTAAATCGTCAGAACAAACCAAACGTAGACCAACTCGTGAAAGCATTAAGAAAAATTGACCAACCCCAAATAGCGCGCACATTGACAAAACAATTTGCCAAGACACAATCGATATAGTTGTGCACAATTGTTATCCAAACAATTCAACTTATGCTTAATGTGTTTGTTTTCCTTTGCTGACAATATGCGAATCAACACTACTAAGTACTCTGTGTAGGTGTTTCAATTAATGTCAGTACTATAGGATGCTTAATTTAGTCTTTATAGCTAATTGCGTTAGCATTCATTTAGTTTCATCAATAATTGATGAAGCCACCTGCAGTATTTGAACCCTCTAACAGTTCTGTGTATTCCAATATTTGCTCAGTTGTCAACAGACTAATTGTGTTGTGTCCATAATATATATATATATATATATATATATATATATATATATATATATATATATATATATATATATATATATATATATATATATATATACAAGTATCTCTTTACATATGAATATATAATTATATATACATATGTGTATATATATGTATATTTATGTATATGTATTAATATAACTATATATACATGTGTATATATATGTATATTTATGTATTTATATGAATACATTTGAAATTAAACATGTATATATATTTATAATCATGTATTTACACACAGACATATATATATATAATATATATATATATATATATATATATATATATATATATATATATATATATATATATATATATATATATATATATATATATATATATACTGGTATATATATATATATATGATTTGTTATACAGAATTTCAAGTGCTAATGGTAGGATAGTTTCTCTGCACTCAGAACTTCATATATTTCCAATTGAATAAATATTTGGGTGTCTTCGTTGACCGCTTTGTTCTGTTTGCCTTTTGTACGATGGACTGTAAGTAGCTGGAACTGGTAATGATGTTACGACCCAACTTGAAATCTGGTCAATTTTAAAATTGTCCTGACCCAACTTGAAATTTCAAGTTGGGTTGACCCATTTTAAAATTAGCAGATTTTTAACATCCCAATGTCTCAATTGTCATAAGTTATCAAAAATAACACAGAAGCGAAACTTCACTTGCTGGACATTGTAAACGAACATGCATTTGTAAATATTTCAGATAATCTCAACGATGCTTGTCAGCTCGTTGCCAGAAAAATCGGCAAGTCCTGGCCTGTGCTATACCAGAATTTGCCCTTTTCCCCTCGACGCGACGCCAAACGCAAAGACCAAGACGTCGAGTTTGTGTATATATCGTGTTTACGTCGAGATAAAACTATGTCAGAACAGGCACTCCAGAGCCTCCTCAAATGGAGAGTGCTAAATCGTCAGAACAAACCAAACGTAGACCAACTCGTGAAAGCATTAAGAAAAATTGACCAACTCCAAATAGCGCGCACATTGACAAAACAATTTGCCAAGACACAATCGATATAGTTGTGCACAATTGTTATCCAAACAATTCAACTTATGCTTAATGTGTTTGTTTTCCTTTGCTGACAATATGCGAATCAACACTACTAAGTACTCTGTGTAGGTGTTTCAATTAATGTCAGTACTATAGGATGCTTAATTTAGTCTTTATAGCTAATTGCGTTAGCATTCATTTAGTTTCATCAATAATTGATGAAGCCACCTGCAGTATTTGAACCCTCTAACAGTTCTGTGTATTCCAATATTTGCTCAGTTGTCAACAGACTAATTGTGTTGTGTCCATAATATATATATATATATATATATATATATATATATATATATATATATATATATATATATACATATATATATATATATACAAGTATCTCTTTACATATGAATATATAATTATATATACATATGTATATATATGTATATTTATGTATATGTATTAATATAACTATATATACATGTGTATATATATGTATATTTATGTATTTATATGAATACATTTGAAATTTAACATGTATATATATTTATAATCATGTATTTACACACATATATATATATATATATAATATATATATATATATATATATATATATATATATATATATATACTGGTATATATATATATATATATATGATTTGTTATACAGAATTTCAAGTGCTAATGGTAGGATAGTTTCTCTGCACTCAGAACTTCATATATTTCCAATTGGGACTTTTCTAATGAATAATGCATTTGTTAGAGGACAAGGTGAGATATGGTTAGGTTCATGTTCTGTATGTGTCTTGTATGTGTATAAATTCTGATTTGGAAATATTTCATATTAACATGAAAGTGCTATGTATCAGTTTCATGATTACAAAATATAACCCGAGGGACAACATTAAAAATTGCTGATATAACCATAAATAGCCTGAAGCAAGAACAACAATCCGGTCATCTGAAATTTTTTATTCAGAATACTACTTCAATCCCCTGTACATAATTATACCCCACTGAAGAGGTGTTTTTGTCAAGAGTCTGTGTCCAATTATGTACACATTTTTACACAGCTGGTACCTGAAGGAGATTGGTATTGGCCACTTTATTAGTGATGCTTATTTACACAACCTTGAACATATTGCAAAGGTCATCACAAGAGCTTTTCTAGGTCGTTTAATGTTGTTTCCACTTGAGCGATGTTTCGAGAAACTGACTTCATCTGCGATGTAAAAATACACTTTATTGCTTGCCAGTTGTTATGTTTGTTGAATCTATTAAAGACAACTTTGTCCATGTATTTTCCAAAGCAAATAATCATTCTTCCTACAGAGGTCATGTTGATAATGTATTTGGACTGAAACCTTGTTATCAAATTTAAACTGAAATCATATCTAGTGCATGTAAAATATATTATTTGTGATATTCAGTGCACTGCCACAATTGATTAAAGAATCACCTTTTCCTCCTCAATAACAGAAAGTGCATCCGGTTTTTCTTTCCACCGACTGAGTTCCACTGTCAACTTTGTCAGTTGTTTCCCAAGCCTTACTTTCTCTTGCTGTGTATCAATGATATCCTGCCAGCTCAGGTACATAAGCTTATGTAAGTAACACTAATTCATGACTAAATTGTTTGACTGTTAATATTCATGAGTTTGAAATATTTTTAATACACCTGAAAAATGTTTTGTACCTGAATATGCATATGTAGTTGAGCCACATTTCCTGTCACATGACAGCTAAGGCAGCCTGAAGGTGGCGCCTGTGATTGGGGCAGTAGTGTCACAGACTGAGAGCGAGACAGTGTAGCAAAAACATCTAAGTGGTTTGCAAGGGCATCCTTTGTTTTGTCATCAGCTGTGATGTAAACTGCAGCACATACAAATATAACGCTGACATCATGATCATATATTAACACACTGAAACCATTCCTTATTTGGGTTAAAGCTACTGTGCCATGGCAAAGTGATTGTCATAAATCTTTACCAACTCTGATTCAAAATAGTTTCCATAGCTTGGTAATATTTCCCACAGCTGTTTTGTAATAGAAACACTCACGGACTATACTAGTGATGTCTGCAGTTTTCTATGCCATGCCCACATTCATCAATTTCAGAAATAAATGGAACAAATGGTCAATAGCCTCAAAGGTCGTTTACCTGATTGTTTAGAAACAACAGTTCAAATTCCCAAGAGATTTTCCACTGATAACTCTATGGTCAAAGGTAATGTGGGGGTGATTTTTATTGACTTAACAGAGCCATCAATATAAGAGGGTTCAAGTGCGTTATAAGAAAACGTACTATCGAAACTTAGACTTATTATCGATGGGGTTTTACCCCGGGGGTTTACATGGTACAATATGTTTGTTAACAATAATTTAGGGGTCAAAATTTATGCTGGGCTAGTTTTTAGTTGGCAATTAGCCCTACAAGACGTCTGCGTGGACGTCTGACCGTTTCTCGAAACAACGCAACGCGAATATTTTTAGATCGATTCAGACAACTACCAACACCAAACATACACAAGTGATGGAGTTATAGAATGCAATGATGTTTTACGGACGATTTTATCCCTTTTCGGCGGGGGATTTCATCCATGGTAATTATTTATAGTTTGATCAATTTGGGAAGCGGTAAAAAGTCAGAAACACAGCAACATGTTTGTTTACAAGTTCAAGACCACATGCACTGCGCATGCACAGAAAGACGACGACTCATGCTAAGCCCGGGGGGGGGGCACTTAAGTGTAAAGATATAGTATACATGTGCCGCACGAAGGGGGTGGTTTTTTCGACATCTCGACTTTTACGACGGGTTAGACATTCGCATAATACCTTGTACGATGGAGTATACTTTTTCTCATTCTCAACGAGTACAACGGGTACGGGTTTTCGAGGTCCCGCGGCACACCCCTATCCGAGTTAGGGTAAGTGCCCCCCACTTGGGATGCTATGGCAATGCGGGAAATCGCGAGAATTTATAGTTTCCAAAATGGCAGACTTCGTATCGCGATTTGTTCGGAAACGAACTATCGATGGCATTTACTGAAGAATAGTGTCGAGTGGTGGTAAGTTTTTTGGAGCGAAAGGTCTATTTTTTGTAAAGGCTCTTGATATATGTTATTTTCTAGGTGCGAAATATAGCCTTCAACCCAAACGAGAACACGCCGACTGTGTTTGACGAACTCTTCGTAACGGTATAAATTCATGTTACCGTTACACCGGAGCTAGTTGGCAATGAGCCATATACACGAGAGGGTTCCATGTGTAATGTAGGGCTGCCATCTACCTAGTAGGGCTGCCATCTAACTAGCTTTATAGTTAAACGTGCGATCAGCTTCATACACTCTTTATTTGTGGTTGTGACCTTTCAAATATCATCAACAAAACTGATAACCTAACACCATACTTTTCATGGTAAAGGTGCTATAAAGTGTATTTATAACATTGTACAAGCCATTGACAAAATGTGCCACTCAAATGTGTCAGATTAAAAGATTCCTTATTTGTGGCTGTGACCTGGAAAATAAGGTCAAGGTTATTGATAATCTCTCTTATTAAAGGTTCAATCAGACTACATTGACCTGAAAGAAAATGCTGTAGGTGTACTGATTGCTATGAAACAGCAGGTTTAATTCCCCTTTGTTTTAACATTGAATATTGTATTTTTTTTTATCAATAACTCAGGGGTCAAAGGTCAGACATAACAGCTTTTAAGTTTACAAAGACATATTGACATAAGCAAGGTCCATGTATGGTGTGGTGCTGCTAGTATGCTTTATAACATGGTATATGATAAGTTCTACTGGAAAGCAGAGCTAAAATGAAATGAAAGCAACATTTATATGAAGTGGTTGCTTATACTTTTTGGTTCATAAATTGGGTACGTTCACTTACCGTCGGCTCTGGTCTTGGTCATGTTGAGCGAGCGTCTGAGTGTAAGAGCCTCACTGATAAACCCCCTAACTACACACATCTCGTGTTCAATGGCCTTGTTGGTAAAATCCTCGAACTACAACATGTCAGGTTAAACACAGTCAGCTACAACACAGTCAGCTTTCACACAGTCAGCTATAACTTGACCCTTTATATCACACACTTTAACACACTCATTCATTACACACCAACTTGTATCATCCAGCTATAACTTACCTGACACCGCATAATAACACACCCAGAATAACTCACCCAGCAATAACTCAGACAGTAATAACACAGAGTAATAACTCACCAAGTAATAACACACCCAGTAATAACACACACAGTAATAATTCACCCAGTAACAACACACCCAGTAATAAAACACCCAGTAATAACACACCCAGTAATAACACACCTAGTAATAACTCAATCAGTAATAACACACCCAGTAATCACTCAATCAGTAATAACACACCCAGTAATAACTCAACCAGTAATAACTCAATCAGTAATAACACACCTAGTAATAACTCAACCATTAATAACTCAATCAGTAATAACACACCCAGTAATAACACACCCAGTAATAACTGAACCAGTAATATCACACCCAGTAATAACACACCTAGTAATAACACACCCAGTAATAACTCAACCAGTAATAACTCAATCAGTAATAACACACCTAGTAATAACTCAACCATTAATAACTCAATCAGTAATAACACACCCAGTAATAACACACCCAGTAATAACTGAACCAGTAATACACACCCAGTAATAACAACCTAGAACCAGTAATAACACACCCAGTAATAACTCAATCAGTAATAACACACCTAGTAATAACACACCCAGTAATAACTCAATCAGTAATAACACACCTAGTAATAACTCAACCAGTAATAACAAACCTAGTAATAACACACCCAGTAATAACTCAACTAGTAATAACTCAGTCAGTAATAACACACCCAGTAATAACTCAACCAGTAATTACTCAATCAGTAATAACACACCCAGTAATAACTCAATCAGTAATAACACACCTAGTAATAACTCAACCAGTAATAACTCAATCAGTAATAACACACCTATTAATAACACACCCAGTAATAACTCAATCAGTAATAACACACCCAGTAATAACTCAACCAGTAATAACAAACCTAGTAATAACACACCCAGTAATAACTCAACCAGTAATAACACACCCAGTAATAACTCAACCAGTAGTAACTCAACCAGTAATAACTCAAACAGTATTCACACAACCAGTTACAACTAACGCAGTAATAATTCCCTCAGAAATAAATAATCCACTTTTTAAAAAAGAAGAAACCAGTTACACATCCACACAAACCTCATCAAGGACAGGATAGGGGGCGATACAGACACTTGGGGCGTGGCCATCTCGTAGTGGGCGGGGCAATCTCTGGTAGAGCTCCTCTGTGAGATAGGGCATGAAGGGACTCAGCAATCGGAGGCCGACATCGAGGCAAGTGTAGAGTATGTGGTGAATGAGGTGCTTGTGGTGAGGTGAGCAGCTGAGAAGACTTGATTTGGTGTACTCCTTTGACAACAACAAAACAAGAGCGAGGTGCAGTAGTGTGGCATGGTACATGAACACCCCTGTCAGCATTTATTTGCTTAATTCTATAGACAATAAACAGAACAAGAAGTTATTGAATGACATAATTAAACATTAAATTACCAGGCTGGTTTGTTTTGAATACAAAAGTTGATGAAAGACATCATATGTCCTGGGCATTTGAGAAGCGAGGCATAAAGTGACATAATACATAACCCATTGATGTCCTCAATTTCTTCGGAAAAACACAAACAAGGTGCTTCTAAACTTAGAGATACCCACAATGTACACATCACAGAAGTCCAACCACCAGAAACTGTGTAGAGCCTGGGTCACATGATTAAGGTCATATGACTTGAATCCCTCGTCACATGACATCGTTAAGTGTGCCAAACGACTCAGAATCCATAGATCTGTATGACCCACAGCGCTCGACAGCTGGAAAACAAAACCAATATATATATATATATATATATATATATATATATATATATATATATATATATATATATATATATATATATATATATATATATATATATATATATATATGTATGTATATATATATATGTATATATATATATATATATATATATATATATATATATATATATATATATATGTATATATATATATATATATATATATATATATATATATATATATGTATATATACACACATAACTGAATAGGTATTTCTTGCTTCAAGATTCAAATGGTCTGAGTTACTGTAATAGTTCACTCAGATTATCCACCTAAAAGCTGATATTTTGGATTGACAATCCTTTACAACAAATTATACCAAACCAAATGCATTGTATGATTGCCATGCCATAACCAGATAATAATATACAGGGCTCCAGATGACATACTCTCAGTGATTCCTGCGGAGAGTAGTCCTGGCCCAGACAGTGGGTGCTGTAACGGAATGCCTGCCATATCTTGTTACAGAAGTTACGATTGCTCTTGATGTGGTTGACATCCACATTACAAACGTGAGCTGAAACCAAACCACACGTCAGAAATAATTCAGCTTTAAGTACTACTGTCCTCTCTTTGCTGCATTATGAATGTTAAATATTTACTTGTAACAGAGGTAAGCAGGTGAACCTTATGTTGAATTTACTATGTTAGGTGATGGTGCCATTTGGTGAAAGCAAACACTGTCCTGCAAGATTTACCAGTTGTGGTTCAGGTATTCTTACATCGCAAGCAGAACTCGGACTCATATTTGTCTTAATTGGACTCCTATGATATATATATATATATATATATATATATATATATATATATAGAGAGATAGATATATATATATATATATATATATATATATATATATATATATATATATATATATATATATATATTTATATATATAAATATATATTTATACGTATGAATATATATATATATAAATATATATATATATATATATATATATGTATATATATATATATATATATATATATGTTTATATATATGAATATATATATAAATATATATATATATACAGTCGAGTATCCCTTATCCGGAACGGGGGTGTTCCGGATTTCGGAACATGCATTCGTAAGTTTGGAGAAGTACAACCGTCTGTGTTAATCATAACGTTGCGGTTTCCGAACGATCACCGCCTTGTCCACTTACGACTCGACGATAGAAAGCGGGATAATTTCGTTGAAAAAAGCTGTCAAAGGCGAAGTGTCCTTGCCTAGGTCGTTTTATTGCCTGAACTATGGTGTCAGGTAGTACATATGCTAATTGAGACCCCCCATTGTCGGATGAGACGGTGCGACTAATTTAAGCACCTTGAAAACGGCCCCACCACAAACCTCTTGCCGCGGAGGTCAGACCGCAACTGTGTGTCGTTTATTGGGATCTGAAATCTTCGGAAAATTTCACTGTGGCGTACATACGGGGTACTTGCCCAAAACATTTTTCGGAGGTTTCCGGATTTCAGATATTACGATAAGGGATACTCGATACATTCGCATAATACCTTGTATATATATATATACAGGGCACGAAATTGGCAAATATGTGAATTGGCCCTCCATTTTTTTTCAACTGGTCAACACGAACGGGTACTGGGTATTTAAACTGGTCCTCTCAATGGCACACAATGCCGAAATTTTAAATGAAAAAGCTGAGCGAAGTGATTTTTTTTTTTTCTAATTTCATCACCCCCCCCCGTTTGACAAACTTGTCCACTTACGAATTTGCGCGACGATAGAAATCGCGATGCATAACTTGTAACGCCGTTGAAAATTCGACATGTTTGCAAAGTGCGAAGTGTCCTTGCCTAGGTCGTTTTATTGCCTGAACTGGAGGCGCATGGTGTCAGCATTCATGCTAATTTAAGAGACCCCCCATTGTCGGATGAGACGGTGCGACTAATTTAAGCACCTTGAAACGGCCCCACCTTGGGAAAACCTCTTGCCGCGGAGGTCATATGACCGCAACTGTGTGCAATTTGATGAGGATCTGAAATCTTCGGAAAATTTCACTGTGGCGTCATTCGACGGTACTTGCCCAAAACATTCCGGATTTCGGTTTTGGGTCGGATTTCAGAATTCTCGGATAAGGGATACGCCTAACGATTGTTTGAAAAAAAATGGAAAATTTTAAAAATTGCGACCTGTATCGTGTAACAAAAAAAGTTACAAACATCCGGACATACAAACATACAACCGGACCGATCGCCATAACTTGGCGTTCCGAAAACGCCAAGTTAATAATAGTTGTCGGCCTGGCGGACCGACAACTTTGACAAATGAGTCGGCGGAATAAACATTTAGTCGGCGCGCGCCGACTAAAAGTAGTCAATTTCGTGCCCTGAATATATATATATGATATAAATGTATACATATATATATATATATATATATATATATATATATATATATATATATATATATATACACACACATGTATATATATACATGTATATATATTTATATATATAATATATATATATATGTATATATACATATAAACAAACATGCATATATATATATAGTATATATATATATATATATATATATATATATATATATATATATATATATATATATATATATATATATATATATATATATATATATAAAATATGCTTACATACAATCATGACCACCACCAACCTTTGAAGTTGTATGAGCACAGGGTGAATCTCAAAGCATCTGTGCCACATTGGGGAATCCCCAGAGGGAAATCCCGTTCCTGTCCTTGTTGAGCTTTAGTTATCTCGCCAGAGGCAAGGTTACTGAGTGCAAGTCTCTCCTGCAGTTTCTGAATATAAAGTCAAACATTGCTCTTCAAAGGGCTGCTGGCAAAGCACTTACCAGTTCAAGTTAATGTACTCTATATGTTCAAAAGAGTCCCTTTTGACATCCCAGGTCAAAAATGACTTTTGAGGTTGCGGATAGAAATTGTTAAATGGCCCACTCTTTTCAATTATCATTACTGACACAGCTCAGTCAAATGAGCTCACACAGACTCTCTCGATAGGAAAGGTGATATGTTAACAATACTCCTTGTTACTGATTAAATTGGGTTAATCAATAAATATCACCTGTAAACTGGAGCCTGCTATGACATCCATTGGGTCAATCACATTACCCAACGACTTGCTCATTTTCCGACCGTATGAGTCCCGCAGCACACTGTGAAATAATACCTGTAGCCCGTAAAATAACACCAATAGCATAGAAATATCACCTATATCATAGCAACAACACCTGTAGCATAGAAATATCCCCTATAGCATAGCAACAACACCTGTAGCATAGAAATATCCCCTATAGCATAGAAACAACAGCTGTAGCATCTCACCACATAAACTCAAAAGGGAATTGATACCTGAATCTGAAGACCTCTTGTAATTTCTTTATAACAAAATATAGACTTTAGATAAGAGAGATAATTAATCATGACCCCATTCCCAAGGTCACTTGCTCAAACACGGGGCCATTAAGCCTTGAATCTCTGCCACTTTTCAAAGACTAGTTATGACAAAATTAAACCATGATGCTTCTTTGGGTTTGAATGATTTGACAGCACCAGCACATTCTAACATGCCTCTTTCGTGTCACGATTTGACGGGCCCAACACATTTTAGCATGCCTCTTTTATGCGGTTCAATTGATAGGCCATCACATGCCATAATCAGTCTTTTTTATGATGTATCATAAAAAAGCAATTGGACTGGACCATATCAACTCCAGTAGTAGTAAGGAACATGATCAAATAAGCGTTCGAAATAAACTTTAAACATTCTTTGGACCTTCATCACATCATCTTTGCATGTCACTTGAAACAGTGATACAGGTCTCCAGTACAACATCTAACAACTTCCATACTAGTTAACTTAATCACAGTCACATATAGTTGTACCTGCTTGAAAGGGAGCTGTCCGGTAAGCTTACCCCCCAACATGACCATACGTGCCACCCAGAAGTACATAATGTCACTGGCTGTTTCCAGCAACGACGTCGGGTAAAACTGGGTCAGGTCATCCGTCTGTGAAGTGATGAAAGGTAGTGAAGAATTGTTGGGTCAAATCTTAAAATATATGATTATGAATGCAATATGTATCAGGGCAAATTTGCTCATAATGAAGTGATGTAGGAGGTAATTACCATTTGTGGCCAGCCGAAGACGGAGAACGGGTAGAGAGCTGAGGAGAACCAGGTGTCAAGGACGTCATCATCTGGACAGGTCGGTCAGGGCTCAATGAATACATAGGTAAGGGGTCAATGATAACTGGGGTAAGGGGTCAATGATTACTGAGGTCAGGGGTCAATGATAACAGACATCAGGGATTAATGAATGCCGAGAGAGAGGTCAATATAGAAGAAAATTCAGATGAATAAAGGAGACAAACTTGCAGAATAAAAAGAACAAAATAAGACAAAGACGATGAAGAAAATGGAAGGGAAGGCATGTTTCAAACGGTCAACATCTTGAATGAGGTCATTCCATAACAGTGAGGTTATTATGACCCGACCTTGTTCCAGTGCAAGTTGACTGGGAGGCAGACCCAGCTGCTGCGCGGCTCTCAGAGTGGCATCTTCACGACTGTGTCCACTTACCCACACCTCCTCACCACCATCCTGCGTAACACAGCATCACACACTCACTGCGTAACACAGCATCACACACTCACTGCTAATGTCATTATACATTAGAGTCTGAGGAGGATTGATGTTTTAAGACTCGAGTGCCTAAGCCTAGCTATATGACAAGTATTGTATGCACTGAAAGGTGTAGAGATATATGAAGGTGAGTTGTAACCTGTGAGGTGAGGACGCGGTAAGCAGGAACACGATGTCCCCACCACAGCTGCCGGCTGATACACCAGTCCCTACATACACACCATGATATACATGATGGAGAGATATCCAAACATAAGAACCAGAGGTCCCATCTATTGGTAACAGATGACCCATCTACTGGTACCAGACGACCCATCTACTGGTACCAGAAGACCCATCTACTGGTACCAGACGACCCATCTATTAGTACCAGAGGACCCATCTATTAGTACCAGCGGACCATCTGTTGGTACTAGAAGACATTTCTATTTGTACCAAAGCACCCTTCTATCAGTAACAGGAGGACCCATCTATTGGTACCAGGTGACCCATTAATTTGTACCACAGGACCCATTTACTGGTACCAGAGGACCTAACTAATGGTAATATGATTGTGAAAGTATCCATCCATTGGTAAGTGAGTACTGATCCGTAAATACATGAGTGACCATATATCAGAACCATTACAAACATCTAGCAAGTTATGTTACACACACTTAACAGGTATCTCACTTACAAACACCAGACCTTTCAAAATAATCAGTTAAAGCAGAGATGATGACTCATACCTCGCACTTTCGAGCCAATCAAACCACTGCTTGTTGTAATGGCTAGGGATGATTTCTAGGTGCCCATCTCTTACTGCCTGTACACACACATATCAGACCAGGAAATACTATCAAGAGCACATGAACAACTTATCTGCCTCAACTATTTGTTAGAAATACTGCACAACTTACACCTAAAAATCTACGGATTGTGTCACCGATAAATGAATGACTAATGAATAAACGAAAAAGGTGCCCATCGCGGAGATATTGTTCACTACATAATACATCCATAATCTGACATGATTCACTCCGAAATATAATCATCCAAATTATTCATCATTTTAATCAATTGAATGATGATATCAAAGTAACTGCCACCAGCAGAACCAAGGGAGTGGATTATAATGGCATAATTACCTCAATTGCTTTCTGTGCCATCTCATCAGTCTTGACATACCACTGAGGTTTGAGAAGTGGCTCCACCACATCCCCTGAACGACTGCATCACATTCACACAGCACATGTACAGATAGCACAGAGCAGATAGAATAGAGTAAAGCCTGTGTTCCACAGTGTGGAGCAGAGATGCAGAAAACAATACAGAATGAGCCGGAGATACAGAAACAAGACAAAATTAGACAGCAATACAGAAACAAGACAAAATGAGCCAGAGATACAAAAACAAGACCAAATGAGACAGCAATACAGAAACAAGACAAAATGAGACAGCAATACAGAAACAAGACAAAATGAGCCAGAGATACAAAAACAAGACAAAATGAGCCAGCAATACAGAAACAAGACAAAATGAGCCAGCAATACAGAAACAAGACAAAATGAACCAGAGATAGAGAAACAAGACAAAATGAGACAGCAATACAGAAACAAGACAAAATGAGACAGCAATATAGAAACAAGACAAAATGAGACAGCAATACAGAAACAAGACAAAATGAGCCAGCAATACAGAAACAAGAAAAATGACAAAACAGCAATATATAGAAACAAGACAAAATGAGACAGCAATACAGAAACAAGACAAAATGAGCCAGCAATACAGAAACAAGACAAAATGAGCCAGCAATACAGAAACAAAACAAAATGAGCCAGAGATAGAGAAACAAGACAAAATGAGACAGCAATACAGAAACAAGACAAAATGAGCCAGCAATACAGAAACAAGACAAAATGATCCAGCAATACAGAAACAAGACACAATGAGCCAGCAATACAGAAACAAACAAAATGAGACAGCAATACAGAAACAAGCAAAATGAGACAGCAATACAGAAACAAGACAAAATGAGCCAGCAATACAGAAACAAGACAAAATGAGCCAGCAATACAGAAACAAACAAAATGAGCCAGAGATAGAGAAACAAGACAAAATGAGACAGCAATACAGAAACAAGACAAAATGAGACAGCAATACAGAAACAAGACAAAATGAGACAGCAATACAGAAACAAGACAAAATGAGACAGCAATACAGAAACAAGACAAAATGAGACAGCAATACAGAAACAAGACAAAATGAGCCAGCAATACAGAAACAAGACAAAATGAGCCAGCAATACAGAAACAAGACAAAATGAGCCAGCAATACAGAAACAAACAAAATGAGACAGCAATACAGAAACAAGACAAAATGAGCCAGCAATACAGAAACAAGACAAAATGAGCCAGCAATACAGAAACAAGACAAAATGAGACAGCAATACAGAAACAAGACAAAATGAGACAGCAATACAGAAACAAGACAAAATGAGACAGCAATACAGAAACAAGACAAAATGAGCCAGCAATACAGAAACAAGACAAAATGAGCCAGCAATACAGAAACAAGACAAAATGAGCCAGCAATACAGAAACAAGACAAATGAGCCAGCAATACAGAAGAAACAAAAGACAAAATGAGAGACAGCAATACAGAAACAAGACAAAATGAGACAGCAATACAGAAACAAGACAAAATGAGCCAGCAATACAGAAACAAGACAAAATGAGCCAGCAATACAGAAACAAGACACAATGAGCCAGCAATACAGAAACAAAACAAAGCAATACAGAACAAACAAAATGAGAATGAGACAGCAATACAGAAACAAGACAAAATGAGCCAGCAATACAGAAACAAGACAAAATGAGCCAGCAATACAGAAACAAGACAAAATGAGCCAGAGATAGAGAAACAAGACAAAATGAGACAGCAATACAGAAACAAGACAAAATGAGACAGCAATACAGAAACAAGACAAAATGAGACAGCAATACAGAAACAAGACAAAATGAGACAGCAATACAGAAACAAGACAAAATGAGCCAGCAATACAGAAACAAGACAAAATGAGCCAGCAATACAGAAACAAGACAAAATGAGCCAGCAATACAGAAACAAGACAAAATGAGCCAGCAATACAGAAACAAGACAAAATGAGCCAGCAATACAGAAACAAGACAAAATGAGCCAGCAATACAGAAAACAAGACAAAATGAGCCAGCAATACAGAAGAAAGAAACAAAATGAGACAGCAAAAGAAAGACAAAATGAGAGACAATACAGAAACAAGACAAAAAAAGATGAGACAGCAATGCAGAAACAAGACAAAATGAGACAGCAATACAGAAACAAGACAAAATGAGACAGCAATACAGAAACAAGACAAAATGAGCCAGCAATACAGAAACAAGACAAAATGAGACAGCAATACAGAAACAAGACAAATGAGACACAGCAATACAGAAACAAGACAAAATGAGACAGCAATACAGAAACAAGACAAAATGAGCCAGCAATACAGAAACAAGACAAAATGAGCCAGCAATACAGAAACAAGACAAAATGAGCCAGCAATACAGAAACAAGAAAAACAAGACAAAATGAGCCAGCAATACAGAAACAAGACAAAATGAGCCAGCAATACAGAAACAAGACAAAATGAGCCAGCAATACAGAAACAAGACAAAATGAGCCAGCAATACAGAAACAAGACAAAATGAGCCAGCAATACACAGAAACAAGACAAAATGAGACAGCAATACAGAAACAAGACAAAATGATCCAGCAATACAGAAACAAGACAAAATGAGACAGCAATACAGAAAAACAAGACAAAATGAGCCAGCAATACAGAAACAAGACAAAATGAGCCAGCAATACAGAAACAAGACAAAATGAGCCAGCAATACAGAAACAAACACAAAATGAGACAGCAATACAGAAACAAGACAAAATGCCAGCAATACAGAAACAGACAATAGCCAGCAAACAGAAAAGACAAAATGAGCCAGCAATACAGAAAAACAAGACAAAATGAGACAGCAATACAGAAACAAGACAAAATGAGACAGCAATACAGAAACAAGACAAAATGAGACAGCAATACAGAAACAAGACAAAATGAGACAGCAATACAGAAACAGAAAGGACAAAATGAGCCAGCAACACAGAAACAAGACAAAATGAGCCAGCAATACAGAAACAAGACAAAATGAGCCAGCAATACAGAAACAAGACAAAATGAGACAGCAATATAGAAACAAGACAAAATGAGACAGCAATACAGAAACAAGACAAAATGAGCCAGCAATACAGAAACAAGACAAAATGAGACAGCAAAATACAGAAACAAGACAAAATGAGCCAGCAATACAGAAGAAACAAGACAAAAGACAGCAATACAGAAACAAGACAAAATGAGACAGCAATACACAGAAACAAGACAAAATGAGACAGCAATACAGAAACAAGACAAAATGAGCCAGCAATACAGAAACAAGACAAAATGATCCAGCAATACAGAAACAAGACACAATGAGCCAGCAATACAGAAACAAACAAAATGAGACAGCAATACAGAAACAAGACAAAATGAGACAGCAATACAGAAACAAGACAAAATGAGCCAGCAATACAGAAACAAGACAAAATGAGCCAGCAATACAGAAACAAACAAAATGAGCCAGAGATAGAGAAACAAGACAAAATGAGACAGCAATACAGAAACAAGACAAAATGAGCCAGCAATACAGAAACAAGACACAATGAGCCAGCAATACAGAAACAAACAAAATGAGACAGCAATACAGAAACAAGACAAAATGAGACAGCAATACAGAAACAAGACAAAATGAGACAGCAATACAGAAACAAGACAAAATGAGCCAACAATACAGAAACAAGACAAAATGAGCCAGAGATAGAGAAGCAAGACAAAATGAGACAGCAATACAGAAACAAGACAAAATGAGACCGAAATCAAGGAGAAATACAGAGAACAAGAAAGAGGCAGAGATACAGAGAAAATGGGACAGAGAAGAAACTAAGAAGTTCAGTACTGAAACAGAAGGAGAGTTGTTGGATCCATAGAACGAAAATCAGCTAGTGTCACCTGCAGATGGGTACCGACATGGTGTGGTCAGTGACACCTCTGTAAAGACCCGCATTCTGTAGGTCCCTCAGCAACAGCCGTCTGCCTTCAAACCTCCCCAAACCCTTTACACAATCAACAACCAGAGGCTACACACATATTCTGCACTAAATTCAATGATTGCATGATAAACTATAAATGCATGAAGTATAGATAACTATGAATGGTGCAGCAGTATGGAGCATAGCATGTCAGATTAAATTGATATAGCGACTATATTTATATCACCTACACTCTATTTTCGTGTCAGACATTCAACAACAGAGCAGCGATATTTATTTGTTAAATCAAGATCCTACTGCCCTGAGGTTGTAAACCTGCCACCGGGAATCCTGTGTCCATGATAAATATCACTTCTAGATCAATGTCATGTTATGTGTAGGCATTGGCTTCCTTTCCAGATCCTTTGTAATTTTGCAAAAGTGAGTGATTAAAATAACAATATCCCCCCTCCCCCTATCCCCAGCCACTGAGACTGAATAAACCTACAAATGGTTACATGGCACCAATGCATAGCAGACTTAAAGGTGCATTTCATATAAAATCATTGAAATTCTGTTCTGAAAGAAAATTTGCCGATCGATTCCCTTCCAAGTTTAGTAATGGCAGCCACAAAGTCGAGGATAATTGGTGACCCCAGCTATGTTTGTGACCAGAAAATGGTAGTTTTGTGCATGAGTAGTTACTGGTTCAGTTCACTATTCATTTGAATATTTTGGTAAACAAAGTTCGCAGGCTGTTTTCAGTGGGCCTTAATCGATTAATTATCAATGATTTGGTGTTCCCTGTTACTTGCAAGGATTATAAATGAGTCATTGCAGTAACAACACAAAAATGGAAGCAAAATAAAAATTGCACAAAATTGCGGAAAAATGCATCTTAAAACACACCAACCAAATTGTGCAAATCACACCATAACCATGGTTGTATGCATAATGGCAAAGGGTTAAATAACCAGGAAGACAGACTAACCATGTATGGGTGGGGGACATTGATCAAGCAGCCAGCATCATCGAGGATGGTAAGAGAAGCCAGGCTGTGTTTCTGGCCCAGGTTGTTATCGTTGTGGTCGTGTGCCGGGGTCAACTTGACCGCTCCTGTATGCAGCCATGATGAATTGTTGATAACAGGAATGAAATGGCAAAGCAATCTCTAACAATGAAGTTAACTGATATGGAACACTCATAAAGGTATACTGATAGGGTAAATTCACAAATGTATACTGATAGGGTAAACTCACAAAGGTATACCGATAATGTAAACTCACACAGGTATACTGATAGGGTAAACTCACAAAGGTATACTGATAGGGTAAACTCACAAAGTGTAAACTCACATATGTACACTGATAGTGTAAACTCACACAGGTTCACAAACACAAATAAGCATATGCAAACTTACACAGATAAACTCACACAGGTAAATTCACACAGGTTAACTTTGACGCAGGTTAATTCACTCAGATAAACTCACCTGTACCAAACTCCATGTCCACATGGGGATCACAGACAATAGGTAGCAGTCGGCCAGTCAGGGGGTGGAGGATATGTTGATGGTGTAAGTGAGTGTAGCGGGGGTCTTTGGGGTGCACTGCTACTCCTGTATCCCCTAACATAGTCTCCAAACGAGTCGTAGCTACAACTATCTCCTCATCTGACCGTAAAAACACAAGTCTATCAAAAATTCACAGATTCAGAAGTTTTTGTATATCTAATAGAAATAACATTGTTAAGCTACTATAAGTTTGTAATGATCTCATTTAACCATGATAATGATAGGATAGATACTGAAGGTTGAAATTGTGATATGAGGTAAAACATGGTTGAGATAATAGAAGTTTAAGATTGCCTAAACAGATAAGAATTTTATTCAGAAAACATGCTGAACATGGCAATGATAGGATAATGACAAGGTTAGTGATCCTACCTGAATTCTTTACAGGGTAAGCAAAGCTAACGAGTTGACCAAAGGCTACCTTCTTCTCATAACCAGGTATGGACAAGTATGTTTTCCCTTCCACTTTCACATTGTCCACCTGGTGTAGACAGATGAGGAGTGTGCAAGAAATAGGGATGTTATTGGTCTTGTTAAACGAATGAGGTCATATTGAGATGGAGAAGATTGATGGTGATGATAATGATCAGGTTAATGATAAGAATTCAGGGCACTCCCATAGGTTAAATGAGATCAGTTTCAAGAAACAATACCTTCAGAAAGAGATTAAAAATATTGCGCTATGTACAAAAAATATAGGCGTGCAGTTAACTCAGTGGCCTATGGTCACATTAGTTTAGCAGCGGGCCTGTTGTGAGTCTGGCCCGCCATGTTAGACGCGTAGCCCTGTTGGGGTTATCTTCCAAGACAGGAAGCACAAAATCTCCTGTACAAGCTGTAATTAGTGGTGTGGTGTAGATGAGGGAGGTGTGCCAGGACCCCCACTCTCTATACTACTGATTATGACATTGATAATAGAGATAAAGATGATTATGCTGATAATAAAGATGAAGATGATTAAGCTGATAATAAAGATGAAGATGATTATGCTGATAGTAAAGAAGATGATTATGCTGATAGTAAAGATGAAGATGATTATGCTGATAGCAAAGATGAAGATGATTATGCTGATAATAAAGATGAGGATGATTATGCTGATAATAAAGATGAAGATAATTATGCTGATAGCAAAGATGAAGATGATTATGCTGATAGCAAAGATGAAGATGATTATGCTGATAATGAAGATTATGCTGATAGTTAAGATGAAGATGATTATGCTGATAATAAAGATGATTATGCTGATAATAAATATAAAGATGTAAACTGTAGCAATGATAATGGCGGGGAGGGAGTGTTGATAATAATGTCATTGGTGATGAAGGTTATTTTAATGATTATAATAATTATTCATTATGAGGAGGCAGATGATTATGCTGATGATAATGCTGTTGTTGGTGATGATAATGCAGAAGATAACAATGATGAATGAGCACCAAACACATCATCATCAGGACATCACACGGAACTCATCCACAGAACACAAGACAAACTCACCTCTATGTCTGAAATGGCTGATTTAAGGGCACATGACCAGTGAACCAGTCTATTACTGCGGTAGATGACACCCTCTGCGTGCAGACGGATGAAGGCTTCATTCACAGCATAGCTCAGTTTCTGTCACACCACAGTCAACACAGGAAAAATAACACAAAGCACTGATCCACCTTGCAAGTAAACACCAGTTACATCATCGTGCAAGATAAGCAGACTGGATTTCAAAATAATGACTTTCCATGGAAACATGAAGTAGCTCACGACTTTATTCTTGCTGAAATGATACGGATGGTGGCAATTCCCTCCCATTAAACTTATTGTACACAAATCTTTAGTGTCTACGACTATAAAGAAATTGTATTTCCACAAAACAATTACAGGGGAAGAGTGTAGGATCGGGTTATCAAAGGTCAGGATTTGGGGATTGGGGATTGGGGATTAGGAGTAGGGAATTGGGTAGCAGGTGATCTAAGGAATGGGGGATGAGGGGAGTGAAGAATACAGGTTATCTACAGAAATCAAACGGAATCCTGTGCACAAAATGTGTTAATTACTGACAGGGTCCAGGGTGAAGCAGTCTCGGGGCCAGTCCAGTGAGCTGCCCAGACTCCGCATCTGATGATAAATCCTGCTGCCTTTTCTGTCAACACACAGGTCATGTTTCTATAAATAGATACTCCACTCAATTGAAGTAGATGGAAATAGAAACACAAGCACAGACTAAGTCATTAAATTTGACAAAAAATGGAAATATAGAACTTATTAGTGAGACACTGAATATAAACAATAACATTTTGTACACAGATTCACCAGCAATTGAACAAATAAATCACATTATATTTTCATAACAGTTCAATTGAGGAATAGAATATTCACTCTTTTTTCCACTTCCAGACTCGCTCAACAAACTCCTCTCTGCCTAAGTCATGTCGAGTCTTCCCTTCTTCCCTCATCAGTTGTTTCTCCACTGCAACCTGTGTAGCTATACCAGCATGATCACTGCCAGGGTTCCATAGCACTGGCCTCCCACACATTCTGTGCCTACATACACACACCAAGTTATTAATGACAAATTTATTAATGAAGAGATGAGTTATGTTATCTTTGTGTATTGCCATAGTAAAAAAAAAAAAGAAATGGAACATTGGAGTTTCACACTACTCCCATAATTTTTTTTTTATTTGAGGAGAAACAGGTGAGGATGATTGTGATGCTTGGACAGCTCCAATAAAGTGCTATCACCCACTTGGCCAGATTGGGATAGCAGTCCAACAGGAGACCATTGAGCCATGGGTCAGCTTTGCCATATCAAAACCATGAATGAGTGATAATGATTGTGATAATGCCCATTAGGTTGATGTTCATGATGATGATATCATTGATGATGATGATATCATTGATGATGATGATGATGATATCATTGATGATGATGATATCATTGATGATGATGATGATGATATCATTGATGATGCTCTTAATGATTGATGAAAATAATGATAATAATAATAATGATGATGATGATGATAATGATGATGAATGGCCACTAGGGTCAAAGTGCCAAAGCATCACATCTTGCCAGACTTAATCTTGTGCTTTCCACCAGTGAATTCAATACAACAGCCCAGAGAAGTCACTTCTCAATGTCAGTTAAGGTATGTACCACTGAATATTTCTCATAACCAGATATGGATCAAAGGTTTGACAAATGAGGTCATAGTCAGCTACATACCAGCGACACACTGCGTCCTGTATTGAGTTGCCTAAAGCATGCCCCAGATGTAAGGTCCCTGTTACATTAGGAGGAGGCAGACACATCACAAAAATATCCTTCTCTTCTGATCGTTCACCAGCCTGAATGGACACATCATTCTTTAAATTATAGATAAGCCAATCATGATGAAAAATTGCTGTTAGCCACTGCTGGAATTCAGAACTTATAATTGGAAAAATGAATTCTGCTAAGCTGATATCAGTTCGATTTTGATATTGCAAAATTGAGGTCTGCTGAAATCAGTTTTGTTTTTATATTGACAAATGCTACTATTTGGCTGATACACCATTACAGAACCCACCTTGTAATCAGGAGAGAAAAAGTTTTCTTTTTCCCACCATTCATACCATGCTGCCTCAACATAACTGGGTGAATATGAGTCTGGTAGTGGCAAGGTCACGTCTGGAATTAATCCAATCACAAAATTAGCAAGTTGTAACGTAGAAGACTTTCCCATCACTTGCCATTGGGGTAAGGCAAGATAATGCAGAATATGGTTAAATGTTGGGGTGAGTGAGACCTTTCTTTTCTCCAGGAAGGGTGTCCCCCTTATACACAGCCTCTTTCCGTTGAGACTTCTTCTGGAAACACAAGACCCACAACAGAATGACTGATTCCAATTTCAAAGCAAAGTAAAAGAAACCCATCTACTCCCAGCATATTGTGAGTGCCCGTTTCAGACAGCTAATGTGTCAATCTATACTTTACAGTTGAATTATGGCAAATATTAATCAGTTAAAAGGAATGGGAATACAGTTGTAGGGTAGTCTAGCAATAACCTAGCCGTGCACAACGTTTAGTAATGTCGTATATATATATATATATATATATTACCGTCGTGCGCGGCTAGCAATAGCCGTAATTATTAGTATGACTGATCATAGCCGTGCACGACGGTAATATAAATATATCAATAAGACGTCGTGACACACCTAGACTGATCAAGTCATACAGATATTACAGCGATTTAGATCTTTGAACAATATATCAGTATATACTATATGACCTTATACTTATGAGTCTTATCGTTAAGCAGTTTAATATCCTCAATAAACAGATTAACTTAACCTTTTCATTGAGCTTTTGTCTCAACACCCTTTCTGCCCTTTTAGCTTCTTTCCTCTGCTTGACTTGATCTCGTTTCTCTTCAGCGGACAGATTTGTAATATTCTGAGTTTCACAACTTGAACATCTGACACTTGATTTAGTTAATGTTTTGACTCGAAGTTTTGACTGTCGTTCAGAGTCAGTTAAACTCAAGCAATTATTGCTCCGAGTGCACAACAAATGTAGCTTTGGTATAATTCTGTGAACCGTCGCTCTTGTGAAAACTGGCCAACACCGATAAACATTTTCAGATGAAGATATTCTGTACATTATGCACGCCATGCTGATGATAACAACACTGTATTTTCGTCTGCTAGACTTCAGCGGTATGACCGCAATCATCATAACGTTGCTAACATATCGTAAAGTGAATATGGCAGCCTCCTCGTCAAAAATGCAGAAACATCTAACTTGTAGAAACCTTCATGATTACTTGAAAGGACTTCCCCATGGAACTTTAGATACATTGTATAATCACCCTTCCACGTGCATTGCATTATTCAGGTATGTTCTTTGACACAATAGGTAATATGAGATGAGAAGTGGTCTTTGGGCGATAATGTGTCGTTCGGGTAATACATAGCCTGGGTATACCTCAGGTATACCCCTGTATACCCTGATACCCAGGCTATTGACAGGGTCTCGCTATCGGAAAACTCTAAATTTGTAGAGCAATTTTGGTAAAACCTGCCTTTTTCTTCGAGTCAAGATATTAGTACCCATTTCTAACGGCCCTTTTCCTATTATTTCTACAAAATTGTAACTAAATGCACAAAATGCACAAAATATTTGGACTGTTCTATTTTTCCAGGGAATTACCAACGTTAGCAAAGCATTATGTGATGCGTGTACTGTTTGTAGAAACTGCTGTGTCACATTCTGTTGTTGCTTCTTGGGTGAAATCTGACTGTCAAAGGTAATTATGATCTAAACAAAAACGAAAATGTCATTAAACAAACTTAACTATATTTCCCCCTTAAATTGCATCATCGTATTCTTAAGGGATCAGCATACTTGTATGTGGTGATAGTGAACACACAGTGGCGGTAAGGACCCTAAGTGACCTCAGAGTCTGGCACGATCATTCTTTACCCGGAGGACTCCCTGGCTGGTTACTCAATGATGTATTCCGCAGTAATCTCAAAGTGGCACTTTTAGGAGGGTAAGGGAATCATCAATGATTGAAAAAAACTTAAGATAAGCTTGCTATTTGAGAAGTTAATACTCAATATTTGCTTTCTTCTATTTGATTCTCTTATGCAATATTTGGATTGCAATTAATGTATATATGGGTGTACTTTTACAGGGGTAAGGCATGGGTGGGATCTGGAGTTCTTGGAGCAGACAGACATGCCAAAGATATTGCATTTCTTGATCAATATGGTGCTGAAAGATGGGAGGTGAGTACCCACGATGCCATATAGATATTCTGTTAAATTTTTTTATTGCCTGTGTGACAATTTTTTTCAATTAACTCTGTTAAAAAGGTTATAATGTAATCATAATTTTTAAATGCAGTGCGTGTTACATTACATGGTTGGCTCTAAAGAAGGTGTGAGTCGAGAACTTGTTGACATCTTACTCTACTCGGGACTCATGAAAACGTAGGTTATTCATTGTAGTTTGAGTTTATACAGTAATTAGTGTTAGTATATAGTATTAAAGCAACCCAATTTTATTGTAATAATAGTACAGTATATACAGTGTGGCCCCCTTATAACTTAAGTGTTGAGGTCCATGAAATGTCATTATTAATAAAGCCAATAAATGTTGACCGTACATTCCAAAACACCTTAATTCTCACCCTAACTGCCACATTTTGCACCAGAAAACTTCTCAGTTCTGGAAAGAGCAAAAATGAATAGCCCAATGACTAATCCATTATATTTGTAAAAAAATTGGTTTGATTTCCACCATGCTTCATACAAACATTAGATGTCTTTTTTATTTACTTTGTGTGAGAAAATTAATAATATTTTTCCCCATAAATGATATTAGTTGTGGCATGCTACACACTTATTATTTACTATATGATTTCCACCATGCTTCATACAAACATAAGATGTGTTTCTGTATTTTTGAAGAGAAACAGCTGATAGTGATCCGTGCATCACTAGAAGTGGATTCCAGTTTCTCTTGCTTGACACAGCCTCACAAGTGTGGTACTTCATGTTGCAGTACTTGGACACAGTCGAAGTAAGTTTCACTGCTTAGCATAATGCCTAGGTAACTGAAGGAATATTAAACAGAGAGCACATGTAGTAAAGCAGATACCGTTAGCTGAAATTACAGGTGCCCATTACCATCGAGAGACCTTCAGGCAAAGCCTAATCCTTTGAATAATCACCCAAATGTGTATCACAGTCAGTGTTATTTGATAGGAGCAGATTTCTTTCGACTGTTTTCCTTTTCCTTTTTGTGAATTAATACATTCCTCTTACTTGGTGACTATCGCATTAAGTTTGTCCTCGTTCAGAACAGGTTTGTGCCAAGTGAATGTTGGGACTACAGGGGCACTGCCCAAGTATCACTCCACTATATCCTTCACCATTGTAATATCACCTTACTGTATGTTGAACTTGAATGTGGCATTCAACTCCAGTGTTTCATATCATTTCGTTTTTTCCACAAATACATCTATATGTCTTTGTGTATGTGTTCAGTCAAGAAATATGGACTTGGTGGAATGCCTGACTTTCCTCTTCCAAGTGAGCTTTTCCACCCTTGGAAAGGTAGTCATGTCATCCTATCAGTAAAGTCAAGGCCTTGTCTAGTATTTTGTGCCTGTTGGTCAAATTGGAATTTAATGATTTGCATCTTTGTATAATAAAGCATTTATTGACTTGTGTATAAGTAACATATCATTTATAGCCCACCCCTCATATTTTCCCATTATATTTGCCAAAAAAATTTACAATAAAATTACATGGAAGCTAACCCTCCCATCAAGACCCAACCTCAGTTATGTAGTTTTCCACTTCCCCTTTTGCCATTTTATACTTATACAGAAGTCATTACAGTAACTTATTTGTGCTGCTTTATAATGAAGGAAGTTGACATAGACACATGATATTTACCTGTGATTTTTTTTAACCCTGAGGCCAGTTTCTGTTTCATGTTTATATTAAAATTCTCATTTTATTAATTTCTCCAATTTTGTCAATTAAGTGTGAAGTAGAAGCCGACCCCTTATTTCTATTGAGAACATCTTTGTATTTTTGTATTAGGATTATTCCACAGATAACATGACTGACAACCAGCTGCGTTTTTTACAACATCTAAGAGAATTTGGCCTGGTCTACCAGCGAAAAGTGTGTAAGCCTTGATTAGATGTTATCAGCTGCATTTTGTTTATTAAAAAATCCATCTCTTGATTGGGAATAAATAAATTAGATACTAGTATATTATTAGGGAAAGAATGACACTCTTAAAAAGTGGTTGTTGAGTTCCAATCATTTGTGTTCAGAGAATATCTCAACGTTACTATCCCACTAGACTGGCCATTAGTTTGACATCAGGAGGCAAAGAGATGGGTGTCAGTGCCGCTGAGGATGATGGCTATATCGTCGTGGAAACAAATTATAGAGTTTACGCATACACAGGTAAAAACTCGGGATGACTTTCTGTTGGTGTATCAAAGATTGTGGTTTATACAAAACCCAAGTTTATTGTGTGAAATCGACTTAATTTTAATTTTGTAAAGCTTCTGTTAGGACATTTTAATTCATTCCTAGGTACATAGGTACAACTCAGTTAATAGTGAATATGCAGGATGACTTTCTGAAGGTGCATGAAAGGTTGTTGTATATACAAAACCAAAGATTGTTTATTTTGACCACAGGAATTAATCTTTAAAGCTTTCTCTAAGATTTTGTTAGTTATTTTAGGAAACAAGATATATTATGTCTATATTGTGTGAAATTATTTCATGTATTCATATTGATATTTTGATTCGACAGATTCCCCACTAAAAGTGGCTTTGCTGGCGCTATTCTGTGAGATGCTCTATCGGTGAGAACTGTAAAAACTGAAATGAAACACCTTGGTTACAACATTTTGGAAAGCGTTTAATTTCATGTCATTTCAGGTTTCCAAATATGATTGTTGGTGTCATAACCAGAGCCAGTATTCGTGAAGCTTTGATACAAGGTATCACAGCAGAGCAGGTATCAGAAACAAACTTGATTTACATATGGTATACATTAACACAATGCCATTGGAAGTACTCGTTTTTATATCATTCATGAATGGGTTGTTTACAGATAAACAACTAATTATGTGCTTAGGTAAGTTAATATATTTTCATTGTTTGGCAGATCATAAATTTTTTGAGGAATCACTCACATCCTGAGATGCAGAAACAGGTTCGTTTTAATTGTTTTTAGCTCTACTTCCATTGCTCTGGTGTCCGTCCATACGTCCTGTTCATAAATTTTGATGGTATGTTTCTAAATACAAAGCATGCTAGCAGCCGCACATCAAGCATTGACCTTGCTTATATATTTGTAAACTAAAAATCAGCACTGTTTGACATCTGACCCATGAATAATTGATAAAAAAAACTGATAAGAAACCTCCTGTTCAATGTTAACCTGGAACTGAATCTACAGTTTTTGGACAAAATATTAAGTCAGCAACCTCTTATTTTCAAGGCCACATCCACCCATATGGAATCTTTGAATGTGATACATTTGAGTGGCACAGTTTGCCAATTTGGCTTGAAGAATGTTATAAATACACTTCCTTCACCTTGTAGCATGGATCGTATGGTGGGACCTCATATTGGAGAGTGTATTAGTATATTTGACCTTATTGTGAAGGTCAAAGCCACCAATAAGGAGTTTGTGAAGCTGATATATTTTTGATGGCATGTTTTCTGATAAAGGTAGACAGCAGCCCCTAACTACACATGGACCCCATTTATGGCTCCTTACAAACAAAAATCCGCCCTGCATGACCTACCCTCAAGTTATTGTTGGATATCTTGTACTATGTAAACCCAAAGGGAAATAAGTTTTAATGGCACGCCTTCTTAAATAGCAAGCTAGCAGCCTGAAATTACGCATGGACCCCTCTTGTATTGAACACCCTTTTTAAGTACAGAATCGGCCCTTCATGACTTTTAACCCTTAGGTTTTTATTGGAAAAGCTCTTGTCCAATAAACCCAATTGGGAATTCAAACTTCTGTTTTCAAGCAATCAGTAGACCTCTTGTAATTTTTTTCTAGCCAAAATATATTTATTAAAAAAATAGATGATCGCATCGCATATATATATGTGTATATAGTGTATTATAAATTGACATCGATTTCTGTCATGTAACAACAACAGAAGCCTGTTGTTCCACCGACAGTAACAGACCAAATCCGGCTGTGGGAACTGGAGCGTGACAGGTTTAGGTTCAACGAGGGCGTTCTGTATAATCAATTCCTCTCACAAGCCGACTTTGAACTTCTCAGGGACTATGCAAGGGTTAGTATCTGAATGTTGACTATTTAATGCACAATTATTAAAGATATAAACAGCTGCTATGAATGCTTTTGTTTTTATGATTCAGTGGCATAGATAGGATTGTTTTCAATAGAAACACTCCCTGCTTTAGTTCATAGATCACTCTTAGTTCATCTGTGGTGGATGTATCTGAATTACTATTGTCTGTTGTCATATGGGCTGTTGTAGGATGCGGGAGCCTTGGTGTGGGAGAGTCCAGAGAAACGCAACATGGTGGTGACAAGGGCAGGACACGACGACGTCAAACGCTTCTGGAAACGCCACAAGACCTGAACCTCTTTATGACATGTCATTATCTGTATGACTGTGGGTGTGGATGTGTATGTTTGTGTATAAATTGTATTTCAGTTACCTGTATCTTTCTGAATGCAGTGGAGTCTGTGAAGGAGAATGTGTATTATGATTAGGTACAAAGCAATAATGACAAAACCTCTCTGAAGTTACATGGCACACAAGACTCCTTCAGTGGAGGGACAATTCACACAACAGAGCCAAACATCAGTGACCTCAATATTATCAACACAGCTAACTGTTCTCTATATATGATATTGTCTACAACCTCTGGATAGAGGAAGACTGTCTATAAAGGACACAAGCTGTCCATCAATTGTCTGTTATAGGCAGGTATTCAATAATACTAAATCATCACTCATTTTTAGAATTATTTTTTTAATCATATGCAAAATGTTACATGCTCAAAGCCGAGACTTTAAGACTGAAAGTGAATGTGACAACACATTAAGATTGAAAAGCTAACATCATCACAGATAATAACTAAAAGAATTAGTAGAAATAGTGTAGCCTTTTTGGTTCCAAGCACCGTTGTTGAATAATAGTAACTTATTATGCAAGTATATCCCTACAAACATAACAATCCTGTAATCAATAACCAAGTCTCAGCAAAGTAAATACAATCCTTGATTCTAATATATTTCTATTATATTTAATCCTTGAATTCTAATTATTACATTTAGTAAAGTGGTTAATCTTGGTAAATTCACTAAAAAAAACCACCCCAATGATGTATTAAGTTTTAGAAACTTTTCCATTAAATTAAGTCAGGAGTGACCTAAAGTGGAACATTCCAACAACAGGTGACCAATAACCAAACACCTGGATCAAATAATGGAATACCAGTTAGAATAAAATAAAAGGGGAAAAAAAAACCAAACACAACATCAACAAATAACAAAATATATTCAGTATAATAAAGATTGACACATCCATGAACCAAACAACAGAAAATACTGTATATGAAAACCAACAACTGTTACCCTAAACCAGGGACTGTGTGGATTATATATTCCCCAAGAATTTTGCATATTGCATTTCAAAACCTACATACCAATAGTTTCAGTTGCTGCTGTTGCTATTGGTGACGTCTGGCTTGGGTTGGGGGCTGACTGAATAGGATGTGGATGCATTAGCTTCCATGTCTATAGCACCCATGTTGCAAAGGAGGCTGAGTTTAGCTTCATGTTCCATCTTAAAGACGTTCTCCTTGCTGTGTTTCAACTCGTAAATCCTACATGAAAAAAGGAAAGCATCATTGATATCAGGTAGTGTTCACTTACCGGGGTGTATTTACAGATGTATACTGGTCATTTGAAAAACACGACCTATTTCCAGATTATATTTTGGAAATCCATGGTTGCAATACTTATCACCATCCAAATGTAAAGATAATGAACATTCTCCAACAATGCTGACCATGGACACTCATTGTGATTTCAATTCAATAACACAAATGAGGTGCGGCCCTTCCTGTTCTAGACTGACCTGTCGTAAATGACGCCATCCACTCCTTGCTGTTTGAGAAAGGAAATAGTGTCCTTATCGTTGTTATCATCACCCCAGCAGAAGACAATGAGACCCATGTTCTTGGCTTGTGTGATGAGTGAAGGGTCTCTGAGCAAATCCTCTGTGTGCGCATTCACCCCCTCATACAACCCAAAACATGCCTTATTAAATACTGGTGATAATAAATGCGGGCTGATAACAGATTGCATGGATGGCAGAAATTCTATGTTGTTTTCATGTAATTACTTAAACTGGAACACCCAACTGACCCCTATTTCTGGAACTTTACACATTCTCAGTCAGGGATAATAGATTCCCGGTCAGGGATAACATACCCCAGCCAGTGACAACAGACCACAGTCCGTGATAAAATATTCCCTACCAGAGACAACAGATACTATGCGATGAAGCAGAAACATACAAGAATCTGGGTCATCGAAATACCCCAAATACCAAGGCAGTGTCAAGCTTGCCAAGAAGCGAAGTCTGAACACTTTGGTAGCTGTCAAACGGTATGGTGTCCCAGTGGTGAAAACTACAGGACTGAAACTTCTCAATTCCATCTCAGTGCAATGCTGACAGGCATGCAAATTGCTGGCGTGTCATTTCACTTCCATTTTCTCAAAACAACCTAACAAGGGGCCGTTCTAAAATATCATAAAGCGAGTGTGGGAGGGGATATGTGGCTAGAGTTACAGTGCGCTATGGCAGGTGTATGGGCTATTTTTAGAAGCGTATTACTGGTGTTGGGAAAGGGAGGTCCATAATTGACCAAAAAAAACGTCATGTCATTTTTTTAACAGCCCTAATTAGCGTTGTTGACCCCTTTTTTCGCCCATGAAACACTTTAGGGAAGATAGCCATCAGCTTTGAAAAAGCAGAGTTTGTCTTGAAGCATTACTTTGGGTTGAGGAGTGGACTTAATCATAGGTCAAGCTAAACTGACCAGACAACATGATTGACAGCATAATATTGGAATAGTTGAGAAACCATCTAAGTAAAGAGTGCTGGTGACTGTTTACTAATTATGCTATTAAATCACTACTGATAACACAGCTGTCATGCCACACTCAAAAAATACGGCTGTCTAATCACACACAGACAATGCAGCAGTCAGGTCAATATCTCACAATACAACAATCATGTCACACTCAGACAACACAGCAGTCAGGTCAATATCTCACAATACAACTGTCTTATCACACTCAGACAACACAGCAGTCGTGATGTTGTGTCACACAATTAAAAACAGCTGGCATACTGAAAACACAGCTGTTGTATCACACTGATGTCACAAAGATAAAACAGCTGTTACGTTACTCTGATATCAGAGCTGTCATATACCACAGCTGTCATGACATCTTATACAATATTACAACTCTCAAATCACACTCATTATATTGCTATTATATCACACTCTAATAGCAGCTGTTATCTCACACAACTGTCATGTTATCTCACACATCTGTCATGTTATCTCACTCAACTGTCATGTCAGTATGTTACACATCAAGACCATAGCTGTTAGCACTGTCACACATTCATACTCACACGCAGATCCTCACACAGAGCGTAGTTTATGGCTTTCACTGTACAGTCACAGCGGAAGTCCATGTACTTTTCCCACTTTTTCGTGTTACCCACCGAGAGAAAGGCGACAGGATAAAGGTTCTGCTTTAATCGCAGCCTGGAACGGGCCATATATGAGGGTAACGTGTACGGTCAAGTTTGTAGCAGGTCAAGGTTATATTAGAGGTTATAAGGAATCACATAACAGTAGATGTGAGTGAAAAGGGGAAACTATGGACTACGGACTAAAATGAGTTATGTGCAAAGAACGCAAGAAAAATAAAGGAAGCCCTAAACCTACAATGTGAGGGTATATGCAAATGTTTGCTGATAATGGCAGCGATGAGTCACATTATCACGAACAGAAGATAACCCAGCCACAGTATCTACAACACCCAGCCTAACACCACCAATACACCTAGTCCAATCAGTTATTATGGATTACTGGACTGTTGATGTCAACAGATTAATACTCAGAAATAATGTCAATGATGAGAGTGATAACACACCAGGTACTGGGAATGAAGCTAATCGATGACAGGATGAACATGATGCCATCTACAGTAAACCATGTCAAGGTCATCAAAACCCATAGCTAGGTTAAACACAAAAAGAAACTAAGCTTAAAAACAACCAGAAATCTGATGATGGAATTTACAACAATTGCTCATCTGCACATCGAAAACACACACCACTTTCAGTAGTCTTACTAAACAACCCCTCTCGCCTCAATGCGACCCCCCCCCCCCCCCCCCCACACACACACCCATTCCTCACTAATGGTTTATCTCCAACCACGGCCATTCCCAATTGCTCACAGAAGTTTTGCCAACCTTTCCATCACCTGCTCATCAAACAGCAATCAATTGAGTTAGAACAGGAGATATGCTCTCACCAGAATAGAATCAGCGCAGGCATAATGGCAGCTGACTGGGGTGTTCATGGTACGAGGGTCAGCAAACATGTCATACTTGGTGGTGGTTCCCATACAGAGGAACAAGACAGGGTAGCGGTTCTGCTTCACTCGCAGCCTGAATCAACAACCACCAAGGAAACCGTGCCTAATTACTCCTTAACTAAGAAGCTACAGCCATCCACATCCGATAGGCCACATACAAATCACACAGATGACCATCAACTTTCTAAGCTTATTTCACATGTGACCTCATGTTGAATGCACCGAAGGTATAAATGCTATCATGCAACTACATGTGTGTGTGTGTGTGTGTGTGTGTGTGTGTGTGTGTGTGTGTGTGTGTGTGTGTGTGTGTGTGTGTGTGTGTGTGTGTGTGTGTATCACCATGAGTTACTAACTTGAACTCTACAATATACATATCCTAGAGATAGCTCTTTGTTTTTGATATCAGTGATTGTGAGATATGATCAAATCAACTCAATAGATGTGCACCCCATAGCAACAGATATGAGTTGTAGGGAGGGAAATTATCACCAGCTCAGAGAGCTTAAGTGCAAGGTTATAGAATAAGCCAACTAAATTAGCCCAGCCAGGTTAATTATTAAAGCCAATTTGCAACATAAAAATATTAATAGAGATCTGCTCAATATACACCAAGACATATAAAAATAGAAAATATTATGACACATAAAAATAAATTATGTATTACCAGCTCCCTACAGCTTTGCATTCTTCTATAAAGTACATAATAAATTTATTAAAAAATAGGAAATTTTTGAAGATCATATAATTCAATATTATTTCATTAATTAACTTATTTTGTAAATACTGATACTAAATTGTTTAAAAAAGTTTAAATCAAATTTAAATAAGGAAAGAGCTAACTCACATGGTGCAGATATCTGGGTCAAACGACGAGAAGACAATACGTCGGTCACCGCAGTAGGGCAGCAGTTGATGAAGAATTATATCTAGGTATGCATTCCTTTCCATGTAATGTTTGATGCCTTCCTCCAACTGACCCGACTAGCAAAAGTCAAGGTCAAATTAACACCTTGGTTTAAGATTTGGAGTCAAATGTGGTCATAGGATAATGGGTCCAAGACATATGTACAGTAATTTGATGAAAATTTTCTTCATAAATTAATAGTTAATCCCAGGGCCTTGGGGAAACCATTAGGAAATCACCATAATGGTTACCTGCTGTGATTGCACTAAGTACCAATCTTTAGAATCATGGTATGCTATCAAAGAGGCAATTTCATTGTGGTCTATCACAAGTGAAGGCACAACAAACAATGGTCAAGTGATAAAGATCTACCGTAAGTAAAACCAAGATTAACGAAGCTCGTTTGACGAACCTTGAGCTGCATGCAGTACTTGATCTCAATGTTGAACCCTGTGTGAGAGTCTACTTTCTCCAGACATTGCCGGAGAGTAGGGAAGGGGCATCTGTCTTCTGGGTGGACAGTGCTCTCTGTCACAGCAAAGCAACACGCCTAACAGCTTATAATAGATGATCCAACAATTTTGGGTTAAGCAGACAATTTTTAGCCTTGATCAGATTTATTTAGAGAGAAGATGTTTGTTAGTGAAGGAGTATCATTCAGCCACATCAAAACTGGCTGATTCAGAAATTAAAAAGTCTCTACCATAAAAACATCAGTATATTCCATAGCAGACTCGACATTTAGAGTTTTAACACAATGGACACGGATATTAATGTTTTGATACATACATTGGGAATGAAGAAAATAATGAATTATATTGGCATGGTACACACTAATACAAATAACATTTTGATAACACAAATGGTCAAAGACAATAATAGCAAATGATTCGTAAGGAAATCTAATAAGCATGAATTATCTGTTATTTGTATAATTGACATATTTATCATTTATGATTTCAAATTATGCATATTATCTGGCAAACATACACCAACACCAGACACATCAAACTCATTACTGCCCATGATATTCCACACCTGACAAATGGAAATGTTGGGTTCTTAACAAAATATATATATATATATATATATATATATATATATATATATATATATATATATATATATATATATATATATACATATACAATTTTGCCTAAAAAGATGGTAAAACAACATTAATAATAAAATTTAATGTGGAAGTTGAGTAGCAATGTAAGTACATTCAAGATATCTGTGCAACATGTGTATACTATCCACACCACTGATTTTTATACTCTTGAATATGTGTACAATTGGTAATGGTACATGTACAGGAGCAAATATAAATATATGTATAAATTTATATATATACTTGCATATACATATAAACATATATTGGGACATTGAGAAAGCTAAAGTAAATAAAGCCCAACTGACAACAGCTATTTTCAAGAGCATTAAGGTGCCTTTCAAACATTAAGTGGCATAGTGTTATAGTGATTTAATGGAATGTATGGTGATTTAGGGGGATGTCTGGTAAAGTGTTACAGTGATTTATGGGGGATGTCTGGTAAAGTGTTACAGTGATTTATGGGGGATGTCTGGTTAAGTGTTACAGTGATTTATGGGGGATGTCTGGTAAAGTGTTACAGGGATTTATGGGGGATGTCTGGTAAAGTGTTACAGTGATTTATGGGGGATGTCTGGTAGTGTTATGATGCTTTATGGGGATGTCCGGTAAAGTGTTACAGTGATTTATGGTGATGTCTGGTAAAGTGTTACAGTGATTAATGGGGATGTCTGGTAAAGTGTTACAGTGATTTATGGGGATGTCTGGTAAAGTGTTACAGGGATTTATGGGGGATGTCTGGTAAAGTGTTATGGTGATTTATGGGGATGTCTGGTAAAGTGTTACAGTGATTTATGGGGATGTCTGGAATAGTTTAATGGAGCATTTCTGTGGGGCAGGGTTGTAACAAAAATGATAAAAAAGAAGCTGTACCTAATTTTTGAATGGTCCCTTACAGTACTTCCAACTTTATGAATTTAAAGAAAAATATATAAATGGCAAAACGTATCACAAATTTGATGTAATCAGTGTCATGGTTTATGACAAATTATGAGACAGCGGGAAGCAAGTGTAGCAGAAACAATCCACAGTGGTGGGTGATAATCGGACGGAGGTCCGTGATATAGTACCTGGAAGATCCACAACAAGGGGGCTTAAAGTTGGGGGATTTTTGACAGAGGTAATGGTTTTGGTTGCAAATCCTAACTCCTTCTCGTAATGGACTGTCACATCATCAGACTGTTTTCTACTAGTTGACATTGCCTCCTGTGGTATATTTAGTCCATGTATCCCCCTAATTGCAAGCTGAACAGCTCTTGACAATTGATACCCTATATCACGTAGTTGTTCCTCTGTGGCGAGGTGAAGCGATGATATTCCGAGGTCGACTAGCGAGGAGAGGGCTGTCTGGTTGAGCAGGTTTCCCAGGCACCAGCTGTACAAGGTCTCGAGTTGAGTATCACTGAGGCAGTTGATATCTGAAGCTGGTATTTCTTCACATTCTTTTTCAGATGGCAATGATGAATTACTTTGACCAAACAATAGTGGATTATGACCATAGGCTGGGAGGGGTTTATGGCCCCAGTCCAACGATTGATTGTGGAAGAAAACTGGTGAATGTGGACTATTGCTGCAGACTGTTGATGAATTATGGCAGCAGGCTGGTGATGAATTATGGCAGCAGGTTGGTGATGAATTATGGCAGCAGGCTGGTGATGGATTATGGCAGCAGGCTGACTGTGGATCTTAGCAACAGGCCAACATTTGATTATGACCAAATCTTGAAGGATAAGCAAGTGTGGCCACAAAATCAAGGTTTACATACATCTGAAAACATTTCTAGTATCTTTCCTGATAGACATTAAGAAAGCCTCTGAAATGATTTGATCAGAGTAGGACTCTACCAAGAGGAGTTGATTAACAGCTCAATCAAGTGAATGAAAGAAAAATAAAAGCTACTGCCTTTCTGAAGAAGTATTAGTCAAGTGGGAATAGTATAGTCTAATTCTTCAATGCATCACAGATAATTCCCTTGCTACCGGTGCTTTATGCATGCGACTGGGAATATGCGAAGAAAGAATTACCTGTCTACAAAAGGAAGGCTGCATTAAAGGTTAAGTACGAATCTGGTAATATTTCACCAAAAAACACACAAAAGACACCCACAGATGTTGTCAGGTTCCCAACTGTCATTTTGATTTTTTTGAAAATTTCATAAATATATCCTCCCCCACCCCCCACCACACATCTTACATACATTCAAGCACAGCCATACCTGTTGTAGGACTGCCTTTGGATTTCTCAGAAACATGGTCCAACTGCAAGCAGCACGTCATGATATTCATCCATATCAAGCAATAACAAACCAACATGACAAAAATATCGGACATATTCTATCAATATTAATGGCTCACTTAACTGAGGGGAAATATTTCTACATAAAACAATTGTTGCACGGTACATCCAAAAGAACCTCGGCTATGGGACATATTCTATCAATTTATGAGGGTCACTTAACTGAGTTGATTGATCCCTATTTAAGCTATGTATTGAATGATACAAACAAAATATTCTCGGGCTGTTTGACATATTCTATCAATTTTGGCGGTTCACTAAACTCCCAATATAAAGCAATATATTGTATGGTGCAGCCAAAAGAACCTCGGGCTGTTGGACATAATCTTTCAATTGCTCATGGCTCTACACCTGATGGAGAGAGTGAGGTTATACTGAAGCGGGAGTTTACCTTGAGCATCTGTAGCTGGGAGTGATTCAGATCTTGTATCGGGATGTCAAACCACTCCAGCTCTCTTTGGTTGCGCTGACAATACAAAAGAAATGGGATTAAACCGAGACGTGGAAAAAGTCTCAATATGATTTAGCAGAGAGAATTTGAAACATCCTTCAGTTGATCTTCTCATAATGCTCAGAAAGAATGGCACATCTCACTAAATTTTAACTTGATAGTTATTGCCAAATTCCATCATTCTGTGTAATTAGCATATTAACACATATCAAAACCTCCTTGATTGAAACAGCTATAGAATAATACATGGATGCTTTTTTTTTAAACAAGTGTTTGTAACAAATAATCCTGGTAATTTGAATAGTATCAGTTTTAAGTTGTATTTGAGCATATGCTGTATATTCCCTTATTAGCGCCCCCCGTGCCCTTACATTTTGGAGGGGGGGGGGGGGCATTTATAAAGCATCAAAAAAAGATAAAATTTACTTCATGTTTAAGTCTTATATACAAGAAAAAACAAGTAAATGTGCTGTGCATTTTTTTCCAGTTTAGTGCTTTACAGTTATTTAAGTGTTAACAGTTATCAACGTGTTACTAAAACAGTTTATGTGTTAATGTGTCAGAATAGCGAAAGTTTGAGAATATAAAAGGATGAATTAATAAATTTATGGTAAGTCATGATTTTATCTTTTCTTTAAAACGGAAGGGGGGCGTTAATTAGGGGAGAGGCGTTAATTAGGGAATATACAGTAGTCACCTTTCTCAGCGTGAGACTGGCACAGAAGTCATGGTAAACCACAGGCACTTTGTCTTTTGAAAGTTGGACGTCAAACTCCACAAAATCAGCCCCCTGAACAGGAAGAAAACATCCACAGGTTGCAGCAGCTGGAATTGATGGATGAAATCATTCATTAAGCCATGTGTAGGATTTGTTAACAGGTAAGGAGGCAGAGCTTACGTGATTGGCAGCTTCTGAGAGCGATTCAATTGTGTTCTCTGGAATATAGGCACATCTGACCAGCACACCATACTCAATCAATAACTACAGGATATAACAAGGAGATTTTACACTGATTGTAAAACTCATTTTCTTTATAATCTATATCTTTTAAACAGCCAAATTACCAAGAACAGAATAGAACCAAGACAAATATAGATATTTTTCAAGAGAGCAAGCATCTTGTTTGATTACACACATTCATAGAAAACACCTAAGTTAGACCTTATCTCAAAAATAATTTCCTCATTCACCCATATGATAAAAGCCTATGGATCAAAATGGGAAATATCTGAAAATGAACTTTCATCAAATACCCATGTGATAAAAGTTCTTTGGAAAATGCACAGGTGCTCGGTTCCTGATGCCATGCTTCCAAGCGCCGAGCAGCTTCCGAGCGCCAAGCTATCTATAAATACTACAAGGTAAAAAACAGAAAGTCCTTGCTGTCTCCCCCTTCTCTCATTCACAAGTGAAATTTGTCTTTCACCTGGGACCTCATACATTGCTATTATTGTTTCTGGTCATTCGAATCTGTTTAACAACAAAGCATTCCACCTTCAATGATCAACTTTTAAACAGGTAGTATTTAATCACGAGCAAGTCGGTTGCAGCACCACAAGCATCACGTGTCTAGCACAGATTAGCATGACATCAATGCCCATCAATAGGATCACTCACAAAAAACATTTAAATGCAGGTCCATTAGGTTGTATGAACCAATATTTTCTACGGTTATCAACTGACTTTCAAGGTGCTATGAGTGGAGGTATATTTTTCAGCTGGTCAACAAATAATGAAGTAAAGGTTAAGTATTTAGAACTCAGCCATGAAGTTGCTGCACAATGAATTCAAGTGTTCAGTTTAGTGACCCCACCAGTCCAAACTTAGATGTACACAGACAAACCGGAGAGTGAGTAATATGCCATTGACGGCAAAGCACTTAAATGTACCCGGGACAAGTCCAGCTTGAACCCAGGACAGTGAGTCAATCAAGAGCTACAGCTGACTTGCTCGTGATTAATCTTGAAATACTTTGAAAGTAGATCAATAAAGGCAGAATGCTTGATTGTGGTATACACTCGTCACAATGTATGATGTCCCTGGTGAAAGACAGATCTGGCCTATGACGGGAGGGTGAGGCAGTGACACTGGTCATTGGCCCACCTTGTAGTATATATAGGTGTAGTGGCTTGGTACTCAGTAACTGCTCAGCCCCTGTGGTAAAATACATGATGTGACTGACTCTTTGGCAGTGTAGGAGTTGCCCATGCCTCGGTGGGCCACATCTAGAGCACGGCGCTTGGCCTTCCAGTGCTTGGCAAAGGACACTTTCATGTCACATTCATAATTCTTTATGGGGTTGATGATGAGGTATTCCACTGTAAACAACACAACACAAGAGATATTGACACATTCAAAATGCCAACAGCTACAAAAGTTGTCTATACATGGTCTCAATGTTTATTCCATCTGACTTTGGATTATATTGGTGAATTGTTTCAATGACCTAATTCCTGAACCACAGCACACACCTAAATTCACTATAATTCAAGACCAAAATGATTTATAAATGCCCTTATTTGAAAGCATACAATACGCAGTAGGTAGTGTTGATGATGTTGGCATGGTAATTGGATAAGTCTATTGAAGTGGGCATTGCCGTCTCTGCAACCTAAATACAGGCTCTGAATCACTGTAAACCACCAAATAACTGTTATTGCATTGCTCACTGCATACAAGACTTGTGTACTTGTATGATGTAACAATTGTCAGTAGTCATTCTGTTAACTTGTTTACAAACAACGTAAAAAACATTGCTCGCGTTCAAAAATATCAACTGTCCTCGCGATATTGTGCCGTCACAAGGCTGAGGGCGCACTGCGAGTTGTAGTTCTTCCATGGCAACCAAACACACAAGATTCAAGCATTTCCTCAGAAAATATAGCTGAAAATAAGATTATTTCGATTTTAAAGTCGATCTACTTATCTTGTGATCTATAGAAAGAAAATTCTAGTTAGGTAGCCCAACAACACGTACAACCACATAATATTAACATAATTGTTTCAATGCAAAAAATTCTGGCCAAAAACAATGTCCGAACCTATTGAAAAAAGGTAGAATCATGAATTATTTGTGACCATCAGGTTTTCAATAAAAAATCAGGGGTCAGAGGTTACACAGATATTTTTTTTTTTAGATAGTTAGCAAGGAGAAATTGACATTATTGCGGTTTATGTGTTTTATTGGGAAGGTGACATCAAAAGAGTAATGATTGACAGACCGAAAATGATAAATGGTAACTATCAGCATACTTGGCCTAAAAATTGGTCAAAAAGTTGGTCTTACATTTCAATTCATTATTCAGCATTATTAATTCAACTAAGCACCAACACAAAACCAACATTACAAGGCAAAAAACCTGACAGCACAACAATCACTCTTGTAATACTCCATCCCATACCACCACCAGTGACTAACCTGAGAGTTCGCCTATAGGTCTCTGCTTTGTCCCAACTATGGGCGTGACTTTGTGACCGGCAAAGTGCTTCAGGTTCACTGGTAGTGTATATGCACTACCCACCAGCTTAAGTATATCTCCTGTAGACGAGCTGTTAGCACCATTTGAAATACTGTTATCCTGTCCCAAGGTTGACTCTAAGTAAAAGTCAAATTGGAATCCCTGGAATAGCAACAATTTAATGTATAGTTAAATGAAAAAAGATCAATTACATATAGATAAGAAAACTGCAATTTCGTCCAGAGATAATTCCTCTATAATAAGATATTGTGCCAAGGGGGTGTTTGCTCTAGAACTACACCTTCATCCTTATCTATGACATCATCCTGCTGAGAAAATTTACACTAAGCCCCGATCTTTAATTTTATTGAAGGTCAGTTCCGAACACCATGGCAGATTACCATACGAACACAGGAACTATAACCCCTATGTTGAATCACTGCATGACAGCTTCAAAACTTGCAGCGACTAGATATAAAAATTTCACATTCAAACCATCATAGCTCATTAATTACTAATAATAAGTGCTTCGATGACTGTGATAAAGCATGATTTACCAGTGACTCAGGTGTGAATGTTTGTGCGCGGAAGACAATATAATCATTGTCATTATAAACTGTTCCAAATTGCTCTTGGTCAGCTGGCTTGTTGTGAGTTCCATCCAGAACCTTAAACACAGCATATACATGTGAATATCTTGTACACACATTGTCTCACATCGATGAGGCGGCCTTAAGGACTTACTGAAACAAGGACCCTGTTAGAGAGGGAGGCTGAGGGTAGATCATGGACACTGTCATCATCTTCTGTGGCATGCACCTGCCACATATATAGACAGGTGTGGCTAATCAATTGGTGATCACAATCAACAACAATAATATTATTATACATAACTTCACATATACATTATCAATTTCTGAAAGTCAAATCCTAATAAAGAAATTTATCATGATATTGTAATGTTCATAAGATACAAACATCATTGTAGCGTAAGTCTATAGGGTTACACTTGATGCGATATCGTCCACTGCGGTGGCGAGGTCGCCACATGTTGATAGGGTTGCTGTGGAAACGAATGTGGATTTCTGTCTGGCCTGACAACCAACCTCTGTCAATACATTTCTTCCCGCCTGAGGGATAGATTGCATGCTGATATATAATGAAATAACAATTTCTTCATGGTTCAAGGCTTATTCTATTCTTATTACAATTGTTGTTATAATTTTCTAGATTTACCATAGGTTCCAAAAATGGCTGGGTCCTCACCATCCTCCAAACTTGGACCTGAAGTTTGTTTGTAAACATACATTATCAAGACTCTTCTACAACTTTGTGACATCAACATTTTATCCTTACAAAACCTAATAAATTTGCAACGCTATCTAGTATCTTTTGAATTTTTTTTTGACCTATTTTGCTCTGACCTAGTTGCATAAGTTACATCACTAAAAACCCCAGCATCAGTGGCTGCAGACATGCCAATTCCTAATTCTACTAGTAACGAAAATCCCTATAAAGTATATTTGGCACAGACATCTTTTGACAAACAAAAAACAAAACAATTGTTAAACAACGATTTTCTAGACATCTTCAACCATACTTGCCATCACAGTTAGTATTATCAGTAGCTATGACATATTATCAACCACCAACAAACTAAGACAAACTCCAGTGACATCACTGAAGTCATCATTGCTGCAACCAACAGTAAAAAGCTAGGCTATTTGTGTCCAAATGGTGATGATTTGAAAGAACATTGGTTATCTGAAAGAATATTCTTACCAAACCAATTACTGATATAATTCAAGAACTGGACCGAGCATGACTAGTGCTTCAGTTTCACTTGAAGTGAATGTAAGCAAGGGATGGTGAAAAACTGACTGGTGAGGTTGACCTGGCGAGGCTTGAGGTTTGTCTCCCAGACACGCACCATGACCTGCATGTCGTCACCATCGCCTTCAGACTCCTCCATGGAGCCGATGAAGAAGCGGTAGTGGAGCACTGGGTTAGGTGGGCTAAGCTGGAGACTCCTGGACCACACCTCACTGAGTTGAGGCACAAACACACAGGTAAACACAAACACCAATGTACTCACGTCAAATGTACTGGAGAATAAAGAGGACACCTGTGTCAATTGAACCCAATCAGTGCAGTGCATCCAACAAATACCTGACACTCTAATTTACTTCCTACACATATATGTACATGTATATATTGTACTAATTATATGAATAAATCAGGAATAGAAATATTAATTCAATGACATTATCTTCCATTAGAAATAGTCTTATAATCAATAGAATAAGTTTTTAGGACCGACTTGATTGGTCTCACAAAAAGAAGGGCAAATAAGCGTGGATGCTTACGAGTGACCATGTAAGACACGCTCTAAACCGAGAGGCTTAGCTTTCTGAGGTCGCCAGTGACCGAGTTCATCGCAGTCACCCACAACGAAGAGAACATCCCCGGGGATTGTCTCGGCAGTCACACGAAACTTCACCTCGAATGTTGACCGAATCATCTCAACTCAAAATCTCAGTCTGGATATGCTTTTTTTTTAAATTCTTTCCTCGTAGATGTGGTAATTCATCAGTGTCAGACAGCAATGGATATGACACACAACAGGTTCCGGGAGAAGTTTGGTCTTGTCCCCGGACACAAAGGGTTACCAGCATCTGTCTGTGAATTAAGCAAAAAATAATATCCACAAAGGCTGACATTAAATTGATCCACAATACAATCTTAAACTGAATATAAGCATGACAATACCAGAAGAGGCCAGATTCAAGTGGCCCAAACAGTACACATGTATGTACCTTGCACATAGATAAGTACACAACCACAATCATATCTTACCGTTATCTGCTGATATCAATTTGTTAAAAAGAACTCATCAATAACACACAGCCACTTAATGAGGTCATACACTGACAGCTCAGGTCATTTATATGTAATTGAGCCAGGGAATATGAGATATTGGTGGCCAAAGACTGATTGTCACACTTAGTATTTGGTTACAACTACCAGCATGGGGTATATCCAACCAATATAAACTGCATACTCATTGAGCATGTATAAATAGAAGATGCAGGTGGCTTTTTTGGCTGAATACATCCAATAACATTTGCAAGTTTCCAAAGGTTGACAAAGTGAGAAAAGGGAACAGTTTACATATCAAATCCTCTGAAAAAAGACCCATTCATATACAAAATTTTTAAAAGGGTCACCAATACATATACCAAAATCAGAAATCCCAAATCATATCTAGACCACCTCGAGGAGCTACAAGGGACCCATCCATATACCAAACCAACGATTCAGAATGAAAAAGTATGTTAATCATGCGTCGCTACTACAAAAAAAAATTTGCTGATACAGTGGTCAGTCCCAGTCCCAACGATGCTCTGGTTCGTAATGGCAAGGCAGTTAATTAAATAGCGGCCACTAAATAAACAGATGTGTGACTCGGTCCTGCAGGCTACCAACGAGCGCCCCAGGACGTCCGGCTCATGAGGTGGACGATATTGCCGGATACAGCGGAAGGAGCATGTACGGACCTGACCTTTCTGTTAGCTTATCATGCCATAAAACTTGTCTTTGAAACAACGCAACCACGCTGACTGATAGAGCTGGCCACCATTGACCCAGGGAATTTGAGCAAACACCCAATTTTGAGCATCATATTGGATACCCATCACAACTCGCTGTCAAAAATAAGTTCCTATTGGTATACTAGGTGATTGCCAAAAAAAACTGACCCATTGCTATACCTGTCTTCAAGAAATAACAACCCATTTGTTTACCAAAATGCCCCAAAGCCGACCCAAATTGGCGGCACAACCCCACTAACCCCCACATAGCGATAACCCCCAAACCCCCACCCACGGGATTCAGACACTTTGAAAACAATTTTTTTTTCATATCCAAAATATAGTAAATTCACACAAACATCGAATGTGATGCATGAGACAAGCTATTTTGAACTTAGGTTGGGCAGAACTAAACAAGCCTGGTTTGACCCCAAGCTATCAGTCGCCTGCGGCGAGGTTCTGCTGACACCTCTAAACCTGTACACAATGTAATCAAACGAGTTGTTGATGGCCTGACGGGGCCCGGTGGGGGGGGGGGGGCACTTGGCCTTATTCTGGATAGGGGTGTGCCGCGGGACCTCGAAAACCCGTACCCGTCGTACAAGGTCAAATTTAAGTACAGATTTAAGCTGAAAAACATACCCCGACGTACAAGTATGAGGTCAAAAAAACCGTCGTACAAGTCGAGAGGCCGAAAAAAACATACCCCGTCACGCGGCACATATATACTACCTCTATACACGTAAGTGTACCCCCCCCCCCCCCCCCCCCCTCCGGGGCTGACGGGCCACTTCGCCTGGTTTGATGATGGTCTCATCACTTACTAAGTTAGTGTTGAATCATTGACAAACATTGTTGTTGCAGTACAAACCAAGAGAGTAAGCCCGCCCTTGCAAAGCAGATCCAATAGTCCACATAAGTTTATTGGCAATTATCCAATGTGAATGTTACACTAAAGCAATGCTATCGGTCGGCTGGCTACCTGGCTAACGATAAGAAGCTTGCACAAAATAGTAGAACCAAATAAGAGCCCGACGGGACAACCTATATCTGGTAAAGCTGGGCGCCAAATAGCTTACGCCGAACTTTTGAATGTAAACACAGATCACGGTTGGCTGGGCCGAAAATAAGAATGCAAAGTTTATTTAAACAGAATGATTAACTAAAGTACAACTATTTTATTTCCTTTCTAACATAAACAATCAACCATAATTAAGCATCATCAGGAACCATAATAGACCCCTTCGGAGTCTCGCGAGCGAGGCGCTTCCGGTCTCGGTCAAAGGTCAATTCGCGTGCACTCGATGTGGATGCGTTTTGCTGCAAAAGTTGTGATATTTCGTGCCTTTTTAGCGTGTTTATTTCTGCTTTAATTTACTATTTGTGGTGAATGCGACTCAGAATGGCTTCGGAAAGAAAAGCAAGATTATTTCACAATGAATTAAAGATTTATTAAAATTGACGCGCCCACTTTTGTTGTAACAGCATGAGAACGCAACAGTGTATACAGAGATTACAGTATTATTTTCACCGACGCTAAATTTATCACTTGCAAGAAGGTAAATTCCTACTTGAGCAATTATAATTAATAACGTAGATCTATCTAGCCCTCCTATTAGATAAACATTTACTTCACAAGTGGGGGATGTAAGTTGCAGATTGTTGCGCAAATAACAATTAAAAATGTCATCAATGAGAGGCACAAGTGAGATGTGTTGGACTTCTTGTAGTCGGACCACGTGTAGGCTTGCAGCTTTAGGTTGCATGGTCTCTCAATGAAAATTTCAGAACAATCAATGGTGCATGTGAGCGTTGGGTACTTCTCTGTAGTGATGACGGTAAAGCTTGCCTTACATCTTTGAGTTCTAAATATTGAAAAAGGTCAAAGAAACTCTGCCTGGACGGAAAGCCTGTGTTCTGCGATACTTTAACGTCGGTTGACAACAATTTGGATGTAATTTTTGAACTCTTGGTTATGTCTTCAAACTTCTTCTTGGATTGCACCTCCTTCGCTTCCTCTAACTGTGACCGCAGTTGCATCACCACTTTTTGCTTTTCCAGACATCCAATGCACCTACAATTTTCTTGACAATTGCACGTGAAGGTGTAGGAATGATCTGCATTCACTACAGGCTCAACATTGTTCACACACAATTTCATACCTCTGAGTTCAGAACATTCAACTGGCAAACACGGAAGGATAATGTCACGCACGTTGGCAGTTGTATCAATTGGTTGTTTATTGCGTAGGTCGATCTTTCGGTGGAGGGTGGCGCATTTTGAGTTCTGGGGCCGTATCCATAACGAATCTTAACTTGAGAACATTAAAGGACTGCATTACGCTGTATGTAAAAGTATATTTCATTGTACAGTTTGCAAGTTGTTACGTCTTTAACCGCAGCTGTAACAGCATTTGGAGCTTTATTTTGAGGTGGTACGTCAAAGTGACGCAAGTCTTTGTGCCAGTACGGGATCAGGAACGGTTTTGACGTTCAACATATAGGCTTTCAAGACTTGTGATCAACTCAATGTGATGCGAACCAGACGGCCAGGACTGGAGGAGTAACGGTTTTGACGTTTAACATATTAGTTTTCAAGACCTCAGGTGATTGACTCAAAACGCTCAGTTTTTTTAATTCAAAACAGCTTTATTTGAAAGGCTGGAGATCAAGTAAACTTTGTGAATATTGTTACATGCATCTTAATTATGTACATGTATTAGTTAATTACCTAATTACATAGAAAAATTAGAAGTCAACGATCGCGGACGCTGCCTGCCTCGCGGACTCGCAATGCGCGGCGCTCGCACTAGGAAAGAGTTTTCCCGAATTCACCTATGACCCCGCACATCGGCGCATGCGCAGTCGGAACTCCGAAGGGGTCTCAATTAAGTGAACTTTTGCAAGCAAACACGTCTGTCTACAAGTTCGGAGTTCCGACTGCGCATGCGCCGATGTGCGGGGTCAAAGGTGAATTCGGGAAAACTCATGCCTGGCGCGAGCGCCGCACTATGCGACTCCGCGAGGCAGGCAGCGTCCGCGATGTTTCTAAGTTTCTATGCAATTAGGCGATTAACTAATACATGTACATAATTGAGATGCATGTAACAATATTCACAAAGTTTACTTGATCATTCCACTCCAACTCCACGTCTGGTGTGCATTATACAAGACAATTCTGAAGTACGCAAGTCAAGTGATCCACTATAATTAGAAAATGGGGCGAATTTGCGCAATTGTTGGTTGTGGCAACAGCAATTATCGACTTAATAGTGATAAGAACATTGGTTATCTGAAAGAATATTCTTACCAAACCAATTACTGATATAATTCAAGAACTGGACCGAGCATGACTAGTGCTTCAGTTTCACTTGAAGTGAATGTAAGCAAGGGATGGTGAAAAACTGACTGGTGAGGTTGACCTGGCGAGGCTTGAGGTTTGTCTCCCAGACACGCACCATGACCTGCATGTCGTCACCATCGCCTTCAGACTCTCCATGGAGCCGATGAAGAAGCGGTAGTGGAGCACTGGGTTAGGTGGGCTAAGCTGGAGACTCCTGGACCACACCTCACTGAGTTGAGGCACAAACACACAGGTAAACACAAACACCAATGTACTCACGTCAAATGTACTGGAGAATAAAGAGGACACCTGTGTCAATTGAACCCAATCAGTGCAGTGCATCCAACAAATACCTGACACTCTAATTTACTTCCTACACATATATGTACATGTATATATTGTACTAATTATATGAATAAATCAGGAATAGAAATATTAATTCAATGACATTATCTTCCATTAGAAATAGTCTTATAATCAATAGAATAAGTTTTTAGGACCGACTTGATTGGTCTCACAAAAAGAAGGGCAAATAAGCGTGGATGCTTACGAGTGACCATGTAAGACACGCTCTAAACCGAGAGGCTTAGCTTTCTGAGGTCGCCAGTGACCGAGTTCATCGCAGTCACCCACAACGAAGAGAACATCCCCGGGGATTGTCTCGGCAGTCACACGAAACTTCACCTCGAATGTTGACCGAATCATCTCAACTCAAAATCTCAGTCTGGATATGCTTTTTTTAAATTCTTTCCTCGTAGATGTGGTAATTCATCAGTGTCAGACAGCAATGGATATGACACACAACAGGTTCCGGGAGAAGTTTGGTCTTGTCCCCGGACACAAAGGGTTACCAGCATCTGTCTGTGAATTAAGCAAAAAATAATATCCACAAAGGCTGACATTAAATTGATCCACAATACAATCTTAAACTGAATATAAGCATGACAATACCAGAAGAGGCCAGATTCAAGTGGCCCAAACAGTACACATGTATGTACCTTGCACATAGATAAGTACACAACCACAATCATATCTTACCGTTATCTGCTGATATCAATTTGTTAAAAAGAACTCATCAATAACACACAGCCACTTAATGAGGTCATACACTGACAGCTCAGGTCATTTATATGTAATTGAGCCAGGGAATATGAGATATTGGTGGCCAAAGACTGATTGTCACACTTAGTATTTGGTTACAACTACCAGCATGGGGTATATCCAACCAATATAAACTGCATACTCATTGAGCATGTATAAATAGAAGATGCAGGTGGCTTTTTTTGGCTGAATACATCAAATAACATTTGCAAGTTTCCAAAGGTTGACAAAGTGAGAAAAGGGAACAGTTTACATATCAAATCCTCTGAAAAAAGACCCATTCATATACAAAATTTTTAAAAGGGTCACCAATACATATACCAAAATCAGAAATCCCAAATCATATCTAGACCACCTCGAGGAGCTACAAGGGACCCATCCATATACCAAACCAACGATTCAGAATGAAAAAGTATGTTAATCATGCGTCGCTACTACAAAAAAAAATTTGCTGATACAGTGGTCAGTCCCAACGATGCTCTGGTTCGTAATGGCAAGGCAGTTAATTAAATAGCGGCCACTAAATAAACAGATGTGTGACTCGGTCCTGCAGGCTACCAACGAGCGCCCCAGGACGTCCGGCTCATGAGGTGGACGATATTGCCGGATACAGCGGAAGGAGCATGTACGGACCTGACCTTTCTGTTAGCTTATCATGCCATAAAACTTGTCTTTGAAACAACGCAACCACGCTGACTGATAGAGCTGGCCACCATTGACCCAGGGAATTTGAGCAAACACCCAATTTTGAGCATCATATTGGATACCCATCACAACTCGCTGTCAAAAATAAGTTCCTATTGGTATACTAGGTGATTGCCAAAAAAACTGACCCATTGCTATACCTGTCTTCAAGAAATAACAACCCATTTGTTTACCAAAATGCCCCAAAGCCGACCCAAATTGGCGGCACAACCCCACTAACCCCCACATAGCGATAACCCCCAACCCCCCACCCACGGGATTCAGACACTTTGAAAACAATTTTTTTTCATATCCAAAATATAGTAAATTCACACAAACATCGAATGTGATGCATGAGACAAGCTATTTTGAACTTAGGTTGGGCAGAACTAAACAAGCCTGGTTTGACCCCAAGCTATCAGTCGCCTGCGGCGAGGTTCTGCTGACACCTCTAAACCTGTACACAATGTAATCAAACGAGTTGTTGATGGCCTGACGGGCCCGGTGGGGGGGGGGGGGGCACTTGGCCTTATTCTGGATAGGGGTGTGCCGCGGGACCTCGAAAACCCGTACCCGTCGTACAAGGTCAAATTTAAGTACAGATTTAAGCTGAAAAACATACCCCGACGTACAAGTATGAGGTCAAAAAAACCGTCGTACAAGTCGAGAGGCCGAAAAAACATACCCCGTCACGCGGCACATATATACTACCTCTATACACGTAAGTGTACCCCCTCCCCCCCCCCCCCCACCCCTCCGGGCTGACGGGCCACTTCGCCTGGTTTGATGATGGTCTCATCACTTACTAAGTTAGTGTTGAATCATTGACAAACATTGTTGTTGCAGTACAAACCAAGAGAGTAAGCCCGCCCTTGCAAAGCAGATCCAATAGTCCACATAAGTTTATTGGCAATTATCCAATGTGAATGTTACACTAAAGCAATGCTATCGGTCGGCTGGCTACCTGGCTAACGATAAGAAGCTTGCACAAAATAGTAGAACCAAATAAGAGCCCGACGGGACAACCTATATCTGGTAAAGCTGGGCGCCAAATAGCTTACGCCGAACTTTTGAATGTAAACACAGATCACGGTTGGCTGGGCCGAAAATAAGAATGCAAAGTTTATTTAAACAGAATGATTAACTAAAGTACAACTATTTTATTTCCTTTCTAACATAAACAATCAACCATAATTAAGCATCATCAGGAACCATAATAGACCCCTTCGGAGTCTCGCGAGCGAGGCGCTTCCGGTCTCGGGTCAAAGGTCAATTCGGGAAAACTTTTCGTGCACTCGATGTGGATGCGTGTGTCGATCTTTCGGTGGAGGGTGGCGCATTTTGAGTTCTGGGGCCGTATCCATAACGAATCTTAACTTGAGAACATTAAAGGACTGCATTACGCTGTATGTAAAAGTATATTTCATTGTACAGTTTGCAAGTTGTTACGTCTTTAACCGCAGCTGTAACAGCATTTGGAGCTTTATTTTGAGGTGGTACGTCAAAGTGACGCAAGTCTTTGTGCCAGTACGGGATCAGGAACGGTTTTGACGTTCAACATATAGGCTTTCAAGACTTGTGATCAACTCAATGTGATGCGAACCAGACGGCCAGGACTGGAGGAGTAACGGTTTTGACGTTTTTAACATATTAGTTTTCAAGACCTCAGGTGATTGACTCAAAACGCTCAGTTTTTTTAATTCAAAACAGCTTTATTTGAAAGGCTGGAGATCAAGTAAACTTTGTGAATATTGTTACATGCATCTTAATTATGTACATGTATTAGTTAATTACCTAATTACATAGAAAAATTAGAAGTCAACGATCGCGGACGCTGCCTGCCTCGCGGACTCGCAATGCGCGGCGCTCGCACTAGGAAAGAGTTTTCCCGAATTCACCTATGACCCCGCACATCGGCGCATGCGCAGTCGGAACTCCGAAGGGGTCTTAATTAAGTGAACTTTTGCAAGCAAACACGTCTGTCTACAAGTTCGGAGTTCCGACTGCGCATGCGCCGATGTGCGGGGTCAAAGGTGAATTCGGGAAAACTCATGCCTGGCGCGAGCGCCGCACTATGCGACTCCGCGAGGCAGGCAGCGTCCGCGATGTTTCTAAGTTTCTATGCAATTAGGCGATTAACTAATACATGTACATAATTGAGATGCATGTAACAATATTCACAAAGTTTACTTGATCATTCCACTCCAACTCCACGTCTGGTGTGCATTATACAAGACAATTCTGAAGTACGCAAGTCAAGTGATCCACTATAATTAGAAAATGGGGCGAATTTGCGCAATTGTTGGTTGTGGCAACAGCAATTATCGACTTAATAGTTGGAAGAAAACATTTTGTGAAAGCCACCAATGTAATTATGTGTCGGCTAGTTGCACTTGCCCGCACCTTTTCACTTTGGACCCTTTTCCTACCCAGCGCCGTGATCCACAAATGTGGGCTAAGTGGATCAAAGCTGTCAATCGTAAAAACGTAAAGACGGGTAAAAACTGGACTCCATCTGACGATGACCGCATTTGTGCGACATCCTTCTGAAGAATGTCCGTGTCCAGTTAACAACCTAGGCTATATGACACCATAACCCAAAATGCGCCGCCCTTCACCGAAAGATCGACCTACGCAATACACAACTGCCAACGTGTGTGACTCTATCCCTCCGTATTTGCCAGTTGAATGTTCTGAACTCAGAGGTATGAAAATGTGAGTGAACAATGTTAAGTCTGTAGTGAATACAGATCATTCCTACACCTTCACGTGCTAGTGTCATGCTAGTGTCAAGAAAACTGCAGGTGTATTGGATGTCTGGAAAATAAAAAAAGTGGTGATGCAACTGCGGTCACAGTTAGAAGAAGCAAAGGAGGTCCAATCAAAGAAGAAGTGTTAAGACAAAACCAAGAGTTTAAAAATTACATCCAAAGTGTTGTCAACCTACGTTAAAGTATCGCAGAACACAGGCTTTCCGTCCAGACAAAGTTTCTTTGTCCTTTTTCAATATTTAGAACCCAAAGTGCCCAAATTAAAGTACTGGAATGGGGTCAAAAAAGTTGTCTCAACTAAAGACCCCAGAGCCTTCGCTGCAACACCGAAAAGAAGTGGCCCAACAAGAAAGCTCTCTGCTCTGGATGAAATGACCCTGGTTATGATGAAACAACGACTGGACCTGTCCAATGCTTTTCTTGCCGACCTGTACAACATATATAGTGGAACCTGCTCGGCAATTATCAAAACCTGGGGGAAATTCGTGGCCATTGAACTGAAGCCTCTGATTTACTGGCCTGTGCGTAAAGATGTTAGACATTCTTTACCGTCATCACTATCAGAAAAGTACCCAACGCCACATGCACCATTGATTGTTCTGAAATTTTCATTGAGAGACCACGCAACCTAAAGCTGCAAGCCTACACGTGGTCAGACTACAAGAAAACAAACGCAAATATTAGGTACGGAGATGTCTTCTTAGTGTAAAGCTAGAGTTTTCTAATTTTCTAAGTACTGTTACTCACTGCCTGTAGTTGCTGGAGTGGGGACTAATCAGAGGAAATTAACGCGAGTCCTGAAGTAGAGTTGCTTATTTTGTTTATTTAGATTTCAACTATGAAGCTCCCTGGAATCTCGCGGTCCGAATCGTTTCGCTGACTAGATGAATCTCCCGGTATTCGTATGCGAGGGTTGGTTAGAGAGCCCTTCGGGAGTACGATTTCCCTCGGTATTGGCGTGTCGTACTGCGCTGATAATTAAGATGGGAGGGAGGGGGTACTCTATAATTAAGGTGTGAGGGAGAGGGTACTCTTAACTAAAACAGTATTATAACATCAGCTGACAGGGGTTTTCCATACAGAGTGACCTTCATTTCCATGGCGGTACCTTAAAAATCACACCTCCTGGTCACGGTTTCTTAAAACTTGGGTACGAGTTGGTCTGGGTACGAGTTGGTTTGGGTACAAGTTGATCCGATTCCAAATTCAACACAATTTGTGACGATTCCAATAAAGTTGATTTAAACCCATCGCACACTCGGCCCTACTCCACCAAAACATTAGGAGGGGAATACCAAAGATAACTCCTGTCTGGTACGATGCACCCACTAGGCTACCCAAAACTTTACTAGGCTACCCAAAAATTTAAGTTACAGCAAAACATCTAACCTGTGTATTTACTACGGCATGTTGCATTTTGAAAATATCATCAGTTGATCACATCTCTCAGAAGCTATGGATGCCCTTCTTTGTAATAATGTACACTGAAAGATCTTTCACAGTCAGCTGTGTGTATTGGGCATGTCAGTGCTAGGGCTACACGTTTGATGAGGTTGGGGAACTCTTCCTTGTGACACCTTATGATGAGTTGCCACAGGTTTGTCATGCTGATATCCATGTCCACTGCTTTGTTTTTGAATCTTGCAATGTTCCCCTCCCAGTTTATCTGTTTCTCAATATACTTAACTTCCACTTTCAGCGGGTCCAAAGTGAGATTTTAGGCTTAACAGGACCACTAAATAGTTCTAGATAGTTATAACGCCGATGGAGGTTTATTGAATACAGTTTGGGGTAGCCTAGTGGGTGCATAGTACCAGACAATAGTTATCTTTGGGGTTCCCCTCCCATTTTTTGTGTTTCCTGGGGCCAAATCTGTGATTTTTTTCCTTAATGTTAACTCAATATACAAGAGTTATCTTTGGGGTTCCCCTCCCAGATTTTTGTTTGGGTTGGTCTTATATGAGATTATACAAGTAAAGCTACAGTATGTATATATGTAAGTCCCACCGAACAAATTTAGATTGTTATTTTGCCAATATGGGTATTGAGAATTCGATTTTGGATGGTCCAATGGTTTCCCTAATAGATGTTTTTGTTTCAATAGGGATAAATGAGAATGAGCTTTATCGACTCAATATTTACAAGATCAACTAAATTGCTCCAGACATAGAAAACATTGATCGTGGTACACTGTACACTATTTTAGATAACCTGTTGAGTTTTTTTTTTTCCTGGAATATGTTTTGAATGTGTGGGATTGTTCATTGGGGGGGGGGGGGGGGGGGCGGCTTCAGATTATTACATTACATGACAGGTTCTCAGACTAGGATTATTATGGCATGGCATATGGCCCGGGAAAGCATTATCACTATTCGGTGACAATTGTAATATGTACCAAACTCTGATATTGGTAGACAAACTAGACTTTATTCAGTCCAAATTGCAGAAGCACATTTCAAGACCCAGCTTGGGCGGAAGTCCCTAGCGCGCTTCCCCAATGCGCATGCGCGCCTATTAATAACATCCGGTTATTAAATAATCCCAGAATAGAAACGTCCGTATGTTACAACAATGTAATGTTATTGAAGAGAGAGAACAAGTTTATATCATTTAGCATGCGTTCTGAACAGGTCTTAATAATATTTTACCCAATTAAATTATGTGTTCGAATTTATTGATTTATAACTTGGTGGTCTTATAGAACCCTTCGGAGTCTCGCGAGCGAGGCGCTTCCGGTCTCGGGTCAAAGGTCAATTCGGGAAAACTTTTTGTGTACTCGATGTGGATGCGTGTGTTTTGCTGCACAAGTTGTGATAAACATTTACTTCACAAGTTGGGGGTGCAAGTTGCAGATTGCTGCACATATAACGAGAATATCATCAATGAGAGGCACAAGTGAGATGGGCAAAACACCTAAACCACCTAATCCTGTTGATGGCACGCTCCACATGTATTCGAGCATTGGCAACGCATTTTGTCTTCAGTACATTCTTTCTAGTCATTTGCTCCAAACCGTGACCGGGATTTCTAACGTGCCGCCACGGAAAAGAAGGTCACTCTGTATGGGCAAACCCCTGTCAGCTAAGATGACATCTCCGTACCTAATTTGGCCAAGGAAGCCAGACTCTCGAGTGATATGCTGGTCGGAAGCACGCCCGCCCCAGCATTCAGAGAGGAAGGATATCATCCCATTGGGCGCAATGGCTATCAAAAATTTCACTGTGTTTCTTGGTCAATGTCAGTCTCAGTCTCCAGTTTGGCTTGATATCCATGTCCACTGCTTTGTTTTTGAATCTTGCAATGTTCCCCTCCCAGTTTATCTGTTTCTCAATATACTTAACTTCCACTTTCAGCGGGTCCAAAGTGAGATTTTAGGCTTAACAGGACCACTAAATAGTTTCTAGATAGTTATAACGCCGATGGAGGTTTATTGAATACAGTTTGGGGTAGCCTAGTGGGTGCATAGTACCAGACAATAGTTATCTTTGGGGTTCCCCTCCCATTTTTTGTGTTTCCTGGGGCCAAATCTGTGATTTTTTTCCTTAATGTTAACTCAATATAAGAGTTATCTTTGGGGTTCCCCTCCCAGATTTTTGTTTGGGTTGGTCTTATGAGATTATACAAGTAAAGCTACAGTATGTATATATGTAAGTCCCACCGAACAAATTTAGATTGTTTATTTTTGCCAATATGGGTATTGAGAATTCGATTTTGGATGGTCCAATGGTTTCCCTAATAGATGTTTTTGTTTCAATAGGGATAGGGATAAATGAGAATGAGCTTTATCGACTCAATATTTACAAGATCATCAACTAAATTGCTCCAGACATAGAAAACATTGATCGTGGTACACTGTACACTATTTTAGATAACCTGTTGATTTTTTTTTTCCTGGAATATGTTTTGAATGTGTGGGATTGTTCATTGCTGGGGGGGGGGGGGGGGGGCGGCTTCAGATTATTACATTACATGACAGGTTCTCAGACTAGGATTATTATGGCATGGCATATGGCCCGGGAAAGCATTATCACTATTCGGTGACAATTGTAATATGTACCAAACTCTGATATTGGTAGACAAACTAGACTTTATTCAGTCCAAATTGCAGAAGCACATTTCAAGACCCAGCTTGGGCGGAAGTCCCTAGCGCGCTTCCCCAATGCGCATGCGCGCCTATTAATAACATCCGGTTATTAAATAATCCCAGAATAGAAACGTCCGTATGTTACAACAATGTAATGTTATTGAAGAGAGAGAACAAGTTTATATCATTTAGCATGCGTTCTGAACAGGTCTTAATAATATTTTACCCAATTAAATTATGTGTTCGAATTTATTGATTTATAACTTGGTGGTCTTATAGAACCCTTCGGAGTCTCGCGAGCGAGGCGCTTCCGGTCTCGGGTCAAAGGTCAATTCGGGAAAACTTTTTGTGTACTCGATGTGGATGCGTGTGTTTTGCTGCACAAGTTGTGATAAACATTTACTTCACAAGTGTGGGGGTGCAAGTTGCAGATTGCTGCACATATAACGAGAATATCATCAATGAGAGGGCACAAGTGAGATGGGCAAAACACCTAAACCACCTAATCCTGTTGATGGCACGCTCCACATGTATTCGAGCATTGGCAACGCATTTTGTCTTCAGTACATTCTTTCTAGTCATTTGCTCCAAACCGTGACCGGGATTTCTAACGTGCCGCCACGGAAAAGAAGGTCACTCTGTATGGGCAAACCCCTGTCAGCTAAGATGACATCTCCGTACCTAATTTGGCCAAGGAAGCCAGACTCTCGAGTGATATGCTGGTCGGAAGCACGCCCGCCCCAGCATTCAGAGAGGAAGGATATCATCCCATTGGGCGCAATGGCTATCAAAAATTTCACTGTGTTTCTTGGTCAATGTCAGTCTCCAGTTTGGCTTGATATCCATGTCCACTGCTTTGTTTTTGAATCTTGCAATGTTCCCCTCCCAGTTTATCTGTTTCTCAATATACTTAACTTCCACTTTCAGCGGGTCCAAAGTGAGATTTTAGGCTTAACAGGACCACTAAATAGTTCTAGATAGTTATAACGCCGATGGAGGTTTATTGAATACAGTTTGGGGTAGCCTAGTGGGTGCATAGTACCAGACAATAGTTATCTTTGGGGTTCCCCTCCCATTTTTTGTGTTTCCTGGGGCCAAATCTGTGATTTTTTTTTCCTTAATGTTAACTCAATATACAAGAGTTATCTTTGGGGTTCCCCTCCCAGATTTTTGTTTGGGTTGGTCTTATATGAGATTATACAAGTAAAGCTACAGTATGTATATATGTAAGTCCCACCGAACAAATTTAGATTGTTATTTTGCCAATATGGGTATTGAGAATTCGATTTTGGATGGTCCAATGGTTTCCCTAATAGATGTTTTTGTTTCAATAGGGATAAATGAGAATGAGCTTTATCGACTCAATATTTACAAGATCAACTAAATTGCTCCAGACATAGAAAACATTGATCGTGGTACACTGTACACTATTTTAGATAACCTGTTGAGTTTTTTTTTTCCTGGAATATGTTTTGAATGTGTGGGATTGTTCATTGGGGGGGGGGGGGGGGGCGGCTTCAGATTATTACATTACATGACAGGTTCTCAGACTAGGATTATTATGGCATGGCATATGGCCCGGGAAAGCATTATCACTATTCGGTGACAATTGTAATATGTACCAAACTCTGATATTGGTAGACAAACTAGACTTTATTCAGTCCAAATTGCAGAAGCACATTTCAAGACCCAGCTTGGGCGGAAGTCCCTAGCGCGCTTCCCCAATGCGCATGCGCGCCTATTAATAACATCCGGTTATTAAATAATCCCAGAATAGAAACGTCCGTATGTTACAACAATGTAATGTTATTGAAGAGAGAGAACAAGTTTATATCATTTAGCATGCGTTCTGAACAGGTCTTAATAATAATAATATTTTACCCAATTAAATTATGTGTTCGAATTTATTGATTTATAACTTGGTGGTCTTATAGAACCCTTCGGAGTCTCGCGAGCGAGGCGCTTCCGGTCTCGGGTCAAAGGTTCAATTCGGAAAAAACTTTTTGTGTACTCGATGTGGATGCGTGTGTTTTGCTGCACAAGTTGTGATAAACATTTACTTCACAAGTGGGGGGTGCAAGTTGCAGATTGCTGCACATATAACGAGAATATCATCAATGAGAGGCACAAGTGAGATGGGCAAAACACCTAAACCACCTAATCCTGTTGATGGCACGCTCCACATGTATTCGAGCATTGGCAACGCATTTTGTCTTCAGTACATTCTTTCTAGTCATTTGCTCCAAACCGTGACCGGGATTTCTAACGTGCCGCCACGGAAAAGAAGGTCACTCTGTATGGGCAAACCCCTGTCAGCTAAGATGACATCTCCGTACCTAATTTGGCCAAGGAAGCCAGACTCTCGAGTGATATGCTGGTCGGAAGCACGCCCGCCCCAGCATTCAGAGAGGAAGGATATCATCCCATTGGGCGCAATGGCTATCAAAAATTTCACTGTGTTTCTTGGTCAATGTCAGTCTCCAGTTTGGCTTGATATCCATGTCCACTGCTTTGTTTTTGAATCTTGCAATGTTCCCCTCCCAGTTTATCTGTTTCTCAATATACTTAACTTCCACTTTCAGCGGGTCCAAAGTGAGATTTTAGGCTTAACAGGACCACTAAATAGTTCTAGATAGTTATAACGCCGATGGAGGTTTATTGAATACAGTTTGGGGTAGCCTAGTGGGTGCATAGTACCAGACAATAGTTATCTTTGGGGTTCCCCTCCCATTTTTGGTGTTTCCTGGGGCCAAATCTGTGATTTTTTTCCTTAATGTTAACTCAATATACAAGAGTTATCTTTGGGGTTCCCCTCCCATTTTTTTTTGTTTGGGTTGGTCTTATATGAGATTATACAAGTAAAGCTACAGTATGTATATATGTAAGTCCCACCGAACAAATTTAGATTGTTATTTTGCCAATATGGGTATTGAGAATTCGATTTTGGATGGTCCAATGGTTTCCCTAATAGATGTTTTTGTTTCAATAGGGATGAGAATGAGAATGAGCTTTATCGACTCAATATTTACAAGATCAACTAAATTGCTCCAGACATAGAAAACATTGATCGTGGTACACTGTACACTATTTTAGATAACCTGTTTTTTTTTTTTTTTCCTGGAATATGTTTTGAATGTGTGGGATTGTTCATTGCTGGGGGGGGGGGGGGGGGGGCGGCTTCAGATTATTACATTACATGACAGGTTCTCAGACTAGGATTATTATGGCATGGCATATGGCCCGGGAAAGCATTATCACTATTCGGTGACAATTGTAATATGTACCAAACTCTGATATTGGTAGACAAACTAGACTTTATTCAGTCCAAATTGCAGAAGCACATTTCAAGACCCAGCTTGGGCGGAAGTCCCTAGCGCGCTTCCCCAATGCGCATGCGCGCCTATTAATAACATCCGGTTATTAAATAATCCCAGAATAGAAACGTCCGTATGTTACAACAATGTAATGTTATTGAAGAGAGAGAACAAGTTTATATCATTTAGCATGCGTTCTGAACAGGTCTTAATAATATTTTACCCAATTAAATTATGTGTTCGAATTTATTGATTTATAACTTGGTGGTCTTATAGAACCCTTCGGAGTCTCGCGAGCGAGGCGCTTCCGGTCTCGGGTCAAAGGTCAATTCGGGAAAACTTTTTGTGTACTCGATGTGGATGCGTGTGTTTTGCTGCACAAGTTGTGATAAACATTTACTTCACAAGTGGGGGGTGCAAGTTGCAGATTGCTGCACATATAACGAGAATATCATCAATGAGAGGCACAAGTGAGATGGGCAAAACACCTAAACCACCTAATCCTGTTGATGGCACGCTCCACATGTATTCGAGCATTGGCAACGCATTTTGTCTTCAGTACATTCTTTCTAGTCATTTGCTCCAAACCGTGACCGGGATTTCTAACGTGCCGCCACGGAAAAGAAGGTCACTCTGTATGGGCAAACCCCTGTCAGCTAAGATGACATCTCCGTACCTAATTTGGCCAAGGAAGCCAGACTCTCGAGTGATATGCTGGTCGGAAGCACGCCCGCCCCAGCATTCAGAGAGGAAGGATATCATCCCATTGGGCGCAATGGCTATCAAAAATTTCACTGTGTTTCTTGGTCAATGTCAGTCCAGTTTGGCTTGATATCCATGTCCACTGCTTTGTTTTTGAATCTTGCAATGTTTCCCCTCCCAGTTTATCTGTTTCTCAATATACTTAACTTCCACTTTCAGCGGGTCCAAAGTGAGATTTTAGGCTTAACAGGACCACTAAATAGTTCTAGATAGTTATAACGCCGATGGAGGTTTATTGAATACAGTTTGGGGTAGCCTAGTGGGTGCATAGTACCAGACAATAGTTATCTTTGGGGTTCCCCTTTTTTTTTGGTGTTTCCTGGGGCCAAATCTGTGATTTTTTTCCTTAATGTTAACTCAATATACAAGAGTTATCTTTGGGGTTCCCCTCCCAGATTTTTGTTTGGGTTGGTCTTATATGAGATTATACAAGTAAAGCTACAGTATGTATATATGTAAGTCCCACCGAACAAATTTAGATTGTTATTTTGCCAATATGGGTATTGAGAATTCGATTTTGGATGGTCCAATGGTTTCCCTAATAGATGTTTTTGTTTCAATAGGGATAAATGAGAATGAGCTTTATCGACTCAATATTTACAAGATCAACTAAATTGCTCCAGACATAGAAAACATTGATCGTGGTACACTGTACACTATTTTAGATAACCTGTTGATTTTTTTTTTTCCTGGAATATGTTTTGAATGTGTGGGATTGTTCATTGCTGGGGGGGGGGGGCGGCTTCAGATTATTACATTACATGACAGGTTCTCAGACTAGGATTATTATGGCATGGCATATGGCCCGGGAAAGCATTATCACTATTCGGTGACAATTGTAATATGTACCAAACTCTGATATTGGTAGACAAACTAGACTTTATTCAGTCCAAATTGCAGAAGCACATTTCAAGACCCAGCTTGGGCGGAAGTCCCTAGCGCGCTTCCCCAATGCGCATGCGCGCCTATTAATAACATCCGGTTATTAAATAATCCCAGAATAGAAACGTCCGTATGTTACAACAATGTAATGTTATTGAGAGAGAGAGAACAAGTTTATATCATTTAGCATGCGTTCTGAACAGGTCTTAATAATATTTTTACCCAATTAAATTATGTGTTCGAATTTATTGATTTATAACTTGGTGGTCTTATAGAACCCTTCGGAGTCTCGCGAGCGAGGCGCTTCCGGTCTCGGGTCAAAGGTCAATTCGGGAAACTTTTTTTTTGTGTACTCGATGTGGATGCGTGTTTTTTGCTGCACAAGTTGTGATAAACATTTACTTCACAAGTGGGGGGTGCAAGTTGCAGATTGCTGCACATATAACGAGAATATCATCAATGAGAGGCACAAGTGAGATGGGCAAAACACCTAAACCACCTAATCCTGTTGATGGCACGCTCCACATGTATTCGAGCATTGGCAACGCATTTTGTCTTCAGTACATTCTTTCTAGTCATTTGCTCCAAACCGTGACCGGGATTTCTAACGTGCCGCCACGGAAAAGAAGGTCACTCTGTATGGGCAAACCCCTGTCAGCTAAGATGACATCTCCGTACCTAATTTGGCCAAGGAAGCCAGACTCTCGAGTGATATGCTGGTCGGAAGCACGCCCGCCCCAGCATTCAGAGAGGAAGGATATCATCCCATTGGGCGCAATGGCTATCAAAAATTTCACTGTGTTTCTTGGTCAATGTCAGTCTCCAGTTTGGCTTGATATCCATGTCCACTGCTTTGTTTTTGAATCTTGCAATGTTCCCCTCCCAGTTTATCTGTTTCTCAATATACTTAACTTCCACTTTCAGCGGGTCCAAAGTGAGATTTTAGGCTTAACAGGACCACTAAATAGTTCTAGATAGTTATAACGCCGATGGAGTTTTATTGAATACAGTTTGGGGTAGCCTAGTGGGTGCATAGTACCAGACAATAGTTATCTTTGGGGTTCCCCTCCCATTTTTTGTGTTTCCTGGGGCCAAATCTGTGATTTTTTTCCTTAATGTTAACTCAATATACAAGAGTTATCTTTGGGGTCCCCCCCTCCCAGATTTTTGTTTGGGTTGGTCTTATATGAGATTATACAAGTAAAGCTACAGTATGTATATATGTAAGTCCCACCGAACAAATTTAGATTGTTATTTTGCCAATATGGGTATTGAGAATTCGATTTTGGATGGTCCAATGGTTTCCCTAATAGATGTTTTTGTTTCAATAGGGATAAATGAGAATGAGCTTTATCGACTCAATATTTACAAGATCAACTAAATTGCTCCAGACATAGAAAACATTGATCGTGGTACACTGTACACTATTTTAGATAACCTTTTTTTTTTTTTTTTCCTGTAATTTTTTTTGAATGTGTGGGATTGTTCATTGGGGGGGGGGGGGGGCGGCTTCAGATTATTACATTACATGACAGGTTCTCAGACTAGGATTATTATGGCATGGCATATGGCCCGGGAAAGCATTATCACTATTCGGTGACAATTGTAATATGTACCAAACTCTGATATTGGTAGACAAACTAGACTTTATTCAGTCCAAATTGCAGAAGCACATTTCAAGACCCAGCTTGGGCGGAAGTCCCTAGCGCGCTTCCCCAATGCGCATGCGCGCCTATTAATAACATCCGGTTATTAAATAATCCCAGAATAGAAACGTCCGTATGTTACAACAATGTAATGTTATTGAAGAGAGAGAACAAGTTTATATCATTTAGCATGCGTTCTGAACAGGTCTTAATAATATTTTACCCAATTAAATTATGTGTTCGAATTTATTGATTTATAACTTGGTGGTCTTATAGAACCCTTCGGAGTCTCGCGAGCGAGGCGCTTCCGGTCTCGGGTCAAAGGTCAATTCGGAAAACTTTTTTGTGTACTCGATGATGCGTGTGTGTGTTTTGCTGCACAAGTTGTGATAAACATTTACTTCACAAGTGGGGGGTGCAAGTTGCAGATTGCTGCACATATAACGAGAATATCATCAATGAGAGGCACAAGTGAGATGGGCAAAACACCTAAACCACCTAATCCTGTTGATGGCACGCTCCACATGTATTCGAGCATTGGCAACGCATTTTGTCTTCAGTACATTCTTTCTAGTCATTTGCTCCAAACCGTGACCGGGATTTCTAACGTGCCGCCACGGAAAAGAAGGTCACTCTGTATGGGCAAACCCCTGTCAGCTAAGATGACATCTCCGTACCTAATTTGGCCAAGGAAGCCAGACTCTCGAGTGATATGCTGGTCGGAAGCACGCCCGCCCCAGCATTCAGAGAGGAAGGATATCATCCCATTGGGCGCAATGGCTATCAAAAATTTCACTGTGTTTCTTGGTCAATGTCAGTCTCCAGTTTGGCTTGATATCCATGTCCACTGCTTTTTTTTTTGAATCTTGCAATGTTCCCCTCCCAGTTTATCTGTTTCTCAATATACTTACTTAACTTCCACTTTCAGCGGGTCCAAAGTGAGATTTTAGGCTTAACAGGACCACTAAATAGTTCTAGATAGTTATAACGCCGATGGAGGTTTATTGAATACAGTTTGGGGTAGCCTAGTGGGTGCATAGTACCAGACAATAGTTATCTTTGGGGTTCCCCTCCCATTTTTGGTGTTTCCTGGGGCCAAATCTGTGATTTTTTTTTTTTCCTTAATGTTAACTCAATATACAAGAGTTATCTTTGGGGTTCCCCTCCCAGATTTTTGTTTGGGTTGGTCTTATATGAGATTATACAAGTAAAGCTACAGTATGTATATATGTAAGTCCCACCGAACAAATTTAGATTGTTATTTTGCCAATATGGGTATTGAGAATTCGATTTTGGATGGTCCAATGGTTTCCCTAATAGATGTTTTTGTTTCAATAGGGATAAATGAGAATGAGCTTTATCGACTCAATATTTACAAGATCAACTAAATTGCTCCAGACATAGAAAACATTGATCGTGGTACACTGTGTACACTATTTTAGATAACCTGTTTTTTTTTTTTTTTTTTCCTGGAATATGTTTTGAATGTGTGGGATTTTTCATTTGGGGGGGGGGGGGCGGCTTCAGATTATTACATTACATGACAGGTTCTCAGACTAGGATTATTATGGCATGGCATATGGCCCGGGAAAGCATTATCACTATTCGGTGACAATTGTAATATGTACCAAACTCTGATATTGGTAGACAAACTAGACTTTATTCAGTCCAAATTGCAGAAGCACATTTCAAGACCCAGCTTGGGCGGAAGTCCCTAGCGCACTTCCCCAATGCGCATGCGCGCCTATTAATAACATCCGGTTATTAAATAATCCCAGAATAGAAACGTCCGTATGTTACAACAATGTAATGTTATTGAAGAGAGAGAACAAGTTTATATCATTTAGCATGCGTTCTGAACAGGTCTTAATAATATTTTACCCAATTAAATTGTGTTCGAATTTATTGATTTATAACTTGGTGGTCTTATAGAACCCTTCGGAGTCTCGCGAGCGAGGCGCTTCCGGTCTCGGGTCAAAGGTCAATTCGGGAAAACTTTTTGTGTACTCGATGTGGATGCGTGTGTTTTGCTGCACAAGTTGTGATAAACATTTACTTCACAAGTGGGGGGTGCAAGTTGCAGATTGCTGCACATATAACGAGAATATCATCAATGAGAGGCACAAGTGAGATGGGCAAAACACCTAAACCACCTAATCCTGTTGATGGCACGCTCCACATGTATTCGAGCATTGGCAACGCATTTTGTCTTCAGTACATTCTTTCTAGTCATTTGCTCCAAACCGTGACCGGGATTTCTAACGTGCCGCCACGGAAAAGAAGGTCACTCTGTATGGGCAAACCCCTGTCAGCTAAGATGACATCTCCGTACCTAATTTGGCCAAGGAAGCCAGACTCTCGAGTGATATGCTGGTCGGAAGCACGCCCGCCCCAGCATTCAGAGAGGAAGGATATCATCCCATTGGGCGCAATGGCTATCAAAAATTTCACTGTGTTTCTTGGTCAATGTCAGTCTCCAGTTTGGCTTGATATCCATGTCCACTGCTTTGTTTTTGAATCTTGCAATGTTCCCCTCCCAGTTTATCTGTTTCTCAATATACTTAACTTCCACTTTCAGCGGGTCCAAAGTGAGATTTTAGGCTTAACAGGACCACTAAATAGTTCTAGATAGTTATAACGCCGATGGAGGTTTATTGAATACAGTTTTTGGGGTAGCCTAGTGGGTGCATAGTACCAGACAATAGTTATCTTTGGGGTTCCCCTCCCATTTTTGGTGTTTCCTGGGGCCAAATCTGTTTTTTTTTTTTTTCCTTAATGTTAACTCAATATACAAGAGTTATCTTTGGGGTTCCCCTCCCAGATTTTTGTTTGGGTTGGTCTTATATGAGATTATACAAGTAAAGCTACAGTATGTATATATGTAAGTCCCACCGAACAAATTTAGATTGTTATTTTGCCAATATGGGTATTGAGAATTCGATTTTGGATGGTCCAATGGTTTCCCTAATAGATGTTTTTGTTTCAATAGGGATAAATGAGAATGAGCTTTATCGACTCAATATTTACAAGATCAACTAAATTGCTCCAGACATACATAGAAAACATTGATCGTGGTACACTGTACACTATTTTAGATAACCTGTTGAGTTTTTTTTTTTTTTCCTGGAATATGTTTTGAATGTGTGGGATTGTTCATTGCTGGGGGGGGGGGGCGGCTTCAGATTATTACATTACATGACAGGTTCTCAGACTAGGATTATTATGGCATGGCATATGGCCCGGGAAAGCATTATCACTATTCGGTGACAATTGTAATATGTACCAAACTCTGATATTGGTAGACAAACTAGACTTTATTCAGTCCAAATTGCAGAAGCACATTTCAAGACCCAGCTTGGGCGGAAGTCCCTAGCGCGCTTCCCCAATGCGCATGCGCGCCTATTAATAACATCCGGTTATTAAATAATCCCAGAATAGAAACGTCCGTCCGTATGTTACAACAATGTAATGTTATTGAAGAGAGAGAACAAGTTTATATCATTTAGCATGCGTTCTGAACAGGTCTTAATAATATTTTACCCAATTAAATTATGTGTTCGAATTTATTGATTTATAACTTGGTGGTCTTATAGAACCCTTCGGAGTCTCGCGAGCGAGGCGCTTCCGGTCTCGGGTCAAAGGTCAATTCGGGAAAACTTTTTGTGTACTCGATGTGGATGCGTGTGTTTTGCTGCACAAGTTGTGATAAACATTTACTTCACAAGTGGGGGGTGCAAGTTGCAGATTGCTGCACATATAACGAGAATATCATCAATGAGAGGCACAAGTGAGATGGCAAAAACACCTAAACCACCTAATCCTGTTGATGGCACGCTCCACATGTATTCGAGCATTGGCAACGCATTTTGTCTTCAGTACATTCTTTCTAGTCATTTGCTCCAAACCGTGACCGGGATTTCTAACGTGCCGCCACGGGAAAAGAAGGTCACTCTGTATGGGCAAACCCCTGTCAGCTAAGATGACATCTCCGTACCTAATTTGGCCAAGGAAGCCAGACTCTCGAGTGATATGCTGGTCGGAAGCACGCCCGCCCCAGCATTCAGAGAGGAAGGATATCATCCCATTGGGCGCAATGGCTATCAAAAATTTCACTGTGTTTCTTGGTCAATGTCAGTCTCCAGTTTGGCTTGATATCCATGTCCACTGCTTTGTTTTTGAATCTTGCAATGTTCCCCTCCCCAGTTTATCTGTTTCTCAATATACTTAACTTCCACTTTCAGCGGGTCCAAAGTGAGATTTTAGGCTTAACAGGACCACTAAATAGTTCTAGATAGTTATAACGCCGATGGGTTTATTGAATACAGTTTGGGGTAGCCTAGTGGGTGCATAGTACCAGACAATAGTTATCTTGGGGTTCCCCTCATTTTTTTTGTGTTTCCTGGGGCCAAATCTGTGTGATTTTTTTTCCTTAATGTTAACTCAATATACAAGAGTTATCTTTGGGGGGTTCCCCTCCCAGATTTTTGTTTGGGTTGGTCTTATATGAGATTATACAAGTAAAGCTACAGTATGTATATATGTAAGTCCCACCGAACAAATTTAGATTGTTATTTTGCCAATATGGGTATTGAGAATTCGATTTTGGATGGTCCAATGGTTTCCCTAATAGATGTTTTTGTTTCAATAGGGATAAATGAGAATGAGCTTTATCGACTCAATATTTACAAGATCAACTAAATTGCTCCAGACATAGAAAACATTGATCGTGGTACACTGTACACTATTTTAGATAACCTGTTGAGTTTTTTGTTCCTGGAATATGTTTTGAATGTGTGGGATTGTTCATTGCTGGGGGGGGGGGGGGCGGCTTCAGATTATTACATTACATGACAGGTTCTCAGACTAGGATTATTATGGCATGGCATATGGCCCGGGAAAGCATTATCACTATTCGGTGACAATTGTAATATGTACCAAACTCTGATATTGGTAGACAAACTAGACTTTATTCAGTCCAAATTGCAGAAGCACATTTCAAGACCCAGCTTGGGCGGAAGTCCCTAGCGCGCTTCCCCAATGCGCATGCGCGCCTATTAATAACATCCGGTTATTAAATAATCCCAGAATAGAAACGTCCGTATGTTACAACAATGTAATGTTATTGAAGAGAGAGAACAAGTTTATATCATTTAGCATGCGTTCTGAACAGGTCTTAATAATATTTTACCCAATTAAATTATGTGTTCGAATTTATTGATTTATAACTTGGTGGTCTTATAGAACCCTTCGGAGTCTCGCGAGCGAGGCGCTTCCGGTCTCGGGTCAAAGGTCAATTCGGGAAAACTTTTTTTGTGTACTCGATGTGGATGCGTGTGTTTTGCTGCACAAGTTGTGATAAACATTTACTTCACAAGTGGGGGGTGCAAGTTGCAGATTGCTGCACATATAACGAGAATATCATCAATGAGAGGCACAAGTGAGATGGGCAAAACACCTAAACCACCTAATCCTGTTGATGGCACGCTCCACATGTATCGAGCATTGGCAACGCATTTTGTCTTCAGTACATTCTTTCTAGTCATTTGCTCCAAACCGTGACCGGGATTTCTAACGTGCCGCCACGGAAAAGAAGGTCACTCTGTATGGGCAAACCCCTGTCAGCTAAGATGACATCTCCGTACCTAATTTGGCCAAGGAAGCCAGACTCTCGAGTGATATGCTGGTCGGAAGCACGCCCGCCCCAGCATTCAGAGAGGAAGGATATCATCCCATTGGGCGCAATGGCTATCAAAAATTTCACTGTGTTTCTTGGTCAATGTCAGTCTCCAGTTTGGCTTGATATCCATGTCCACTGCTTTGTTTTTGAATCTTGCAATGTTCCCCTCCCAGTTTATCTGTTTCTCAATATACTTAACTTCCACTTTCAGCGGGTCCAAAGTGAGATTTTAGGCTTAACAGGACCACTAAATAGTTCTAGATAGTTATAACGCCGATGGAGGTTTATTGAATACAGTTTGGGGTAGCCTAGTGGGTGCATAGTACCAGACAATAGTTATCTTTGGGGTTCCCCTCCCATTTTTGGTGTTTCCTGGGGCCAAATCTGTGATTTTTTTCCTTAATGTTAACTCAATATACAAGAGTTATCTTTGGGGTTCCCCTCCCAGATTTTTGTTTGGGTTGGTCTTATATGAGATTATACAAGTAAAGCTACAGTATGTATATATGTAAGTCCCACCGAACAAATTTAGATTGTTATTTTGCCAATATGGGTATTGAGAATTCGATTTTGGATGGTCCAATGGTTTCCCTAATAGATGTTTTTGTTTCAATAGGGATAAATGAGAATGAGCTTTATCGACTCAATATTTACAAGATCAACTAAATTGCTCCAGACATAGAAAACATTGATCGTGGTACACTGTACACTATTTTAGATAACCTGTTGATTTTTTTTTTTTTCCTGGAATATGTTTTGAATGTGTGGGATTGTTCATTGCTGGGGGGGGGGGGGGGGGCGGCTTCAGATTATTACATTACATGACAGGTTCTCAGACTAGGATTATTATGGCATGGCATATGGCCCGGGAAAGCATTATCACTATTCGGTGACAATTGTAATATGTACCAAACTCTGATATTGGTAGACAAACTAGACTTTATTCAGTCCAAATTGCAGAAGCACATTTCAAGACCCAGCTTGGGCGGAAGTCCCTAGCGCGCTTCCCTAATGCGCATGCGCGCCTATTAATAACATCCGGTTATTAAATAATCCCAGAATAGAAACGTCCGTATGTTACAACAATGTAATGTTATTGAAGAGAGAGAACAAGTTTATATCATTTAGCATGCGTTCTGAACAGGTCTTAATAATATTTTACCCAATTAAATTATGTGTTCGAATTTATTGATTTATAACTTGGTGGTCTTATAGAACCCTTCGGAGTCTCGCGAGCGAGGCGCTTCCGGTCTCGGGTCAAAGGTCAATTCGGGAAAACTTTTTGTGTACTCGATGTGGATGCGTGTGTTTTGCTGCACAAGTTGTGATAAACATTTTTACTTCACAAGTGGGGGGTGCAAGTTGCAGATTGCTGCACATATAACGAGAATATCATCAATGAGAGGCACAAGTGAGATGGGCAAAACACCTAAACCACCTAATCCTGTTGATGGCACGCTCCACATGTATTCGAGCATTGGCAACGCATTTTGTCTTCAGTACATTCTTTCTAGTCATTTGCTCCAAACCGTGACCGGGATTTCTAACGTGCCGCCACGGAAAAGAAGGTCACTCTGTATGGGCAAACCCCTGTCAGCTAAGATGACATCTCCGTACCTAATTTGGCCAAGGAAGCCAGACTCTCGAGTGATATGCTGGTCGGAAGCACGCCCGCCCCAGCATTCAGAGAGGAAGGATATCATCCCATTGGGCGCAATGGCTATCAAAAATTTCACTGTGTTTCTTGGTCAATGTCAGTCTCCAGTTTGGCTTGATATCCATGTCCACTGCTTTGTTTTTGAATCTTGCAATGTTCCCCTCCCAGTTTATCTGTTCTCAATCAATATACTTAACTTCCACTTTCAGCGGGTCCAAAGTGAGATTTAGGCTTAACAGGACCACTAAATAGTTCTAGATAGTTATAACGCCGATGGAGGTTTATTGAATACAGTTTGGGGTAGCCTAGTGGGTGCATAGTACCAGACAATAGTTATCTTTGGGGTTCCCCTCCCATTTTTGGTGTTTCCTGGGGCCAAATCTGTGATTTTTTTCCTTAATGTTAACTCAATATACAAGAGTTATCTTTGGGGTTCCCCTCCCAGATTTTTGTTTGGGTTGGTCTTATATGAGATTATACAAGTAAAGCTACAGTATGTATATATGTAAGTCCCACCGAACAAATTTAGATTGTTATTTTGCCAATATGGGTATTGAGAATTCGATTTTGGATGGTCCAATGGTTTCCCTAATAGATGTTTTTGTTTCAAACTGTACACTATTTTAGATAACCTGTTGATTTTTTTTTTCCTGGAATATGTTTTGAATGTGTGGGATTGTTCATTG
>CM067352.1:13071985-13139052 GCA_034190875.2 Urechis unicinctus | reverse complement strand
TATCATTGCTCATTGAGATGTTATTTGATACTCAATGTGGACACTGACAAAATCTGCTTCGTTTCTACCAGTATTCTGTATATTCGAATGGGCACATATAAAAGACCCCAACATCGACCGCGATTAGTTATTGGTATATAACTCAATAATCTATTCACACATGGTTATTATCAAGATTATCATCATTGGTTGCCCTCACCTTGTCACCCTAGGTCGCTATCCGTCACTACGGTTAGACGTTCTTATGACACTTTGATTATAATTATATGTGTGGCAAATGACATACGTCCAATCAGTTGGGCAGATTCCTGCATATAAGAGGTATAGTTGTGTTGTGAATATTATCTAACGGGTAAGCCGAGTAGTTATGTTCCATTCTGTTCCCTCAACGACGGTTACACAGGACCGGCAGTAACACATCCTATAGTACAAATTGATATAATGTGTCTGCTATATAAACACATAAGAATTGCCTGTGTTTTATACCTCGAATGACATTCAAAGGGAATTTTGATTATGTCTATCTTAAAACAGAGGAATAAAAGTAGGCTGATGTCGAAGGGTTCTCTGCAGATTCAATCATGTCAACGGACGTAGGTCAGTTACGGAAATGGGGTCCGTTTCCTCTGGTATTTGTGATACAGGTCTTGGACACGAACAGAGCCAAACAATGAATAGTGTTGCAAGCACTAAGGTGATGCATCAAAGAGAGTGGATGTTTGCTTTGTCAGCCAATTCGAATTCTGTGGGGCTGCTCTACATTTTAAGCTTGCTTAAAGGATAACCACTCCAATGTAAAGAAATAACTATCCTTCATTTGATATAATTGCTTCATTGATTTGAAGACCACATGTAACTGCACAATGTTTCAATAAAGACATAATGAATTTGAGCCGACATAAATGCTGCTTTATATAATCAACTATATCAAGCAGAAACAACTGTTGACGTTACCACGCAACCACTGAATATACTGTCAAAAATGTACCAATTGTTTGCTGCACACATACCTTTTGGTCACAGTTTTCCTTTCAATGGGTGCACTAATGCATCAAGGAATCTGTAATACGAGATGGGAGGACAAACTTCACCAGACAGACACATATGTTACGACAGGCTGTTTGGATAGATGGCACATGATTGATGAAGCTCTACATATCCTATTTAATGAATATAAGATGCGTTACACAATGTGATGCCACTATGTAACCATGTCAGACCATGCATTATATATTGCTATCGTATATCATCCGTCATTACATCCGGTTATGGCTCTAGACAGGTAGCCTGATATGTTGTAAAGAATTCCTCAGGGCTCGCACTCATGACAGAAAGTTAGAGGAATCGCGAATAGTAAAGAAGCAGTGCTTAGTGTATCACAAATGGAACAGAATAAAATATTACTACACCAGGACGTCATTGCCTTGAAGCGAGCGCCGGTGCAAAACGATCCTTTTCATGCTGCTCCAGTTCATAAAGATCTGTCTTCCTTTACCATGCCACTCTGCCGAATCAAAAATCGAACAGAGGCAGCCCTGTTATGATGCACTGTGCATTTTGAATAGCACTCACCTCATCCACTTTGAAGATCCAAACATACGAAATGTGTAATGGCGATTTATCCTTTAGCGATGGGTAATACGCATGGCTGTAATTGCACAATTGGCACAATTCATAAAATCAATCCCGGTATCTATGACCACCTTGTTATAAATTGCAGCATATTTCATGCAAGAAGTTGCATGTAACCAATCGGCAACTTGCTTGGTGGAGCCATTTCAATTCGAATTTTGGACATGAATGCAGTTTTGCATTGAAGGCGATGACCGTACAAATTATAATGCACTTTAACGTATTTCCGTTGAAGAATTGCATCTGTAGACCCGTTTCATATATAAATATACAGACATACATACATACAGACATACATACATACAGACATACATACATACATACATACATACATACATACATACATACATACACAGACATACATACATACATACATACATACATACATACATACATACATACATACATACATACATAGACATACATACATACATACATACATACATACATACATACATACATACATACATACATACATACATACATACACATACATACATACATACATACATACATACATACATACATACATACATACATACATACATACATACATACATACATACATACATACATACATACATACATACATACATACATACATACATACATACATACATACATACATACATACATACATACATACATACATACATACATACATACATACATACATACATACATACATACATACATACATACATACATACATACATATATACAAGCTATTTATTAGCATGCGCCTTCTGGCAATGACAAATGTTGTCCCCAATGTGTGACATGGCAACGCATCCTTGCGATATTGCATTCTCCGTTCTAACTTAAATGATTAAGACCATCGGTTGTTAGACTACCGACTGAAGCTAGCAACTCAAAAGCATAATTTACCATATGTGGCAATGATGAAACGGACGAAGATGACATTTGAACCACCCACACAAATTAAAAATATTGTATACCAGGGTACGTGAATGATTGGCTATAATGTAATTACTTGCTGTAATATATTTCACATTCCCGAAACCCCTGGTGATAATTTCATTGAACAGCCATAATCAACTACGCGGATTAGGTGCATATAATATTAGAGGGTGAAAGGATATAACCAGCCTCGAATATCGCCAGGTACCTTGATATTATTCGCGAATATGGCAATATGGTTGACGTTTTTCATACGATAGTAATTATTTAATTACTGCACGGGATGTGAATAAGGACTAATTGAAAATCAAGTGACATTACGCTGTAAAGATTTTGCCTTCTCTATGAGATTCACTGACAACGATTGCAATGATATTGCTTATATCGTATAATAAATCAGGATAAATCATGATAATGTGACATATGGCCATCACATCACATGCGGAAGAAGATATTGTGGCACGTGCTGGAAGAAGAATGTTTTGGCGTGAAATGTTTTGTTGTCCTGCTCTCCAAGTGTATGGCATGAACGACACACATGCTATCATGTTGTCGGCGGGGTAGGTTAACTTTACTTATCTAAAGAGTATGTATTAGTGAGATCACATGACACGCCCAACAACACTTTGTACCCGTTAATAGTGCAGCTTCATATTATTAACAACAATATACTCTTCTCATTAACAGCGCCGTCAAAACTTTATTCCCTCGTGGCATTGTCAGAGGGTGCATTGCGTGCAAGATGAGACGTATTTTCAAAAGCAACCTGGCTATGTTCGTGGTCATAAAAACACTTAGAAATGTCGGAAACAAATGTCGTGTGACATTGATGAATAAAGGCGCCCTCTTTGACATAAGCCGTACTCAGCGAAGTAATCAAAACGTCTTGTTTTCCGGCCGAATGCCAAACCATCGAACAGGCCAGACATGTCATAGTACTTAGAACTTTAATATAATGATGCAATAACGACATGTCGGGAGCCTTTACTTGATTATAAGAATGGTCTATTCCTTTATCCCCCTACCCTCAAACCATCAGGCACCCTAAAGGACATTATGGTGTTAATTGTCTACCCCCGTTGATCCTATGCATGCGAGTCAATGGTATTCGATTTGACTTCGATATCAGCGGCTTGAGTTTCCAATAAACCAATGTGAATATGCCAAGTGGGTGTTATTTGTTATATTTATTAACAATTTCCTTTAAAGGCAGGCGAACTTTGCATCTCCATTGGCGTTCTGTCACAAGCCATTTATGAATTTACATAGAATGCATACAGTTATATCGTTGATATTTGCACAGATCTTTGAACGGAAAATTATACTGACGAAACGCCTAGTCATGCGGTCATTCCAAATCAGCAACTCCAAATAAACATTCTGCTTCACTATGTCATGCAAGACACTAGTTCTGCCAAATCTTATTATTAAATTATACTGTACATTGCAATCAGGTTTGTGGCAGCATTGAATTCAAGCCTAAGTGATACTAGTATTTGAACTAGAGTGACCAACGGAATCGATTTAAATCCTGGCAATATGAAACGTCCCTTTTTTGATATTCCTAACCACGATTGATGGCTGCTCTGTATGAAGGGCACGTTAAAGTTAACAAAATAAGCATATTAATCGACCTTACTATGCATTTTTCGGATTGTCCTCTGACTATTGAAGCACATTGGAGCCACCGATATCGCTTGTGCATCTGCTTCTGTATTGTATTATAAAGTCGTTTTGTAGTCGCACTACCATAAAGTGTATTGCAGCCAATATGAAATTAAGGATGTCTAAAATGCTTTCTATGTGTCAAGCTGTGAACGATGTGTGCCTGCAGCAGCTGAGTTTTTAAGAACGGCAAATTTAAATGCCCTGTTGAATATGGCTTTTCTCGGAATTATCGACTTATATTTAATAAGCCTTCGAAAAAGAACTGGAAGAAAGAGATCGATTTGATTAACCTCTAGATTCCAAACATTACGTGTGCTGTACATACAACGACACAACAGTATTTCCCGGAAAAAAGGAAATGGCAAACGACATCGGAACTTGTGACGTCTCACGTGTCGAGTTTCTACTTCCGGCTCGAAATAGAAAGTGAGCTTGTCGTTGACGCTGCATAGAATTGAGAGAGATGAGTATATTCAAAGAATTGCATGAATAACGAAACATACATATCCCAGAAAGAGAGGCACACAATATTTCAGGTGCATCCGCCGCGCGGTTCGAGAAGTAAAGCCCGTTAAAGAGGAAAGCAAATATGGACCCATCTGGGCGAGCTACCACCAACCAAGATGTCAACTGGAACAGGCAGACAAGCGAACTAGAAATATGCCTTACAACTGTTGGTTGATGATAGTTTCGGTTTTAAATTGATATTTGTGAATTTAGGAAATGACGACAAATTTCACGAATATCCCATTGAAAAAAAGCAATTGTGATTTTAACCCTTACAAGCAATGCAATGACAACCACTGATGTAATCGGCAATTTTATGAGGCACGGTCTTGCGAATGCAAATCAAGCAGGTGCGTCACAGTAGTGGTATAGGTACCCCTTCGCACCCCGTTTTTGACGTCGAACGATGGACGAAGTGGATTGCGTAATATATTTTTCGCTTCCGGATATTTCTTTCACCTTTTGGTGACCTTAGGAGCCTCACGCGATGTACGGTATTCAAGTGAGTTCATTTGGGGGCTATGTCCTGAGTTGTTTATTGTTTTGGTGACCTTCGACCTCATGGAGGCGCGCTATTTGGGATGAGGTTATTCTACTTTTGGAAAGTGATTTCACTATGTCTTTGGATATATCGTCATGGTTTAATAGCTTGGCGTGAGTATTCACCTGTTTCTCTTAATATGAAGACGGTCTTTACGAGGTTATTAGTAGCTATTAACTTCCTCTATCCCATGACATGAGGTGATATATTGAATCGTATATTAACTCTTCTCGGAGGGTGTTTCCGGCTGCTGACCTAAGCTAAGTAAAGTAATACCGCATGTCAGCAGGTGCTCAAGAGTTTGTAGATGACTGTTAATTTCCGCGAGGGTGGTAATGGGGTGATAATCGACCATGTTGTTGACAGATTGGAGTTCACTGACAAGTGAAACTGCTATACACACGCTACTTTGCGTCGTATGTCCGTAGATTTGAGTTTTCCTGTGAATGAAACTTACTAGCATATGAGTATTCAATTACATACGAGGGAAAATGACAGAAGTCTTGTCATCATATACTGAATACATTTAAGTTGAAGTGTGTTCTAACTCTCATTGAGAATATAACGACAGGTGGGTTAAAAAATGATCATTGGATATTTTTCAAAATGGGGGTGGAGTTATGGGTTACAAATAGCGGATGGTAACTTTACTTCCAAATAGTTTTCATCTATATTTTTTCAGAATGGAACATATATATATAAATCATTTCATTTCAACCGAGCCATCAAAATCAAAATTTGATAAACCAAATTACCCAGAATTAATCGACCAAACAATGATAACCCCGGATTTAGCAGAGCGTTTTGGAATGTGCATTACAAGCATTTTGACTATATAGTTGGAGTCACAGGGGCGTATCCTGGATATCACTCGGCCCCCACCGATTGGGTTAAAGTCATCGTGAAGGGAGGGTGCCTCGTAACAGCATATCCTGTACTGTGAGTATTCGCTTAAACACGCTATATGGCTGTATAGATTCGTTGACTTTTGTATCTGTTGTAAGTATATATTTCTTTGTTTGCAGGGAACCCAAACATCTATTACGAGATAACCGTGAGTACCGAAAAAAAATGTTTAAGATTCTCTTGAATTTTGTTTTTGTTTATTCTAAGAGATTAAAATATATTTTGTTTTGTTTGTAGGATGAAGATAGAAGAAATTTTTTTTCAATTTAAATAAATATATATAAATTTTATACTGGTGTTAGTGTTATTAATTGCACTCGACGAATCTGTGGTATAATTACACAATTGGGTATTGTGACTTCCTTATTGTCGAATTCATGAGGTGATTCTATGGTCATTAGATAACGACTCGTGTCAAACCATTTGATAAATTAGTCATTGTGAGTTGCCTCCCCTTAGATTACTCAAGCGTATATCACTGTCAACCCTGCTGTCGGTCGATTTCGCATTCACCTCAGATATTGTGGTGACATCATTCTATTTTTGGAATGTGTTTCTGACTGCTGAGCTTTGCGACCTTGGTAATACATTGAGCTGTGCGCTATTTGGAAGACATCATTCTATTTTTGGAAAATGTTTCCGGCTGCTGAGCTTTGCGAGCTGATGTGATGAACGGGAGGTATTTGGATGACATCATTCTATTTTTGGAAAGTGATTTCACTATGTCTTCGGATATATCGTCATGGTTTGCTGAGCTAAGCTAAGTGAAGTGATGAGGGTGTATATAAACAGGCTAGGATGATTTGAGTTCAGTTATAACCATGGCTGAGAAGAGACAGCTCGGTGCTATCAATGATGTGAACAAACGCAGTAGACCGATGAGCGATGTGGACTTGTTAAAAGCGGTAGAACAAATCGAGATGGAAAGCAGTGAGTATGATTTTATTTTCTATACCTGAATTATAGAATTACCACGTATACGTCATTTATTTATTTATTTATTTTTGTTACGCGTGTGTGTTTCAGTGTTGACGGGAGACGAAGATATTTTGCACGCCGCCATGGACACTTATGCAATCAAACAGGTCAATGCAGCACTGGATTTGTTAAAACAACGCTCAACACACCCCCCCCCCCCCCCCCCCCCCTCCCCCCCCCCCGACACAAACTGGAAATAGCGCTGCAGTCGACAATGCTAAGGGTAGGTCTATTACAGGATAGGTCTATTACAGGGTAGGTCTATTACAGGGTAGGTCTATTACAGGGTAGAATTGAGGAATGACGTAATGGAAAGCTTTATGATTTTGGGTGATATTTATATTGACAGATTATCGATGATTATGTCGACAGAAGCTGTGTTGGCTGCGAATGAAAGAGCTATATGGACTCATACGCGATTTGGAAGGCTGCAAACTGTTTACAATTATAGTTTATCAGAAGATGTGCCCAACCTCAACCAGTATATATTTGAGGAATGCGATTCAGCCTTTAAAATCAACGGGAGTTATGGATTCTTATTACGTCACAAAGAAACAAATGAATTGCGGTACTTTCACTCGTCCGTCAATAACCATCGAATGCTACCAACCCCTCTAGTCATACGAAATGTCGATGATTTTGACAGAGCTATAGATGAAATAACACAATCAGACATTTTAACCTACGCCCAGAACCAACGACCGGATTCAAAGTGGAGTGTAGAGGAAGTGACTAATTTGACCATTTTTGTGAACCAAATCGAAGATCACGTGATCGGGTACCCACCACCTGTTATGCCGGAACACCTGAAAACAAACAGAGCCATCAACTTGTTAGAGCAAAATCGAAAAACGGGTAAACCGTATCAAGACCGATTGTACTTTTTCAGGGCCCTTGCCTTACACAGAGGAGCGAAGATCATGGGTCTAGAGAACGCAGCAAAAACATTGTTAAAGACTGCTTACCCCAAGCAAAAGACTAGCAAAACAATTCGAAGTGAATATCACCGTGTATACGCTAGACGAGAATCAAGTAAGTGTGTCTTGTAGTGATTAAACAGAAGTAACAACATAAACGATGTAATCATTTGATATCGAAATGGAAATATGAGATGTGATCGTTTTGTTATATGTGTTTCAGGTAGCTACTTTGGTCAAGCGAACGCGTACAAAATTCGCCTTGACCTTGAAATTGAACCTGCACGAAAATCACTTTAGTTACATAAAAAACTTTGACCTTTATAGCAAATCATATATTTGTGGTACCTGTCAGAAGCTGTGGAAAAGTGAGAAAAAAAAAAACATCGCCACGAAAACAAATGTACTGTGGAAACGAAATACAAGTACCCAGGCAGTGTTTTTCATCTACTACCCACTATCTTTGAAGCGTTACGGGACGAAGGAATCGAAATGGAAGACGGTATTTACCCTTACAGAGCCACCTATGATTTTGAAAGTTATTTTGGAGAAGACAACCAACCCGTCAATTCACCCAAAGTCACCTGGGACCAAAAACACGTACCGTTATCAGTGAGTGTATGCAGCAATGTACCTGATTATACAGAACCAAAATGCTTTGTAACGGAAGGAAACGCACAAACATTGATTGACAGGATGATGATGTATATAGAGGAGATATCAAACGCCGCCTATCTACTGATGCTTGTTCATTACGAAGCTGCCCTAGCCCAGTTACAAGAGAAAATTGATGAAGCGTATCAACGGTACCCGGTCGTCAAGGGAGAACATCCATTGCAGAAATTACATAACAAATTCGACAACTATTTACATGTATTACCGTTAGTCGGATTCAACTCATCGAATTATGACCTCAATGTAGTGAAAATACCGTTGACAACTTACCTGCAAGAACATTCATCAATCAAGTATACCATCAAACGAAATAACTCATTCATGTGCATTGAAACGGACCATGTACGGTTTTTGGATATCACCAACTTTATTGCACCTGGATATACATACGACAAATACCTACGAGCCTTTCAATGGGAACAGAAAAAGGGATATTTCCCGTATGACTGGGTGGCACTCGATCGTTTGAACAACACAGAATTACCACCCCATGCAGCTTTTTACTGTGCGTTAAAACAAGAAAACATAACAGCAGACCAATACGCTGAATGTCAAGAAGCGTGGGAAGCAGGTCATAAAAAATGGAATAGTGGGCGGACCCTCAATCATCTTTCATCGTTACCACGAAAAAGGAAAAACTTACATCAGACGTGAACAGAACGGAAATGAATCGAAGTTGTGTGAAGGAATCGTGGGTTATGATGCCAGTGCCTTGTATCTGTGGGCCTTGTCTCAACCCATGCCAGCCAACTTTCCGACCCGACGTCACGCGCCTGAGTTTAAACCAATTCAGACCCGAAAAGGCGGAATAGCGGACGAATGGTTGGCTTGGTTAGCACTCAGCTCACAAAATCAAATACAACACCGTCTAAACAGAGGGGGAAAAAAATAGGTGCCCGGCGATTACCCGTAGACGGTTGGTGCAAAGAAACGCAAACCGTATATCAGTTTCACGGATGTGTATGGCATGGTTGTCCGTGTCTGAAATTGACCCATAGCCCCATCAGTGGAAAACTAATGAGTGATTTATGTGCCGAAACAGAAAGAAATACCCAGTATTTGAGAGGATTAGGATATAATGTCGTAGCTGAGTTGGAATGTGAATGGACGAAAAAACGGAAAACAGACCCTCACATCAAAGCGTTCACGTACAGTCGACCTCAACCACCACGAGCCCCTTTGACGGAAAAACAGCTCATAGCCAATATACGTGACGGAACCTTTTTTGGAATGGCTGAAGTAGATATACACGTACCAGAAACGCTTAAAGACTATTTTAGTGAGATGACCCCTATATTCAAAAACATTGAACTGACCCGAGATGAAATCGGACCCTTTATGCGAGACTATGCTGAACAACGGGACATTATGAAAGTGAGTACACAAGGTGACAAGGGGCGTGGGGATCATAAGGAATTTTGTTGCGATCATTATGATGTCATAACGATTTTTATTATTTATTTTTATATAGACGGAATGGCGGACGTTGATAGGGAGCTACAAAGGTGTGAAAATATTGCTTGCTAGCCCACTACTGAAATGGTACTTGGAACATGGTCTGGTGATCACAAAAATATACCAAACACTGGAGTACGAACCCACAGCCTGTTTCAAACGATTTGCCGAGACCGTATCAGACGCCAGGTATGTACGAATACACATGAATGGAGTTATATGTTATACTCTTTCAAGCGTTGTATTTTATTTTTGATAATGTTCTTGTTTGTGTGTAGACGTGGGGGTGATGTCGACCCGAGTCAGACCGTTATAGCCGAAACTTTTAAGCTACTTGGAAATTCGGCCTGTGGTAACATACCAAAATGTATTATTGTAAAATATATTTATTTAATTGTTATTTTCAAATCTATTTCAAATTTATGATTTGAAAAAGAAAATATATATATATATATATATATATATATATATATATATATATATATATATATATATATAAATATATATATATATATATATATATATATATATATATAAAATACCCGTCAAGTGCTGTTGATTTATACTAATTTGTCTATGTTTGTAGGTAAATGCGTCACGGATAAAACTAAACACTGTGATGTCAGATACGCCGACTACCGAGAGGGTCAGAAATTGATCAACAACAAAAGATTCAGAGCCTTGAACGAATTAACCCACAACCTATTTGAAATCGACATGGCCAAAACCACCATTGATCTCCACTTACCCCTACAAATAGGCTATTTTGTTTATCAATACGCCAAATTAAGAATGCTTGAATTTTACTATGATTTTATTGACAAGTATGTCGCGAGATCTGATTTTGCCTATGTACAGATGAACACTGATAGTAGTTATATCGCCCTTAGTAGTAGTCATCTAACAGATGTCATCAAACCCAACATGAAAGAACAATTTTACCAAGATTACCCTCAGTGGTTGCCAGCTGTATCGTGTGATGATCACAACAACGACTTTATACAGTGTAGAACGAACGGAACCCTGTGGGTACCTCAACCATGCTGTGTGACCCGCCAAAAATATGATAAACGTACCCCGGGGTTATTTAAAGAGGAGTGGAGTGGAGATGGTTTTATCGGACTGTGCAGTAAAACCTATTACTGTTATGGAACTACGGATAAAGCCTCGTGTAAAGGACTCAATAAGCGTCAAAACGACCTGAACAAGGAGAAATATATGAATGTGCTGAGAGAACAAAAATCGGGTCGCGGTGTGAACCGTGGCTTTCGCATTAACAATAACACAATGTATTCGTATACGCAAATTAGAGATGGATTAAGTTATTTTTACCCCAAGAGAATTGTGAGTGCAGATGGTGTAAGCACTAAACCGTTAGATGTGTGATACGTTAATATGCTATTTAAGAAATTGATATGTGTTATTATGCTATAAATTGAAGTTAAGGTATTATGTAATCGATGGATGAGCGCTCTGTAAGAAATTGATGTTTAAATGCTGTGTGAGAAACTAAGAATAAAAACATCGTTATTTGCCTTGAATTAAACATGTCACCAGCTTATCGTTGGTTGAATAATCGTCGGTAAATACATCCAGCAACTTATTCCACGACATCGTCTCTTTAAATAACACAAACAATAAAGTCCACAAGTATTGGAATTGAAGTCTTGTAATGGCTTAGAATTATAAGTCCAGCTCACACAATGTTTGTTCATGTACTTCACAAATACGCTATGAATAGGAGGTAGTCCATAAGAATCAAAATATTCGCCTCGTTCATTATGATCAATGAAAATAGCGACCCAGTGCTTGCCTTTTTTGGAAGCGGGATCGGTGTTACAAACGAAGCCGCTGGGGTAGTTGACATGGCGGGGAAATTTATTCCGCGCAGACACTCCGCGCACAGTAGCTCGAGTGAAAGTGTCTTTTTGTAAGAGCTCGTGTAATTGCCTGGTATCCATTGTTAGGCAGCGTAATCAAACAGAACGTTACGGTTGCGGTCAATTTGAATCATATTTTCAAATTCGGCATACACAATGACATTAATGGTACGTTCTAGGGCCGTACCAAAACGCATTTCCAAGCGCACGTTTCCTTGTTTCAACAAATTAAAATGAGTGCTGCTATCAGCCAGGTCGGGGGTCAGATCAAAAGCGAATAGTGTGTAGCCGTTGGGATAATCGCTCCAACTAATGGCGTTGCCTTCGTCTTGGTAGAGTTGTCCAGTGCTAATGAATAAATTAGCATAACTGCGGGTGTATATATGATGATTGAAGTCGGGCTGTAATGGTTTTGCGGGCACTTGTTGCCCGTCAAAGTACAGAGCTAAAAATGTGAGGTCGTTATGCTTAAAGTTGAAGGGGTTCTGAGTGTAATCACCGTTGAACGCCCTATTATCAACACTTCCGACTACAATTCGTTTGGGTAACTGTCCCAAAAACAAATTTTCTTGATTGATCGTCATAGCTCCTTGAGATGCAGAAAACACTTTGTGTTCTATGCGTCTTATGGGGTATTTAGCTGGGCTTCGTTCTAAAGCCTTTATGTGGGCTAGTTGCACGGTGGGGTTCAACTTTATTTTGCGTACGAATAAGGTCACGGATTGCAGGACGATTTTAGGGGCAAATCCATCTGCAGGATTGGCCATAAGGGCAAAGCTGTCACCGCTGCGTACTAATCGCAACTTCAAATCCACACCGTTTAATAAATAGCGTTCTTGACTAAATAAATCAAAATGTAATTTGCCAATCATATCCACAATGCGACTCTCTTGAGCTCGTTTCTTTCTAGCTATCATCCCCTGGTTGTGAGTACCACCCACGGCGTCCATGTGTTTTTGGGTGTCTTTGTACCATAAACTAGCTGTTAACTGAGAGTTTTTGGCTTCCGAACCATAGCTCAATAGCGTTTCCATATAAGCGCGATACGGATAGGTGTTTGTGGAGGAGGAGACAAGTTTCTCGTTGAGAGAGACATCGACTTGGGAAAAGAGTGAGTGTAACCAGAGGTTAACGGGTGCTACAGCACTATCAGCCGCCAAGACCTCCCCATCCTTTTTCACCACTTTGGCATTCACTTGTAAATACGTGTCGTTCAGATCGATATAATCATCACCCGACCCACTGATGTAGAATTTGACTGGACCCGAACCTAAAGCAGCTACCGGATGGAATCCGATCCACGATCCATGATCGACACTGCTTTGAGTTGGGGAATCGAAAATAGGTCTAATTCACTTTTGACACAGGGACAAGATTGGGGGTGTACCAGTGCCATGATCTAACCGAAAATATCTTTTGGCAACCTCCGAGTTGTTCCACGGCGACGGCGTGAACTACTGTTCCTACCTCATGCGAGTCGTTTTATAGAGAATGGTGGTCGACGACGCGATTGTTTGGGTGGAACTATTTGATCGAACACTTCCTCTCCAATTTGTAACAATCGTTTCTTAGCCGACTGTTTCAGAGACTTCCCTCCCAACAAATCTCCAACCACCCTCACTCCTGTTTTCAAGGCGTGTTTTTTAACGACAGGTAAAACTTTTCGAACAAGCGGTAACACTATTTTAGCCAGACCACCAACCACATTACCAAGGCCATGTCGACGCTGACTTCTGGCACCGGAAAACACGGGGAGCCCTCCACCCGCTTGGTTCAGGTAATACGGGGTGTAAATATCAGCCATGGTTTTCAAAATATAGCTTTCTTGATTTTACGTAAAATGTAACGTCACTGTCACTTTACCAGATTCGAATGGAATGGGTCGACCCGCGTCATCTCTTATATCGATTTCTATAGTAGAAAAAGTCTTGGTGGCTATCAGGTAATAAAATATCTTTTTATACGTGGAGTTGATCAACTGCCCGCGACGATCGTGATCGATTGGAATAATACGCAGAAGGGGAACCACGGTGTCTCCTACCACCTGAGCTTCGATGAGATTACACTAGACATAGAGTCCGTACAATTCTCGATCAGGGTCAACAATGTGCTGACCGACTTGACTGTCCCCATTTCAAAACCGAGTCTTTGACGCAACCCCTCGTCCATGTAAACTACAACTGACTCATTGTCTAGGGTCATAGTTGCTGTCTGTTGTGTTCGATTGTAGGTGAGAAGCACTCGCTCCTCATTTTGCTCCTTTAACTTGGATGCAAAGGCTTCTATCAACGATCCGGTCGTATAAAAACCAGGGATAATGTGAAAATATTTGGGACGGGCCTCTGCAAATTCACTCACAATGTCATATCGCTCACTGCAACAGATATCCAGGGGGAAAATGAGCGCACCAGCCACGCGATCCATGACGACCAACCCCTCGTCCTCAGTAACATTGTACCACGTGTAAGGGTACTGAATTTCCGCTAATCCCACTTCCCAAGCCCCTTCCAACTGTACAGCTTTGGGGAGTCGAGTTAAGTAACGTGTCAACGTGTTGTTGGGGTGATAATTCATTGAACTGATGGAAGGTAGGGTCAGAAAGAAACTCATGATGGTGATGCCATGAGACTCAAATTAAGTTCTTCTTGGTTTCACGGAAATGTAAAGTCACCATCACATGTCCGTCTTCGAATGCCACGGACTGACCCGTGTCGTCTCTTATATCAATTTCTATGGTACAAAAGATTTTGGTGCCCACAGGGTAATAAAATATCTGTTCGTATATCTGGGTCACCATTTTGTGCACCCGGTCGTAGTCCACAGGAACTGAGCGTAGCAAGGGGCCCATCGTGTCACCGACCACTTGTGATTCAATTATACTACAATAAACGTACAGTGCGTACAACCCTCGAAATACATTAGGCTTGTAATCAGTTTGAGAATCGTAAAGCGAAAGACATTCCTCACACTGCAAAATTTGACGAAGGCCTTCGGTCATGACAACTTGAAGTTTGGGGTCGGTTATTTTTACATTCACGGTCTGTATGTGGGAATTGAATTGAAATCGAACAACACCTCTGAGATGCGATTTGCGGATGTGCATATTGAGCGCGTCTATCAATTGATCAGCACTGTAGGAACCGGGGGTCAGGCGAACAACCAAGGACTCGACCAAAGGATCCCCTTCCAAGTGTCTGTCTATCGTATGGTACCCGGCTCGTTCATCCTCTATTACAAAACCCACGTTCTCCCCGATGTTGTACCAGGAAACAGGGTACTGAATTTCTGCTCATCCCACCTCCAAATTACCTTTTAATTGTATGGGTTTAGGCAATTGAGTAAAGAAACGTGTCAGCGTGTTGTTGGGGTGATAATTCATTGAACTGTTGGAAGGCAGGGTCAGAAAGAAACTCATGACGTTGCTTTACGTTTCAAAGTGGGGTTGGGAAGAATGTACCCTAAGCTACTGCTTAACAGAGCAGTCCACAAATTACTATCTCCTTTACCCGCCGATAGATTGTAGATGCTGACGATGATTACGGTATATAAAATGAGGATTTGTGAGAAAAACACGATTTCGGCTTTCGGAATATCCCGACCAAATATGGTCCACAACCGATCACTTCTCTGATCTTCCATCCTAATGAAGCTTTTGTTCCAGATCTCAGTTTTTATACAGCTCCACACCACTGAACCAACTATTAAAACTGGCAGGGTAGCCAAACCACTTGACAAAGTATTGTTTTTGTCCTTTCCGTTTACGATCTTTGATAATTTTTTCAACCCAATACCATGCTTTGTCATTCACTTTCTGTAATTCTTCCGGTAAAATGTTCCCTCTAACACTTCGTCATTATCATCCTTTATCGTATACACATTAGGGGAGCCTAAGTGAACGCTCTCCACCCGAAACAACTCCTCACTCCAATTGGAAGTGTAACCTTTTTTAAATTTACCCCGTGCTTGACTGATGCGGACACGATCCCCGATATCATACCGAGGTCGTTTAACCCCATCAGACCGTTCCCCATATATTGTCATCCACGTGTCTTCTTGATTACGCAACAAGACCGATATCGGGGTGCGCTTGATGCTGCGGTGATAGCTGAGGTTGTATCCTTTCACCAGCGAAGCCAGAACCGGTAGATAAACACTGGTGTTGTGTTTGGTAAAATAACGCCACATTTTAGTTTTTAACGTACGATTAAACCGCTCGACTATGCTAGCTTTGGTTTCTTCGTTGTGGGTGGTGAAAAAGCGAATCCCCTGCTGCTTAAGAAATGTCTGAAATTTACGGTTTATAAATTCTCCACCCTTATCGGTCTGTAAACACAGGGGCTTCCGTCCTTGTTTTAATATACTCTCAAAGGCTCGAATCAAACTGTCTCCCGTTTTATTTTTTAGTGGTATCACCCACGCATATTTCGAGAATACATGATACAGGTCAAGAGAAATTTCATGTCTTGGTTCTGTTTGGCTAAGCGAGCTATGTCCACTAAATCGGCTTGCCATTGATGGTCAATCCCCCCGACTATGACACGTCGTCTTCAAAATCGACGACGGATCGGTTTATGTAATGTATAGGCATCTTGCTCGCCCAACCATTGTCTGACTGCCTTTGTTTTGAGTTTCTTAGCTCTAACCAATGGCTGCACCCCTCCATACGCGGCCGGTGCCTCAGGGTCGAAATACACACTTAACTTCTCCATGAATTTTGTGTTACAGGCTCCTCCTCACCAGGTCTTTTATCTATTTGCATCGCACCCTGTCGGATATAGTTCCATCGATCGATCGGGGTGACCTACTAAATCTTGGGGAATGTTGGAGTCTCGCAACGCTTCGGCAAATCTTTTCCAACCCTCTGGTTCAAAGCGTTTATGTCGTCTCAACACATCGTTAACTAAATCCGCCACGTTGGTTCCACTAACAGCTTGTCCTTTAATCGTTAATTCCCCTCGTTCATTCCAACCCAAGTCTGGGTTTTTTCGAAGGCGTTCTAATAACAAACGCCCTTTTTTCTGAAATTTATCAGGGATGGTTTCTACAACTTCCGCAATAGACACATCTTCTTGTTTGGGTGTGTGGGGCGGGGTATTAGCTAAGGTCGTGAGAGGTGTCGGGGTTCTGTGCTGGCGGTAATACTTGCGGTGTTTTGTTAAAATCTGGTTATAAGATTCTACTTTAGCCTCCTCCGATAAATCACTACGATTCAGGACATCCCTCATCTCAGCATCCAAGTTGGATAACACGTCGACAGTGGGAGCTTGATCATAACGTGTACTTGACAACAACCAGGGATCAACCAACATCATTTTCTTAGCCATAATTAACCGAACAGTTTGCCCAACAACGGACCAGCGATACCTAAAATAGGTCCTAATAACGCCGGGAGAAAACCGCCGGTTTGTAATACTCTTTTCTTTTTCTTCACGTTAGTTTTAGGTGAGATCAAAGTGCGCAGACCTTGTTTGTGTCGGGTTAATTTACGCTTCTGAACTGAAGTCAAGGATACGTTTTAAAACATTGAGGGCACATTCAGATAGACAATCCATCGATTCTTTGTCAGCCGTGTGAATCAAAGCCCTATTGACAGAGGGTTTGGCTTTAGCCATTACTCGTAATGTATCAGCGTGTTTTCTGAGACGCTCTGCCATGGTCTATGTCTAACGATAAGATAAGAATGGCGGTCGCCCGATGATCGACGGTATTTATTTCTGTAGGTATACAACTTGATTGGGTCGTAGTATGTCAGTTCGTAACCGTAAGTGATCTGGCGTTTCTTGCTTCAAATCGATCAACAAATAACCGTGGGGTTGTGAAGTAGCATCCGAAAAGGCTTCTTGTACATACTTGATGTTTCGCGGGTACATTTGTTTGGCTAAATGCATGATTTGCAAGGGTTTGCTTGATTTGCAAGGGTTCTTAAATACAACTAAATAATGAGTGTTCAAACTGATTGTTCGATGTTCTTTATTCTTTCCGAATAAATTTTGTACTAAATACAACACGCTAAGATTGCCATGGTGACTCCCTTTGGTGAATAGGCGAGTGACGCGTTCGTCAGTTTCTTGCATCAAATCATCGATGATCAACAAGGTTCTTTGTTGGGGGTCTGTCTCAAAATTCAACCCCTCTACAAATTCCACGTGAGGTAGTTGAGTGTACATTGCTTGCCACTCTCCGAAACACCACACGATTCGGTCGGGTGGTGGCTCAATGTGACTACCTTTGATTAACTCACTCACAAAGTAAGTTTTTCCACAGCCGCTCGGACCAGCCATCACGCAACTAAAGGGGTGTTTTAAGGCTCGATCCATTCTCATACTAAGTTATCATTCACAGTTCCCTGCTCTTTTTATAGATAGGATAGATAGATAGTGTCGTGATAAGTAGAACTCAAAAAGAAATTCAACTCAAGTACATTATTACCATTTTATTCAATCACCAATCATATATATTCATGCGTCTAATAATTTTGTTATATTTACAGTCATACGGTTCCCCCATTAAGACTTTAGACCAGTGTTCGGCGAGAACACAAAAACCTAACATATTACGCCGATATTCTCTAGAGAGCCAAAGGCATAGTTCAGTCATATTGTGTTGCTCACACAACAAGCGCCATAATAAAGTGACGTGATTTTCATCCACCTTATCCAAGGCTCTTCCAACGCAATGTGAATACATTTTTTGTTGGTTCTCGGCTTGACATACCCCGTTCCACATTCTTCGCATGGTTCTTGAGCAATGTCAGATAGCATCGGCTTCATCAAACCACTGTAAAGGCTGATTATCATATCCCACCCATCGTGCGACGTTCCTTGGTCATCCATCTTTTGTCTGCAGGCTGTTAGTTCTTCGTAAGCTTTTATGAGCTGCACCAATTGAAACTATCAAAGCGCATGGTCACGCTGTCACAGGTAATTTCAATATAGGGGACTGGGGCTTTCACTCGACCAATCGCATTGTCAAACACTGTGACCTCCATATCGACGTCTGATTGGCCAGCTTCCACGTCAATCAACGATACGGTGAGCGATGTAAGAGCCGTCCCGCTTCTGAGAAAGGCATTTGAGGGTAATTTTATTTTATGTCCGCTCCATCGATCGCGAATGCGTAAATCATTGATCAAATCATCTGGGTTACTAAACCACTGTGTGATTTGAAAGCGACCACTACGGCGACTGGTATACAACGGTCCATCAATGTAATCATACTCCTCGCTGTTCTCCTCACCCATTCTGAATGAAACAAAAATCGGTCGGTGTTCGCTTATTTATCCCCTGATCGAGCTAATGTCAGCGCTTTTTTCATGATCACGTGATGAATTAATTTCAGATCCGGTAAATCACACGCACACCAGGTTGTGGGGTTCTTCGAGCGTGGAAATTAAGCTTTCCAATTACGTCACAACTTTCCTCTGCTTTGTTGTGCCTGTTGTTTTCCTTAAGTTTCGATTGTATATGTAGAGCTTATAATTACAGTGATATTTCAAGTGTTGGGTCAAAAGCGCCTTCGTTACAAACCCACATTGACACAGAGGACAACGCCGTAACCTCAGGGTTCCGTGTTTACCCTGAGCAGGTGTCTTGGGTCTATATGGTTGTTGGGTCTCAGCGACTCTCTGACATTCGTCACATTCTACACAAGTATCCATGTCGTCGCTTTAAAGATTCAAACTCTACTGCCAGTAAACTTGTTGTTAACGGATATTTATAATTAGATATTTATAATTACTTCAATCCATCTCATCTTCGGGTACGAACACAGTTAACTGACGATCCATTAAACACTCTCTAGCTTCGATTGCTTTACTAAGCGCCGTATCAAAATCGTAACCTTGCGCCATCAAGCACTGTTGATTTATACTAATTTGTCTATAGATCTTATTGTCTCTCAGTTCTCGAGTTAGTTGTGCATGCATCTGTAACTTGTCTTTTAAAACAGACCACCTGCTATATGCATCCATCATGTTGATGTCATTCTCAGACTATATGAGCCATAAATGACCACCCAGCAAATTTTAACTCTTTATAACATACATTCAAAATAAAAAACACAGTCCTGTATTTTCACTCATTTATTACACAATCTGTTAATTATACGTATTTCAATATCTGATTTCACCGACTCCAACCAATCTTTCCTATAGTCCACACACAACCATTTGCTACGTTCCAACCACAAGGGACAGGGGTCGATTAAAGCTATACTTAATTCCCATAAACTTGATACATATTGTTCGTCAACACGTTCGAGAGCATCCGCCATACACATCCGAACTTGTTCTTCAGGTTCTGCCATCAAACAAAGATTATGCTGTCGCTGACTCGGGTGGTCGATCTGACATCCGTGGCATTTTTCTGGTATAAGAGTTTCTATTAAATCGACAAGCGTGTCTGTGTACACCACCGTGAGATATTCCTTCATTAATTTTCCTCTCGTCACATGGGTTCCGTAGAGCTGTTTTAACTCCTCCCACGCTTCTACAAACATATACCACGAGTAACCGTCCATTCGCATTGTCACGTGACTCTTCTTTATCAACACCATAGGGACCGGATTTCGTACGCTCATCGTCACGTCTGGACCAACAGAGACTTTGACACGACTCTCCTCTCCCGCTTCTATCTGTTTCAAAGTTTCTGTGACAGCAGCTATTTCGTAACCACAGTCCAACACACAGTACATCCCCAACTCTATGTGGCATTTCATGAAATTATTTTTCAAAAACACTACATCTTTATTCCAAACCACTATCGAATACTGTGCAAAGTATCGTGTGTATAGAGGTTTCACTTGCTCAGATTCAATCTGTTCCACGGCTTTTAACAAGTCGGCGTCGCTCATCTGTCTACTGTGTTTGCTCACATCATTGAAAGCTTCTAGCTCTCTCTTCTCAGCCATGGTTATAACTGAACTCAAATCATCCTAGCCTGTTTATATACACCCTCATCACTTCACTTAGCTTAGCTCAGCAAACCATGACGATATATCCGAAGACATAGTGAAATCACTTTCCAAAAATAGAATGACCTCATCCCAAATAGCGCGCCTCCATGAGGTCGAAGGTCACCAAAACAATAAACAACTCAGGACATAGCCCCCAAATGAACTCACTCGAATACCGTACATTGCGTGAGGCTCCTAAGGTCACCAAAAGGTGAAAGAAATATCCGGAAGCGATCGTCAGCGAAAAATATATTACGCAATCCACTTCGTCCATCGTTCGACGTCAAAAATGGGGTGCGAAGGGGTACCTATATCACTACTCGTCATATTTTGTACAATTATCAATTTCAGGTTTACCGTTAATGTGACGGGTTTTTCTAATAAGTATGTTCAGGCAACCATAATCGATGCAATGCGGCCGTGATACTCCTCCTTGCGTGCCAGGTCACTGTTCGACTAGCAATTGCATTCAGCGCCTTGCAGCAGCAGCAGAAGCCCTCACTTCCACTCTTGTAGGTCATTAATAATGCAGAGCCGTATATCACATCAGTGTCATGGTGGCTTAACAAACCCCTAAGGGCGCTAAATAATCCATCGCAGTAAAACTGATTTGACAAAAAATTGCAGCCTGCCAGGGTGGCGCATCAATCTTCGTGATAGGTTTATACCTTGGTCAAGGGTTATAGAGTCTTAAAAAGCAAGTGCTTTACTGGTATAAAATTCCCGAATTCGTCGGTTGTTGTTGTATGAGAAATAAATATATTTGATCTACCAATCAGGCATGAGTAGCTCACCAAATCCACTGCAAAATAAGTATCAATATATAACAAATTGATTACCTATATGTTCACATATATATATACCTAACAACAAATATTATGTATCTAATCCATGATGACCGAAAATGATTTAAAAATTTCCGTATTCGGCAAATGTTCGAAAATGTATATGGGCACGAAAGGTTGGATTTATAAGTATAATTTAGTGTCTTGACCTTTCGTGGTCGACCTTTCGAGGACCAAAAGTATATAACAGGAATAAAAAGTGACAATTTTTTTTAAACACATGTATATATATATATATATAATATATATATATATATATATATATATATATATGTATGTATATATATATATATATATATATATATATATATATATATATATATATATATATATATAACAAATTGATTACCTATATGCTAATATATATGAACATATATATATATATATATTTATATATATTTATATATATATATATATGAATATTTATATATTTATATATATATATTCACATATATATATATGTATATATATATATATCTATGTATATATATATATACACACACACACACATATATATATATATATATATATATATATATATATATATATATATATATGGTGTGTGTGTGTGTGTGTGTGTGTGTGTGTGTGTGTGTGTATATATATATATATATATAAACCGTCCATGTTGTTTTTCAATTTTACATTTGTCATTTTTTCATGTCAAGTCAACTATTATATCATCACACTGTCTATGGCTCGGTTCTTTTTTTTACAAATGAATTTGTCAATTTAAAACACTTTCGCCAGATGAAAAGCAGGCATTTCGTTTTCATTCAGCCCACAAAGCTGTCATGAGCCGCTTACGATGACGAGCTACTGAGCTGCAGGGCCTGGTAACATGATATGCACAACTCGCTGACAGATTAAATAAGGCCGTTGTTTGTCATCACATTGCCTTCCAAATTAAATAGATGGCCCACATACCAACAGCACCTTTAGGCCATTATTGATATTCGACCATATTATACAATCATGGACAATGGCCAAATACAATGGATAAGATGTCTACCTACCGACGACATATATACCGCATAAATCGCTGTGCTGCCGGGCGATGTTTTAACAATGTACATCAGTGTTAAAGTTATATATTGCCTCACATTTATCAAATTTCCTTTTTGATGTAGGCCCTGCTGCTCGCCTTAATCAATGCCTACTTAAACCATTACAGCAGAAACTCCAGAATTTCTGAAAACTATTAAATAATGCAAAAATTACATTATCATTGCGATTTGATTTGCTGCACCAAGTACTCATCTTAACTCCGAGTTAATTGAGCAGCCATTAATGCTAAACGCATGCATGCCATAATGTAAATACATGTGGACATTATATATAGCACATTAAACATTTCCTAGACTTTTGGCGGATTTAACTCGAAAGAACCGTTATTGTATCAGTTGAAAAAATAACGATAACAAATACAAACATGCATTGCATGGAATAATTAAGTGCGTGATGTAAATCATTAAAGGCATTGGTATGTAATTACAATATAAGCAAATATGTCCGATTTATATTTCACGTTTAAGCTATTTAATTCATGGATGAGTAGGATTGCAAGTTTCAGTCAACATTGTTATCTACTTGCACAACAATCTAAAGGTGACAGGTCACTGACAGCGGCCTGCATTTGAATACATATAAGTCAATAGGTACAAAGGAGAAGGTCTCACAAGCTAATTACAACTGAAAATAACCAGCAAGTCGGTCATCACAATTTCCTAATGTGTGCCACAGGCGTATTGAATGGAACGCCCAGCATCACAGGCATATCTGTCACACCAAATACGGTCGATAATAGCTCTTGATAATGATCGCCAAGACACTTTTGAAATATTGCTCTCTCCATTTTATGCTATGCAGGAATTTGACAGTCCGTTGTAATTACATGCGGTGCAATAGACGACAATCATCTTATACCAACCAACAAACAGTATGGAATAGCCACACATTGTTCACGAATCATGTGCTACACAATGCTTGCTTTGTCATTATTTCATATACATTTAAGATTAGTTACTACAGTGTTCCTTCTCGGGGATGAGGTCCTTAGCACGTGAGGATTAGAAGCGCTAGCGGAATTCGTATGATGGTTGCATACGGCACAATATTTAGTCTTTATTACAGAAGCAGCATTGACAAGAAATATAATATATTCGCCTTTTAAAATTGTTCCTCCTGCAGGAAGTTCGCGGCATTTTCCGATACCATTCATAACGGGGCATTGCATTAAATGTGGAGATGCAATTTGCGTGTGTGTCATCCGGTATTGATTCTTCTAATGCTCCTGACACTTGGCTAAGCCACTTAATGATAAATGGGTGCCCAAAAAGATATCATGTCATTGTATTCAAACCTGCATTGCGACATTTATACTTGCATTATACCAAGTTTATCTCATTTTGGCCTGTACATTTATCAGTCATATATTAATACGGTGATTCAAAAGCCAAACTGCATTCCTCCTAGACGCAATAAGTACATTTTCAGATGTTACTTATCAGATGTTACTTATGCTTGGGTCATGGGTAATATTGTCATTCATTTTATGACGGACTGATACCTTTGATTTCTTAAAAACAGTAACCTATAAAGATCGCTCCATTCGATAAACATATGAAACAACACAAAATTCAGTTCATGTCTTAACACATGATCTCTGAACCGCCTAGGTGAAGGAATATATTAAGTGACGCGAGGTTGCATCCACATGTCCATATATGCACAATCGAAGCGCTTTGACTACACCTGCGAATTCGATTCCCTTGGTAATTGCAACGATTATTTTGTGCCCCAATTCCAAACACCTCATGCGTGTTCCTTACAGACATTTGTGTTTCACAGAGAGCATCATTGCATTCATTTTACACCCTAATGTGAATAATGCCTTTAGCAATACGCTTGCAAAATGGGCATTTTATAGCATGTCTTTTAAAACCACCATTTCTCTGAGATTATCTGTGGCCATGGCTTCTTTCAATTTAACTTTGCTAGGAGAAATCCTGATAATGTGACATTTGTCAAATCGGACGTACATAGCCGACCTTTGAGTACTAATTCCAGGTAAACCTGCTAACTTGGAAAATTAAATAATGGAGAGAGCGATGGCTGTCAGCAGGATGGAAGATTTGTCTCTCTAAAAGAGGGGTAAAGGAACTTGACATGTCACCTTCACCTTCCAATAAGGCGCGTCTTAGCTTTAAATAATAAATGCTCATTATATTGCTATGGCAATATAAATTCACAACTTTATAAAACACCTTTTGTCACATTTGCACCTGCTTCCATACACACTGTTGTATTCAGCTTTTGTTTGTGGTCCATTGTCTACGAGTGTCATCATTTTCACGAGACACATATTATCTCTGCTTAGGGGCGTTCACAGTATTAACAAAACAATCAAGAGCGAACAGAGACAAAAATAGTCTTGGTGGCAGAGTGTCCCGTTTATGTGAAGATTTGTAGACAAGTTGTAAGACATCGCAGCTGATCGGTCAAGTCATAGTTATTTATGGGGCTCAATATAACGCGTCTTTTAAGTTGTTTGTCACACCATGGCGTCGATTTGCAGAAGGCTGTTTCAATAGGCCAAGTCGATGGCAGTTTCCTGGAATCTGATCGATTCCTCTTTTTACCTGGTTGCAAAGTAGCTGTGATTCTCAAAATAAGTGACACTTGTGGAGTCAGTGCAGAATCACAAAGGGCCTGTCATTAAGTAAGCCAATATTCTGCTTCTTGACACTTTATCAAAGAGATTATAGCTACGCTAAGAGGTTCACTTCGAGCGTTTCTGCGGTGATCGCTTCCCTAATTATAATACATTGCAATCGTTAGGTGGCGCTACCGCGATATAAACAAAAGCACATGGGAATACTGGGCTGACGTCACTGTGATCGATGAGAGCGGGAAAATATAGATCCGTAGTGCCTTTCAGTTGGCAAAACAGGTCGCCCAATAGGCTTAAAAATAGGGAAGATAACAAGTACAATGTTTAATAAATATAAGCTGGATGAATTGGCCGGTCTATGGTAGACCTATCGAAAACAGTTCGCCTTTCAAAGCGTACGCGCTGTTTACTGTCATCGAACTTTACGTCCGCGCTGTACATGGTGATATTACATTGTCACCAATCGTCATGAGCGATTGAATTGGCATGGTGTAGCCATTAACATGTTTGGGCCCATCAGGGCCATGCGAAGGTCACGAGTATCCGGTCAAATAGTGATTTTTATATTATTTAGGTGTTGAAAGGTCGTTACATTGCTTGTACCTGAGACAACGACGCGTGCGGGTTTCACGGTACATATGCCCTCCATCATCAGCAACGTGCGACTTATTCTTTAATTATCTTTATACATCTGGCAGCTATTGGTAAGTCAGAACATTGATAAATAGGAGTCACAGCGACTTTGCTTTGCTCGCGTCTGAATGGGCAGGCTAGGTACTTTATTTCTCTGGGTGTAGAAATGTTCCGCATTTTTTCCCCATGGAGGCTTACCCATTCACTTTTTTGGGCTGCCAATCCTCCATCCTGACAGTGATGATGAATGTTAATATTTCTCTATATTTTCACACCAGAAGAAGAAAATTTAATTCGTTCTTTGCCTAATAATAAGGAACATTAATGTAGAACAACACCATTACAGTGGGGTAAGCTTTGTATGGAAGAGTGAAATACAATAGAAATCAATTGTACATGGTTTATTTGCATAATCTTCATATGGTTTTGTATCCATTTAAAAAGTACAGCAATAGTCGGTGACTCATCAATTTATTATTGAACAAAACAATAAACAATTAAATATACAATATAACATTACCATACAAAAAACAGTGATTACATGGATGGTACCGGAAAACATTCATGTATTTAAATAAATTATCAAACATGTGAAAACTTCATGGTTTTTCTATTTCTCCTGTCTTTTTGTACATACAACTTTCGGTTTGCTTCTTTCAAAGTGTGATAAAATCGTACATTGACCATTACAGATTCAACAACAACATGGCATTTGCATATTTCACAACTTAATTCATCAAGAATAGCATTTTTCACCAAAAGGAATTGACCAATGCATCTTTCACTTGGTTAGAATAAAAAACATTGTCTATAAGCAATCTGTAGTCTTTTTCAAGCCCACAGATTACGTCTACCAACAACTTGCTGGGAACAATCAGGCCCTCTTTTGCTTCTGCATAATTTTAACACCCAAAAAATTGATAAGCAGGGTCATTCAAATCAGTTACTGATTTTTACCCTACACGTGTTGCACAGCTTCTCGCGTATTTTACGAACAATATAACCTCCAATGTAAGCGAGGACATTGACCTCCTGGTGTGAGAGGTCATCCTGGTGGTCTGCCATGGTTGGGATACTGGCAGTGTTTATTATGGCCTTGATGCCAGGTGGCAACTCATATATTTCAACTGTCCATGCTGTTACTGGAACAGTGTATGGAGCTGCTGTTCGCTATAGCACCGTAATAAATAACCCATTAAGTACCAACAATAGTCAAAAGCAGTAAATTTACATGTTTATGATATAAAATGTTCCGCATTTTCTCCCCATGGAGGCTTACCCATTCACTTTTTTGGGCTGCCAATCCTCCATCCTGACAGTGATGATGAATGTTAATATTTCTCTATATTTTCACACCAGAAGAAGAAAATTTAATTCGTTCTTTGCCTAATAATAAGGAACATTAATGTAGAACAACACCATTACAGTGGGGTAAGCTTTGTATGGAAGAGTGAAATACAATAGAAATCAATTGTACATGGTTTATTTGCATAATCTTCATATGGTTTGTATCCATTTAAAAAGTACAGCAATAGTCGGTGACTCATCAATTATTATTGAACAAAACAATAAACAATTAAATATACAATATAACATTACCATACAAACAGTGATTACATGGATGGTACCGGAAACATTCATGTATTTAAATAAATTATCAAACATGTGAAAACTTCATGGTTTTTCTATTTCTCCTGTCTTTTTGTACATACAACTTTCGGTTTGCTTCTTTCAAAGTGTGATAAAATCGTACATTGACCATTACAGATTCAACAACAACATGGCATTTGCATATTTCACAACTTAATTCATCAAGAATAGCATTTTTCACCAAGGAATTGACCAATGCATCTTTCACTTGGTTAGAATAAAAAACATTGTCTATAAGCAATCTGTAGTCTTTTTCAAGCCCACAGATTACGTCTACCAACAACTTGCTGGGAACAATCAGGCCCTCTTTTGCTTCTGCATAATTTTTACACCCAAAAAATTGATAAGCAGGGTCATTCAAATCAGTTACTGATTTTTACCCTACACGTGTTGCACAGCTTCTCGCGTATTTTACAAACAATATAACCTCCAATGTAAGCGAGGACATTGACCTCCTGGTGTGAGAGGTCATCCTGGTGGTCTGCCATGGTTGGGATACTGGCAGTGTTTATTATGGCCTTGATGCCAGGTGGCAACTCATATATTTCAACTGTCCATGCTGTTACTGGAACAGTGTATGGAGCTGCTGTTCGCCATAGCACCGTAATAAATAACCCATTAAGTACCAACAATAGTCAAAAGCAGTAAATTTACATGTTTATGATATAAAATTGATCTCTGCCTTACCTTATTCAGAGAAAGCAAAAATACATCTACATCCTCTGCGCAATTAGACAGTCGTCCTAGTGCCATCACAGAATCCACTATGACCTGTTACCAGAAGGGAAATGTCTGATTATGCCATCAATCTTCCATTTGCCATCCCTTCAGCATTTACATAAATTTAGGTAAATTTATATCTATAGTGTTAGGGCAGTGCAAAGAATTATACCTGGCGGCATGCTCCTCTGAATTGCTCACTGTCTGGATCATCCCTTGAGCCACCTTTCGCACGAATAATTGGAAAAAGGTTTTACAGGCAATCCTGGTTGATTCATGCTGTGAGTAAGAATGGAATATCAGACTCTTCTTCCTGCACTGACTGCCAAAGTCCTAAAAGGGCGTTTATAGACAGCACCCACCCTCGAAAACATGCAGGGCGGCGAGTTCCTGTACATTGATAACTTGATTTCATATAAATATATATATATATATATATATATATATATATATATATATATATATATATATATATATATATATATATATATATATATATATATATATATATATATATATATATATATATATATATATATATATATATATCTATATATATATATATATAGTTTATATGTAAATCTTGAGGGCTGATGACTTATTGTTAAATGTATTCCTACCTCGTGTCTTAATTCCTTGAAGCCATTGGCAAGTTTCAACCAGGAACTCTTTGTGACCAGAGGTATTGGAAAATGCGTGTCTCATTTTTGATGTACTGGAGATACATCTACTATTAAAAGTATTGAAAAGTTGCTCAAATGTTTCAAGAAAAGTTGCGGTGTGATAAGCATCAGCATCCATAGCTCCCCAATCTGACATTGCCACTATGCCAGAAGCAACTGTATGGCTGATGACTTGAGCAGCCAAGTTTACTCGGAGGGTGGAAAAGGGTGGCAAATCAATGTGTTTTTGTGTTAGTTTAGGGGCAAGTTTGACCATCTTACTGGAATCATTTTCATAGAATTCTTCTATATATGCCCATGAGACAACATGATTATCAACAATAAAATCATGTTTTTTCAAGTTTTTACGAATATTTTTCAGTAGGTGTGGTGGATTATAGAATGCAAAAATTTCATGGTCTCCAACTGAGAAATATGGTTTCTGAATTGAAACCTTTAGCTGCTTCTCCAGGAGATTAACATTGTTGGAGCCCTGGTCTCCACAACATGCATGCCAATTACTGTCAATTTTCTAATTGACTCGAGGAGCAATGGCTTCATTTGAGCCCCGGTCATTGGTCCACTGCTAAGAAAATAACCAATGGGTTGCTTTCATAGCTCAAACAATCGGCTTAACAAGCGGTAAGTCTTGCCATGAAAACTAGGGCATGGTTGGCAAATTGTTTGTTGTTGCAGTATGCAAATCCCTCTACTAAATCATGACTTGCATCATATAAAGGCCTTCTTTTATAGAAATCTCATCGAACACAATGCTTACATGTCTGCCCTTATGCAGACATAACTGACTCTAACATTGGACAAATGTTAACTGATTTAGTTTGTCAATGGCTTAACAAATAATGGTGAGAATTTCAGTAGAAAGATTATTCGTTAAGATGTAAATCATATATGAGATGATAAAAAGATCATAGTTATGTTTCTGCATTTACCTTCACACTTGACTTTGGTCGATAAGACAGAATCACTTTTCTCAGTAGGTAGTGGTCGCTTACGACTGAAGGAATGGTATTCCAAACCAGGGAATTTTAGTTTTGGTTCATGAATTGATTATTTTCAAAATGTTCACTACACAGTACACAGTTTCTGTGCAAGGAATCAGACTGTCTAAGGAGGAAGTCAGCACGTCTGGTACTTTGTACCCATTTCATACATCTGAAATAAGGATTCAAGGATTGGGGAAACACAGTAGCACAGTGATAACAATGATTCATTCATAAACATCTTTCACCTTTCTCACCATCAGCACACACTTAAACAAGTTCAGATAAACACACAGATATGCTTTGGACATACATGAAACAATCATTGTAATTAGCACTCACTGTTTAGTTAGTGTTTATGTGCAAGTTGCTCCAGTAATGGTGCAGTTTGCTTATTTCAATATGGCCCAGTGATACATATCCAAAAGCCATGAGGTTTTTGCAGTGAACTGAAATTCATGTGTGAAACAATTCATCATGCCAAAACCCACAGTCATGGATAAAGTGACCACACGCTGCACCCTACACCTTACTTATAAGTATCTACAAGTGAGGTCATTTACTGAGCCTCAAATCTGAAATTTTATGCACTTAAATATTTAACATGCCATATTCTGTAGCAAAATTGTTAAAAGTATTAACATTATAAGATTCAGAAATTGATTAATATCAGTTAGTTAATTCATATGCATTACAAATATGTGCAAAAACCCACAAGAAAATAAACACAAGCTAGATATCTTATTCAACGTTAAAGTAATAAAAATAATAGTTTACTGTATAATAAAGTTCATTATTTTGTGATTAATTATATCCAAACATCAATACTTAACAAGGCATTGATATGAGCTTTGTTGATCACTTGATGTCTTTATGCTTACCGTTCCTTCTCTCTAGGAAATCTAAAAAAAGAAAGGTCACGTCTTGTCCGTCTACAATCGTGGCAGTTAGTTGCAGCACAATATTGCCCATTCGATAGTGACATCCACAAGCTGGGCTGGGCAATGCTTGCTTACGTTCGAGTCAATCGTTACACTTTAGGCTTAACGTATCCCCCTGCCGACCCCACGGACTCAAGTAGTTGCACTGACTCACCTAAGTAAATAACAAGGCTATGTATATATATTCACATACGGAAAGTACACTTATACGACACATAAAAAGCTACAACACAATTTAACTCACACTGGTTACGAGAAGAAGTTCACCGACATTAAATATGTTCGCAGTTGAGCCAAAATATTGGACAGCGTTATATCGCCCACGATGTTGACACTTCAAGTTATGCGGGACGAAGAACGCTCTCTACGACAGGTGGCGTGATCACAGAATTTCGCGGGCGGAGCTATAAACTCATTGACTTTATTGCGACTTATCAAGTGGCCACTTTACCCTAACACTTGGCAACCTCAAGCAATTGACTAAGATATATTGGAGTGGGTATTTCACACGAACCCTCCCGCCCTGCCATGTTGACTTCGGTTGCTACCTTCTTATGGCAGATCTTTCACTAAGACAGACGCGCGGAGTGATCACCTTCGTTTTTTTAAAGCATGCATTGTCAACAATTGTTTTATTACTGATCGATTCAGGTATTCTTGGACAGTGACGCCACTGCTCAATGAAGATGACGAAAAGCGCCACTTAAAATCACTTTGTCTCCAGATAATGTGCTGCTGACAATAACGCGTGACTATTCATAAATCAACCATGCCATGTTCATACCAATGGTGTCGTTTTGAGTGGAAGCTATACAATGCGATTATGACTGCAACAACTATTTGTTAGGTGCAGATCAATTGGAACATATTTGGCCATTTAGCAGCGGCTGGTCAATAAACTATAACAAACATAAAATTATCAAGTTTACTGGATATTTTAAATAAATTATATTCATATTGTGTATCGCCATGCAACCATTTAGTATGACGTAAAGGTAAAAGAATATTGTGCTCGATTTGAAGAATACGTGGGAGGCCCGTACCTAGGATTTTTGGGTTTTGAATGAGGTGCGGAATCCGAATTTTACATGGGCCGAAACAGGAGCAATAAGGGGATGACTGTGCTTTACTCATGTGCTTGTAAATATACACAAATCTAAAACTGAAGTTATTGATATCAATTTTTCTAATATATTTTACTTTCATGATATAATGGTTGAGTTAAGAGGGGGTCCGCAATACCTTGAACACCACCCCCACCCTCCACCACCCTGCATACGTGCTTTCGAGATTAAGCTAGCTGAGGATCAGTCTGGTCTATCAAGCTGTCGTTTGGATGCAGTATGGGCTTGTTCCATACATATTGAAGTAGACAAAGCATACAAAAATCCCTGTGATTATATAAACAAAAGTGAATCCTTTTAATCATAAGGGTTTTACGGAAGTTAGCATCCCCCCTCTGAAATGTACAAGGCAGACCATTCAGTGGTTTAACCGCCGCTGTATGCTGTTTTTTCAACTTACATATTGTGTGGGTGTGTTTTAAGATAGCAATGAAAACAGGAGTGTAACGTACGTATAGAATTCAGTGATGCGTCACTTATCTGGATAATCACGTCCCATTTTTGCTGTAGTCCCATACCTATCTAGTTAACCGGCTGTGCCTATAGAGCTAAATTATCGTCTAATTAATGTCTTATATAGCCTTGAAGTTCGTTATTGGTTCCGTGAAAAGTTAATATGATTTCCGAATGAGGGTTCTATGTGTAGGTTCTCCCATTGTAAGTGAATGTAACATACTGCATACCAATGAGAGAAAATATTGCATAAAGTGCTGGATCAAAGAATTGCGAGACTACTAGGGGAGCGATTCTATAAATAATAACATGGCAATTGCGAATAATACAAAGCGTGTTATTGTACTTGTTTTGTCCTGATTTTTGGAATTATGGGCAGGTACGATAGTCACTGGGTTTATTGAAATGATTATGATTACATTGTTCTGCAACGCGTCGGTAATATGCCAAGTACTTTGCTGGGCAAAATATTAACGGCAAATCGTAAGGCAATCTTTCAGCAACTAACAGCTAACTAATGCAGGAATCACTTCATATATATATATATATATATATATATATATATATATATATATATATATATATATATATATATATATATATATATATATATATATATATATATATATATATATATATATATATATATATATATATATATATATATATATATATATATATATATATATATATATATATATATATATATATATATATACATACGAATGCGACCATTTTGGACCAACCATTTTGGGACATTGGAGGCGACAAAACATATAGTCAATATGATGATTATTTCTTGTTTTCTGTTGGTCTGTCGGTAACATGTTTCGGTTTCGTAAACATATCTTGGATTTTAATTGTTTTATTAAACTTATATATTTTGTGTACCAAAATGGGTGTTCCAAAATAGTTCGGGTATAAGGGACAAGTAAAAAACCAACTATTTTGGAACATACCAAAAAAAACAACTATTTTGGGACATCACAAAAAACCTACGATGTTGGCACATAACAGAAGCCCAAACGCATTGGGACTCAACCTGGTCAGGCGCATGAATATATATATCTACACCGAGATGCGCACACTGTGAAACTGGAAGTCGTACAAGTCGTGGGATGGAACGCGCAATATGTGTCCAGAGTCTAAATATGAACTATACAGGAGGGGTCGGCTTTCTTATCATTGAGAAAACAGAACATACTTCAGTGTCATTCCACATCCTGTCCGAGACCTATACGCTCCGTCGCTAAGTGATCTTCGATGTTGCAAGCGAGGTTTAGCCCCAATCTTGCACACACTCCGCACAGGGTTCATCCTCTACTACTAATATAACAACTCTGATTTATATAAATCCCTGTGGCTCCCACTCTTTAGCTCGATAATGTTGTTTGTTTGTCCATGGAGGCGTCTCCGTGGTTCATCATAACGCTTAATCATCCAATGCAGCTCACAGACAGGCATGCTTGTTTTGCTCTAGTTCATAGAAATATACACTAATAACTTAATGATAATCGTACTACCGGTATGTTATTACTGATTATATCATCTGCTATAGTAATACATTTATAGTTCTCCCTAGGGAACAGGTTTCATATGGCCATAATTTGTTTAAAGGGGTTCGATTTGAAATGCAGGTAACAAAACATTAATATCACAGCTATGGAACAAGCAAGGCCACTGGTAAAATAATTTTAACATTGAGGCCATGGGTAAACATAGTTTAAAATCGTTTTTTACTGTCAAAAGCTATGTTGAAATATTATTGCATCATTAACTGGGCATGTGTAATATTGTCTATAAACTATATAGTGATTAAAAAGGTCACTTGTATGACAATTGTGCATGTTTATTGACATTTCAAGCATAATTAAGAGTTTGTGACACATCCATTTGGAACCAGCACTGCCCATTACAATTATGCATAGTTAATGACATTTCAAACATAATTTAGAGATGGTGCAAGGCCCATTGGAGCTTGAGCTGCTCATTCATATTTTTTTCCAAGTAGGGAAGGTCCCATTGGCAGCTGTGACTTAAGAACTTCCTTCTTCCCTGAAACAATCAGCATGTACACATATTAAGCAAATTACTTGGCACTACTAATCCAGAGATAACAGTTCTATTATGCAACCAAAACTGGAAGCAAGAGATGTGTTGTTCAGATTAATGGGTCATCCCACAGAATGTTAGGTAGTGTTCCTTGCTGGTACAGCTATAACCTACCATTTGTCTGAATGAATGGTGTAGAACAACTCCAGGTGTGAGGTTGTGTGTGAGGGTAGTGTCAAATGAATAGTGTCACATGCATTCTGTATAAGATGGTGACCATAAATGTTTTACAGACTAAATTGCTGTTGAAAGATTGCAGCACCTCAGCAGGTTTTAGATTGACCAGGACATCTTCAGAAAGATGCACAGAACAATAAGAGAGATTATTGTAGAGCTACAGAGATCGTACATTTAGTCAGTCTAGCTGCATCTTTTGTAATAATCTGTCTGTAGTATAATGCTGAGAATAGAAGATATAACTTACTGATAAAGCATTAGATAAAGTTACGTAATCATGAAACATCACAAGGCAGTGCATGGCTAATCTACAAGCTTAAATAACAATTCAGCCTACATCACAATTGTGCAACAATTGTATATAATATATGACATCTACCATAAAAAAGATACTGGGAATGATCTTTCTGTCAAATTTATCCTGATTAATACAGTATATTCTGAAGTATATATACCATACCTGGGAGTATTTTTCTTAGACTGGGGATTTGAATAGAACTTCTGAAGGAAAGTTGTAGAGCTTGGGTCTGCCTTGTATCCCATTAGAAGCGGTCTGCATGTGCATTGATATATTGTTTTCATATTTCGCTATTAGTTTCTAGTTATAGCAGACTTGTAAAGACTTTCATAATATAGCACAGGCCTTTATAGACCATGCAGGGGGTAGTGCCTTTTATATGAAGGTCACTTAACTAAAATTCATTTATAATGCAAAGAAGCCTTTCTTTGGTTTATACCTTGTCACCAGTTAACAGATCAAAGAGGAATGAAAAATACTCACTTGTATCTTTGATGCATGTTCTGTTCGAGACATCCTCATCTGACTCCCGAGTCACTAGCAATCAAGTTGTTTTTGTTGGCAACGTTAAGTCTGGGGTCTACAGGGCTTGTTGCTCTAGTCAGACTTTTGGCATAACTGGTACTTGCTTGGGCTGCTGGTTCAGTATCTAATAAACAAAAGCACATTCATCTTACAATATGCATTGCAAAATTAATATAATTGACACATTACAGACTATGCATTAATTCAGATGTAAACAATGAGAAACAATGCATATTTCTTCCATTGCTACACATTTGCTCATAAATATGTGACCTGCATATTGTGTGAGTTTTCAGAACCATTTAATTGATAATTTGTTGAAAATCGGACCATGTTGCAAAAATGTCGGTATGGTTGTGGTACCAAATTGAAAAATACTTCATCATACAAGCAAACAAACCGACTGTGTCAAGGCAATCCATTTGTGCCACGTACACGCCCACTTTAGTTATGGTCAATTCAAGCAGTGTTCTCTGATAGGTTCCTAAGCTAACATCTGACATAGGTACCTATATTAATGAAACATATGTGGGTAGATTTGTGGAAATATACATATCCGGTTGGTTCAAAATAGAATTTCTTCCATATTAACAGTACATGGACCCAAACTTTAACAGAGCTCTATATAAATGATACTGCATTTCAATCTGCATCTTTATTAGATAACTAAAGAGTAATGGAAGCTTAGAGAGCAATGCGGTTAGAAAATAGAGATCCAGTATACAGATGCTGGTTATTTATTTTCACAATATAACACCTCATAAAATCTTTCCACACTCACTTATACGATATCTTCCAAGGTCACATCACATAATTCAATGCCAGAAAACTTATGTGAGGCCACATCAGCTGGTCAGCTGAGAACATTCAATATTATCTACAGTCAAATTACATAATAATCATAGTCATGTTTTTATAGCATAGATGCTCATTGATTATGCAATCAAATAGTTATGCAGTTGTGAGGCCGTTTATTTAATGGCTGGTGTTATTTGTATTAGGTGACCCTCTGGTGATATCTGACACTTTCAAGTCTGTATTTGCACCATCAACTTATTCCATCTTTTGATAGACCATCACATTGACCATTGCCTGGATAGGCAACAGCCCAATATACATGAGCTGTTGTGACTTCAAATGGTAATTGATATTTGGTCATGACATCGACAACCTCTTTACAATTAAGATCAAAGAACAAAGCACTCAAAAAGATCTTGACTTATTTGGCACTCACATCGTGTGCTAAGATGCGACTGTGTGCCAAAATAGTTGGTCGATTGTATCAAAAAGGTCGCATTCGTATAAATATATACATATATATATATATATATATATATATATATATATATATATATATATATATATATATATATATATATATATATATATATAACAAATGTGGGAATCACTTCACAGATATATATATATATATATATATATATATATATATATATATATATATATATATATATATATATATATATGTATATATATATATATATATATATACATATACACACACACATATATCTATACACACACACACATATATATATATATATATGTGTGTGTATATATATATATATATATATATATATATATATATATATATATATATATATATATATATATATATATATATATATATATATATATATATATATATATATATATATATATATATATCATATCAGGGCATTAACTGGCTCAAGTCTCGATTTATACTCGCTCCAATTTATTGATATATTCTCTTATTGAATCACTATATATATATGTACTTCTTTGAGCCAGTAGCGTAGTGAACGCTTGAGATATAACTGATTTCACGAAGGTTCTGAGCGCGGTATCCTTCTCATGAACAATGATGGTTCTGCTCTAACAGTCAAGCAAACGTTTGCGCGTAAATCACTTCTTATTGTGGTGCCATAAAGATAACGATATCGGCAGGTTTCATGCATACGTCTTTGCTCGGATCGTATTCATAAAAGAGAAGTCGACCGTTTTGTATCACAGAAACTGTAATACCAACAATCTGTTCCCTTATAAATGGAGTTATTGAATAAAGATGTTTTTTTTAATTCTAGCATTTTTCAATCAATTGCTGTGCTTGCATGCAATTCCACATTGCTGTTTGCGTCAACAATGGCGCGTTTGGCTCATATTGTCAGATTAGATGGCATTTTTTGCGAATTTGATTCATTTTTGTCGCTGTATCCCAGATTGCATTCGATTGTCTGTAGCCATCACTCCCGCGATTGTCATTTACTGCCCAAGCATTAGCCAATAGTCACCAATCCCGGGATTGTCCTTTACCGCCAAAGCAACAGCCTGTAGCCACTACTCCTGGGATTGTCATTTACCACCGACGCATCAGCCTGTTGCCACAATATCCCGGGATTGTCATTTGCCGCCAAAGAACAACCTGTAGCCACGATATCCTGGGATTGTCATCGACAGCCAAAGCAACAGCCTCTAGCCACAATATCCTGGGATTGTCATTTACCGCTAAAGCAACAGCCTGTAGCGACCATATCCGGTATTGTCATTTAGCCTCAAAGCATCAGCCTTTAACCACCATTTCCGGTATTGGCATTCATTTTTCAATATGTCGTAGATGCCACGAGATTGATGGTTGGCTGGATGTTTGCTTCTTGTCAATAAGGTTAAGAGATCAATTCCGACATAGCGACTGCTAGAATGACCCGCAGCGTATGTGTCGTATATACATTCACCCAAATACATTTGAATTGCTAGCCAAATTTAGCAGACACACGTGCCAAAAACTGGTCTAGGGTTTACGATTTATGTTTGACACTAACAGAAAATCACAGAGAGAGTTTTGAACCATCAGCGAGTATGCAATTACTGGCGAATGGGTTCCGTGACTCTTTTTTGTGTGGCTGCCACAGTTTAGAAGTTTATATGCGGATGAGAGCTCGTGGTCGAATCGAATGATACACCAGGTGTCGGATGTTGTAATATAGTTCCTGTTGAGCGTGTACGAATGGCTTACTTGTCCCTTCCTCTGTCGCGTTCATACAATACAACGACCATCAATCGGCATCCTGATAATTCCCAGTAGTGGTGGTTGGCGGGGGAAACGCGTATAAGACTCATGATGGGCGAGTTCACACCAGACTCTGGTTCGTGTCAACGGTCTTTTTCCGTATCAGCCATTCTGAAAATGACCATTCATCGGAATAAGGGAATCCGAGAAGCGCGTACCCTCATCTCACCCTCGGCGGCTTTAATTGCACTGCCTCTGATAGATGACCTAATGACAGGCATGGCGTGCTCTCACGGCGCACAACAAGAGGTCTTTAGATGCCCGTCGCAGTATATTGTGATCGGGGCAATCCCGATAAGCGGAAGCGTTTTAGATCCTTTTGATGCCATGCCTCCCTCATTCACAGGCTCTTGGTGTATAGCCTTGCCGTTAGTAAAAGGCTCTCGATTACCTGATGAGGATTGAAACGAAAGTTCAAATGTGTTGGATTAAGTTTTGCACTACACTTAAGAGGAGGAAGGTCGCGACTGTTAATTAGGAAGCATCGACGTCCACAGCTATAACCAACTCAAGTGGCAAATCAAAGACGTACATCCGACTCATAGTCTGGTCATTGCGTAGACGTGGTCATGTGACACCCTTTGCTTATATTTACAATGGAGTAAATTCCTTGCCGTGAATGGGGCGATGATAGTGAAATATTCCTCACTCGCCCGACGATGCCTAGAATCTATCCAGAGATAACAATCATGAGGTAGCAGATTCATTATATATCAATAAAATATTCAAATATGCGATTAAACGTTCTTATTAGTATATATGGTCATGCCGACTAGCGTGATTATAATGATAACATTATCCGTTGCCCAATCTATGTTAAAGTCTGAATGGATATGGGAGGGTTCGCTTTTTGACCTGGATGTTTTGCTCAGCGGGCAGCCGAGGCTTAAAACACCGTGTTGATTCGTCATCAATCGCCTTGCATTTGACTTTCGATGGTCTAAAAGCAGCTGGTAAAGAGCGAACCACTCTTGGCATTGGAAAAACATGCCTCCGATGACGACATCAAATACATAAAACCTGCCTCACGAAATCAGAAGAAAATTAAGGCCACACAGCGGTTGGTTGTTTTCGCCGGTGTCATAGCAGCGGTTGTTACCGTCGCCCTCTATGCTGTTCCCAAACTAATGTCTGACGATTCTGCTACCCTGCCTACTCCAACAAACCCATCTCTGGACGGCAAGGATGGAGAAATCAGTGACACATTATTGGCGGCTTTCCAAGATCATATCAATGGAGTATCGGCTGATTCGTCCGATGAACCTGACTCGTTTAGCAGTGGCGGAAGCGTTTATGAGTCTGGCGATGATTGGCGGGGTTCATCAGGCTTGGTGGGATTCCGATAAATCTGGGGACGAGGACGATGGCGATTACACGACACAAGTCGTGGAAGGCGAATCAACTCTCAGTTCCGGGTCGGGATCAGGGTCCGGCTCGATTAAAGTGTCAACGGTCATACAAAGTGACAATAATACCACCGACACTTAATTCACCACTACATCAGAAGACGACTCCAAGCCATACGGTAACAAATTCTAAGATAACTCTACCAACTCGTCCGTGAATGAAGTAGAATTAGCGCCTGTAACCTCTGCACTGAATCCTATGACTGACTTTCAAGAGAGTGGGTATAACGATAAATATTCGTCCGAGTCTCTTTCTGTTGTCTCTGACTCGCCTTTGACTGATGCCGGTTTCTCAGACTCATTCGGCTCTGAAGAGATAGACTGGCTGACTGGCTCAGGTTCTTGGTTCGACGAACACTCACAAGTTAACCACTACGCAATCAGCGAAGAAACTGGCCTCAGTGAGTGAAAGAGAAGACTCATATGTGGCTTCCGCTACCGGCCCGGGAGGCGATTCCGGAAAAAGTGGACCCTTCATCTGTCAAAGTTACCCCTTTGACTCGGAAGAATCGCAATGGCTTCTTGGTTCCGGTACAAATGCTGGCGAGCTCGCCGATGATTCATCAGACAAAAGCATATATGAGTCATATGGTGCTGAACGTTATGACGCGTATATAACGACGACGGCTAGAATCGGGGAGGATTATTTGACGACTTAAGTATAATCAGCAGCTGAAAGAACACAGTTTATCAGGACATTGTTGGTTATGATGTCATATATTTCTGGATGTTTAAACAGGGATAGTAGAGTATCTGGTTTTATCTCCCCTGTACATCGTCCGCATGTAAGGTATATTGGCAGCCAACCTACCACAAACGACCAAGCCTCGCATACACCTCGTCGTATATTTTAACAACAGACCATTTGTTGCAGCAATATATGCTTAATTTCGTATTGGGATCTTCTGATACCCAAGAACATATAATTTTAGGTTAGTACGCATAATTTTGTCGTCCGAGGCGACTTAACAATTGCATAAGCTTGTTGATTTTTGCGGCAATTCAAAAGAAATCCAACATGCAAAATGAATGCTATGAGCAGACTGTTTGTGTAGTGTTGATCATGATCGCAGAATTGCAAATAATCCATGAATAAATTATAATGATGATATTTGTGTCATGTTGATAGATCGTGACACATCATAACAAGATACATGTTTTTTTAAAGAGAGAGAGAGGTAACACGTTTCAATAGTAATGCACCGTAATCCTCAGGGGCCATGTATGTCGGGTGTAAATGTGGACATTGACAATCCCAGGAGGAATCTTTAGCGGGTGGAGTGGGGCTTAGGGCGTCGAGATAATTACGGAGCTCAGATACTCCGCCAGATGGCTCTCAGTAAGCGCAACTCGGTCTTAATGTTAATGCTGGCATACTTACGAACATTTCGAGTTCGAATTGGTCTTCATGTGTGACATGGAGGTTTATAACATTATTACTTTATCGACGTAGAGGAATTGTTCCCATGACACGTCATGAATATGTGATTAAACAAACATCGATTTTCCGTGTTGATAATGCAGATACACCACTCAACTGCATATCACATCATCCACAATTCCGTTCATTATGTTATATCTTAACAATCCTGATGAAAACTAGATTCGTCATGTTTCGGTGCTATCACTAGTGTGACTGACCCATAGTGATTTGGAGTCGCACCATATGTGGGAAAAGTTTCAATATATATATATATCTAGGTACACACACACACACACACATATATATATATATATATATATATATATATATATATATATATATATATATATATATATATATATATATATATATATATATATATATATATATATATATTTATATATATATATATATTTATATACATATACATGTATGCATAAATATATATTCACTTCATACATATATATATATGTATATATATATACATACATTTATATATAAATATATACATATAGATATATATATATATATAATGTATATGTGTATATGTATATGTATATATATATACATATATATATATTAATATATTTATATATATATACAATGTTCCTCTCTCTCTCTCTGTATGGTGTGTGTGTGTATATGTGTGCGTGTGTGTGTGTGTGTGTGTGTGTGTGTGTGTGTGTGTGTGTGTGTGTGTGTGTGTGTGTGTGTGTGTGTGTGTGTGTGTGTGTGTGTGTGTGTGTGTGTGTGTGTGTGTGTGTGTGTGTTGGTGTTAGTTGGTCTTTATTCGTCGCATCGCCGCTGTATTTATTTAAAATCTTGGAGCATGCCTAATTGTTCCAATTGAATCGTTGTGTATTGTAGTTGATGATGTCGGCATGGTAAATTATACCGACTTTATTCCTGAGGTGTTCCTTCCACAGATACAAGGCATTATAAAACAAAAGATATAAGTAGTCAACGACTAATAACCATGTTACTCCTCATGATTGTTATGTTGAACGGTTTCTACAATTGGCGTGGTTTAATAACTGGATATTTTGAAACAGGACGCAAATTAAAGGGACTGTTCAGCATCTTTCAGTCGCTACGCGGCGCTGCGGTCTCTGAAAATAGTTCCTGACTTCGACTGCCGCCATTTTAGTTGTCGGTTATTACTCTTTCTGCTCGTTGGTCTAATTTTTGCGAAATGATGTTCACAACTTTAATAAGTAGAGTTTTGTTGAAAGCTAAATTTTGTAAGCTGAGCGGAAGTATACACACCAAAAGCGAGGTAGTTATAGAGCGCGTATCGATTTACAGCTAACATTCGCATGTTTCAATGTTTTATGGAGACACCGTTATCAATGGAACGACACAACTAGATAATACAAATTTTTACTGTACACCTTGGGTATTTCCAGTCAAATAATAGGCATGGTTCTTGATCAAGTAATCTTTATGGCACAAGTTAAAAGATGGGATTATTATTTATGTCTGCGCCATAGTAATGGATAAACAAAATGATCCCTGAGAGCTCGATATGGGGCTGGGCAGCCTTTTTAAGATGACACTAATCGGTTATATGATATGAACTAAAAAACGAAGTACATTATTTTGTAAAAGTTTTGAACCCCCGGTAGAATAGATTTATGTTCTATAAATTAATTAATCAGCTATCAGGTCAGAAGGTGAAATACTTCGCCCCCTGGTGTACGGGACGATAGCGGGAAAGCATGGTCCAGCGCATTGCTATATGTCAGGGGATGCAAGACCATAAGCTGTGTTATTGAACGGCAAGTAACAATAAGGCATTTAAAATCCCGTGTTTACTCTGCAAACACGTATAGAGAGATGCATGTCAAACCAAAATAAATGTCACCATATTATTTATCCCTAAATTTGAAGAACATCTAATATCATGCCATTAAAGCATCGTAATTACATATTGAGTCATGATTTATCAAAGCTGGATGGATTGTAGCGTATCCTGATTACTGAACTCAATTCGTCGCATGCCTTACGAACAAATAAGGAACAGTAACTCGTTGCCTTTGTGACGAATGAATTGCGTTTATTTCTGTTTGTCAAATAGCAACTACCTGTGAGACTGATGTTAACACAGACCCAAAACTAAGCGAGTCATGTTGCAGTGATAACCGATGATAACAAAGAGGCACGACAACGTAGTCTTTGACATACAGAAGTTCTTGATAACACAGTCAACACGCGAGCAGCCTTTTACAAACACGGCTTCGATGCGTTTTGCGGTCACCGTGTTGTCCATTTGAGCTGTGTGCTCAAAAGCCCATCCGAAACGTATCTGCTTCTGCATTAATCCGAAATCGATAAACGTGATAGAGCCTTGATAAACAATATTCAATGCAAATGATCTGGAAAATAATGTTGCCACTAAAGAGTCGAATCATTATTTATCATCGCAATTTACATAGTGTTGTCCTACTTAAGGAAGAAAGCTGATAACGTGAAATGTAACATGAACGGAATAATGATATATCGGCGACCGCAGCCTCCAAAAGGCACAGTTTATGGTGCACTAGTTGAATGTATAAATCAGCATCCTGATAATCTGATACTAATTAGCAATCCCAATCCGTTGGAAATAGGGTTGATTAAGGAAGCTAAACAAGGGAAATCGAATATGGATCAAAGAAATGGCTTTGGTTGCTACTTGGGATAGGGATGGCATTTATTCCGGACGGAACTGGGAAAATTGCACCACGATAGTATTTAGCAAATTTGCGAGTGAGTGCCCCTGTGGTTGTGTAATGTTCAACGACATTTAACCCGTGGCCCTTGAGGTATAACGATATTGAACGACATATATCTGCTAGATCAAATACGATAAAGGGATTACGGTGCTATAAGGACTAAATGATCCAAGTTCCTGTAATCGACGAACCTTCATATCCTGTAAACAGATAATTGTAAAAACCCGTACTCATACATTTCCACTTTTAGCAAGTTTTGATGTTGCGATGCATATCAACTCAGAATTAATGTCACAATAACATTGATCCTTAAATTTGAAGAACATTGAACAAACACATCGCGTTCGTACAGAACGACCAAGAAAAATTGCTAACTTCAATATGACAGTCTGTTGAAACATGACAAGTAACAGGGTACCATCTGCATAAGATATGTTGCTTGCCATCTTATGGCCCTCGTGTTGGGAGACACTCGGACAGTAGGCCCACATTAAACTTTGGCCGTGAATTGTTAACAGGATGCAAACATGTCCCACGTAGGGGTTGCTGTAGTAACTGACAGCAAAGTGAATGGTTATAGCATCAAACTGATTTTGGTTTCAACATGCGATCTTCATTTCTTTAGCGTTTCTCTGCCGAATGCAGTGGCTTAAATAACGGGTTCTAGGTTGCTATGGTGCTTGTACTTGTGGTTTGTGATTTAGTGAAACCTTATTGTAATCACGAAGGTACGAATATATAATTAAATTAGCGTTAATTACATGCGAATCGACGAAATGTCCGCAAATGTGTGGCGAAACGGGTATTACATCGATGCTTGTCTGCCTAACTATGAGTGACCCGTACAGCTAAAATGTACTTATTCAATCAAGTCGGTCTAAAGAATCGTCATGTAAGTTTGAAACCAGACACGCAAGATAAATGGATGTGCGCAAGAGCCTGACCGTATGGCTATTTCTGGGTTTTCAGTTTGTTATGGTCGTTGGATGGTGGAGTGACACTCAAGCACGTGCAATTCACAACTTCTTTCCATGGTACGGGAGCCAACTTCAGCAATTAGGACGCTAGAGTCGTCAGAGTAATGAAGTGTTTTCCACTTGATCACATCATCGCTACGTCGTTAAATGACTCATCAACATATGCTATAGATCCAGCATCTGATATATCCATCAAATAACCACACTTTTTTGGTGAAAATGATTACAGTTAACGACAAGCTTCCACCATTACGAGACTTGATTTGTACTCAACTGGAGTCATCAGCGCCCCGCGTTCCGATAATCGGTCCTGAACCTTGAGATGAGTTTTCTGAAAGAGGATTCTAGAATTGGCTACTTCCGCACTGTTAGTTAGCGGCATTACTGTTATCACCAGGCATATGGTGGATATCGCCTCCTCTGGGATTGTTTGTGCAACAAGAATAGACAGACATAGACATTGTCGTGGTAGACGACATTTGCATATTGCCCAATAGTTAATTAAGAATAGGATATCATGATCGCATCATTCAAGATGGAACCAAGCACGCCACTCACTGAACATAAAACGCCCAGAGAACAATAACATCCATGTTGCGCTAACTATCCTGAATCATAATTTGCCGTGAACAAGAAATCGGATTGATTGTGTTGTGTAAAATGAGAATAAGCCATTGACCTTAAAAATAGCCCTGGGTGGCATAATAAACATTGACGCTGTCATACGTCCACCTTAACAGTACGAACATGATGTTCTACCATAATGTGGTAAGAGTAATCGATCACAGTCTGGCACATGGCTTGGTTGATGTGCAAACATCATCTTTTTCATGCGCCAGTTCATATTCTGTGACGAGGACGTATTGTTCGTCTTCTTCTGGTCGATATGATATTGTAACATAATGAGTAAATGCACATCCTCAGCAGTGTTGGTAGTGTTGTAACAAGTGCCAGCATCGAATGCAGTTTTCAAATATGTTGTCCATATACGCCACAATACATAATTATATATCTAAGAAGTCTATTCGTTGCCCGATGCAAGATTTAACAAGAAATTAATCAATTAGTATCAGTTAATTTCCATCGTACATTCAGGCATCGCTCGCAATTGTGTTGGGTACTAACGGAGGAAATGTACTGGAGTATGCTCCTTATCATCAAATAAGGGTGCAATCAATATCAAAGCTTATTCAACAAGGCTGCTGAAAAAATGTTCAGGGAACAGTTGGTCGAACCTGAACAATCTCGCGCCTTCTAGCTTCAAAGACTTGACTGCTTAATATGATGATTTTGCCTAGTACCCTCTGCTGCGTACTGTGTGATTTCTTTGGTTAGGATTACTTAAGGATTTGTGGATGCGAGGCTTGTGAGTGATCATCGATACTTCTGTAATATTTCAACTCGAATCGTTAACGTGGATGTCTCTTGTGCCAATTATGTCACATAATACCAACGTGTTTATTATCATATTTTAGCATACAAAAATCTGTTCTTGTATGCATGGTTTTGAACCTGTGTTATTTAACCGCGACGAGAGATGATAAAAAAAAATATCTCTCAGACTAAAACGTTTTTTGTCTGGCAACTCGCGCATATCTATTATGTCAATGTTGCGGGTACAGTTAGGCATGGTACACCCCATATAGGGTGGCGTTCTAGGTGTCATTACAAATGTATATGTATTAAGGAGACAGAGGATCTGAACAACAGATTCATTGCATGATACCAAGTTATTGCCTGAGCTATTGTACAATGCCAGTGCTATTTTGCATTCGCCGCCTATGCAAACAGCAAACTATTTGGAAGGGAGTGTTTCTTTGCAATAATACCGTGAAATGTAGGCGCTATTCTATCAGCTGTTACGGGAGACAGTACACAGTGACTTCCTTTTGCGTTTAAGTTGTTCGGATAATTCATGTACTGCTAAAGCCAACGATTTAAATCAACCCTTCAAAGTTTTGCAAATAAATAACAATAAGAGCTGCATTTAGCATCCAGATGAATACTTTGCTGACATATCTTGTACCCTTGGCATCATTATATCTACACGGTCGCCAAACCGAATTATATAGATATATTCGTCTTGTGCTACGCTTAATCTTACCTCTATCTGGCAGATCAGTTTCGTCCATGCTGACCGACCATTGGTGCTGCATCAAGGACCCGTCTCTTTGGTTGTGCCTTCAGAAGGATGTTTTCATCACGTCGAATGTCAACCTAACCAAACTTACGGCCCATCGTATATGTTAGCGGTAATTTTCCCCCATTGCAATGTAAATTAGTTGTTCTGTTTGTAGTAACCTTTGTAATACTTGACAACAAAAACATGAGTAGGAAACATGGATTCAGATTTGTATGTGCTGGCTGTATCTGGTTAACATATGCGTTCCACCAAACGTAGTTATTCGTGATTAGATTATTGCTAGTGGTGTGTGAGCGCATGCCAGTGGTATTTTGGTAATACAATTTTTATTACCGAACAAGTCAAGCTGTTCTACATTACTTATTTTGAAGCCAATCCCAAAATTATCACGTCACTTCCCTACCCAAGTAAATGTCGTGCTTTGTAACATTACAATAGTAAATTACCTTTGATTTGAAAACACCTGTTCTTTGTCAAGATGCTAGACGCATGATGATTATTTATCTACTATTTATCTCACGCTTGCATTAGTTGAAATCATTATGAGGATCATAGATACCCCGAAGCAAAGGTCAAAGCAAATTTAGGCATTATGATCCGAAAACAAGATACATAACTAAATATCAACTGGAGTCACTGTAATCAACTGATGTTACTTCGTCTGCACGTTGTATTGGTGCTTCATTCGCTTATGTTAAATCGATCAAATCAGAGTCGAGAGATTACTTTATAATTACATTGTTCATTCTGAAATTAAATACAATCGGTGGAAATGGAGGCAAAGAAGCTAAGGACATTGCTAACACGACAGTAGAAATAATTGCATCAAACCAACGGCAAGATTGAAGCTGAGAATTAAACATTTTTTAACTTTTCAGACTAAGTATAAACAATTGAATATTCATACCAATATTGGTTGTTTCGTATTGCTGTTAGAGAGATTTGTCTGTCAAAACAATATATATATAACTGTTTGCGGCTTCAACAAGAGTAGCTTTTATTTGTTGTAAAGACATAATACATAGTTAATGTTTTGGAATGGTAATGTCCTAAGTTGGGTAAGTCAATATTGTTGAAACGAAACATTTGAATCATTATATGAAAGTAACATTTCTCGTAGTGGAGACACATTTGATCCGTTATTTATTGGTTACAAAAGAAAACAGTCAGTAGTACTCATGCTTGCTGCCATTGATCCCATATGATTTACATAGCTACAAACTTGTTTGAATGATCTAATTAATGAGGGTTCCGTCGATATGATAATAATCTGAATAAAAGTGATACGATATGTGCAATACAAAGTTTATATATCAACACCTGCAATTATTTTCTTGTTTCTACATATGCTAAACAATACTCATCGAACGCATTGAACCAATATATGCGCCTCAGGATTTTATCTCTGTTCGTCTTGAGAAACGTTTGTGCCGAATGTATATTCTGAATGTATCACATATTAATAACCTTTTTCTACTGACACCAAACAAGCGGATATTACTTAAACATTTCTTCACACTAGCCGGTCTGGCTCCATCCACTGGCAATTACCCTAACGGCATAGACAATAAGACTCCTTCACGGCGTCATTATACGTAAGATTCATGTTTTGGTATAAAGCAGTATCGCACATTATCTATCGTCCAGATTACTACATCATTGATTCTGAATGCATTTACAATGGCTGAATTTAGCTTGCCTGAGCATGAATGGATGAAAATGCAGGTCATGCAAGTTAGTCCTAATATCATATACCTCTCTATGGTTTCAAACATCAATACAATTACCTACAATGAATTACGCGGCTTAAAACAATGAAAGTATCCAATGTATAGCTTTTTGCCAGACTCCGACTAGCAACAATTACCTTGCAAGCAAGGACAACGTGTCACAGCTATAGCTTTGGTGAAAGTTGCCCATGATGCTACATATGTCACTACAGCCGAACAGATGGGAGCAATCAGTAAGAACGATATAAACAAATATGGACATTAAAGCATAAATGCCATGCAAACAGGTGCTTGTTTCCTCAATGTGTGGTGCATATAGAAATATATTATGTCTCAAGGTTAGTCATTATTGACGCTGCCAAGCATTGGAATATGCCGCCTGGAATCACAATTCTATCACTATAAAATTTGTGCACATTTAACAGAGGAGTACGTCAAATTAAACCTGATGACTTGTTCACATACAATAATGATCATCATGGTTATTCAATGGTGTATGTCATATAAGCCTTCGTTGTGATGAACATTTGTTCGTTAGAAAACGGATTGCTATGCTACTGTTCGTTTATTTAACACATTAACTGATTTTGTTGTAATACTAATCATATTGTTATTTCGTCATTATCAGGTTTGTGTAGTTACCACGTCAACTATATATACATATATATATATATATATATATATATATATATATATATATATATATATATATATATATATATATATATATATATATATATATCTATGTATATATATATATGTATATATATGTATATATATATTTATATATATGTATATAAATATATATATCTATGTGTATATAGAGATCTAACCCCCCTCTCTCTATTTCTATATATAAATATATATATATATATCTGTGTATATATTTATATATCTCTATCTTTATATATATATGTATATCTCTTTATACATACATATATATATGTATATACATTCATACATATCTATATCTATATGTCTATCTATCTCTCTATCTAGAATATATCTTTCCCTAAATATATATCTGTATATCTCTATTTCTATCTCTCTCTCTCTATATATATCTCTCTTTCTATATATTTATCTCTCTCTATATATCTATATATATATATATATATGTGTGTGTGTGTGTGTGTGTGTGTGTGTGTGTGTGTGTGTGTGTGTGTGTGTGTGTGTGTGTGTGTGTGTGTGTGTGTGTGTGTGTGTGTGTGTGTGTGTGTGTTGTACATCCCTTCTTAGGTGTATATGTGAATTAACAGGAGGGAGTTACAGATATCACAAATACCATTTCATAATGTTTAGTTTATTATTTTATTATTGTAGGTGTACTAGTTCTCTTATCACCAACAAGTGGAACACAATATTCTGCAATAAATATCTACAATAATCGAAGCATTTGTTGCCGCCAAAGGTCGCTTATACAAAGTCTTAAACCCATGTTCTCAATTCAAAAACTAAACAAAAGTCGAACACTAACGGCCAATTGACGAAGACAGATGTAATATCTTTACATAGTTACATGCCTGCTTAAGAGACTGATGATAGCTATAAATATGAAGTGATACTACGATAATAGATCAGCATCCTGATAATCTGATACTAATTAGCAATCCCAATCCGTTGGAAATAGGGTTGATTAAGGAAGCTAAACAAGGGAAATCGAATATGGATCAAAGAAATGGCTTTGGTTGCTACTTGGGATAGGGATGGCATTTATTCCGGACGGAACTGGGAAAATTGCACCACGATAGTATTTAGCAAATTTGCGAGTGAGTGCCCCTGTGGTTGTGTAATGTTCAACGACATTTAACCCGTGGCCCTTGAGGTATAACGATATTGAACGACATATATCTGCTAGATCAAATACGATAAAGGGATTACGGTGCTATAAGGACTAAATGATCCAAGTTCCTGTAATCGACGAACCTTCATATCCTGTAAACAGATAATTGTAAAAACCCGTACTCATACATTTCCACTTTTAGCAAGTTTTGATGTTGCGATGCATATCAACTCAGAATTAATGTCACAATAACATTGATCCTTAAATTTGAAGAACATTGAACAAACACATCGCGTTCGTACAGAACGACCAAGAAAAATTGCTAACTTCAATATGACAGTCTGTTGAAACATGACAAGTAACAGGGTACCATCTGCATAAGATATGTTGCTTGCCATCTTATGGCCCTCGTGTTGGGAGACACTCGGACAGTAGGCCCACATTAAACTTTGGCCGTGAATTGTTAACAGGATGCAAACATGTCCCACGTAGGGGTTGCTGTAGTAACTGACAGCAAAGTGAATGGTTATAGCATCAAACTGATTTTGGTTTCAACATGCGATCTTCATTTCTTTAGCGTTTCTCTGCCGAATGCAGTGGCTTAAATAACGGGTTCTAGGTTGCTATGGTGCTTGTACTTGTGGTTTGTGATTTAGTGAAACCTTATTGTAATCACGAAGGTACGAATATATAATTAAATTAGCGTTAATTACATGCGAATCGACGAAATGTCCGCAAATGTGTGGCGAAACGGGTATTACATCGATGCTTGTCTGCCTAACTATGAGTGACCCGTACAGCTAAAATGTACTTATTCAATCAAGTCGGTCTAAAGAATCGTCATGTAAGTTTGAAACCAGACACGCAAGATAAATGGATGTGCGCAAGAGCCTGACCGTATGGCTATTTCTGGGTTTTCAGTTTGTTATGGTCGTTGGATGGTGGAGTGACACTCAAGCACGTGCAATTCACAACTTCTTTCCATGGTACGGGAGCCAACTTCAGCAATTAGGACGCTAGAGTCGTCAGAGTAATGAAGTGTTTTCCACTTGATCACATCATCGCTACGTCGTTAAATGACTCATCAACATATGCTATAGATCCAGCATCTGATATATCCATCAAATAACCACACTTTTTTGGTGAAAATGATTACAGTTAACGACAAGCTTCCACCATTACGAGACTTGATTTGTACTCAACTGGAGTCATCAGCGCCCCGCGTTCCGATAATCGGTCCTGAACCTTGAGATGAGTTTTCTGAAAGAGGATTCTAGAATTGGCTACTTCCGCACTGTTAGTTAGCGGCATTACTGTTATCACCAGGCATATGGTGGATATCGCCTCCTCTGGGATTGTTTGTGCAACAAGAATAGACAGACATAGACATTGTCGTGGTAGACGACATTTGCATATTGCCCAATAGTTAATTAAGAATAGGATATCATGATCGCATCATTCAAGATGGAACCAAGCACGCCACTCACTGAACATAAAACGCCCAGAGAACAATAACATCCATGTTGCGCTAACTATCCTGAATCATAATTTGCCGTGAACAAGAAATCGGATTGATTGTGTTGTGTAAAATGAGAATAAGCCATTGACCTTAAAAATAGCCCTGGGTGGCATAATAAACATTGACGCTGTCATACGTCCACCTTAACAGTACGAACATGATGTTCTACCATAATGTGGTAAGAGTAATCGATCACAGTCTGGCACATGGCTTGGTTGATGTGCAAACATCATCTTTTTCATGCGCCAGTTCATATTCTGTGACGAGGACGTATTGTTCGTCTTCTTCTGGTCGATATGATATTGTAACATAATGAGTAAATGCACATCCTCAGCAGTGTTGGTAGTGTTGTAACAAGTGCCAGCATCGAATGCAGTTTTCAAATATGTTGTCCATATACGCCACAATACATAATTATATATCTAAGAAGTCTATTCGTTGCCCGATGCAAGATTTAACAAGAAATTAATCAATTAGTATCAGTTAATTTCCATCGTAGTACATTCAGGCATCGCTCGCAATTGTGTTGGGTACTAACGGAGGAAATGTACTGGAGTATGCTCCTTATCATCAAATAAGGGTGCAATCAATATCAAAGCTTATTCAACAAGGCTGCTGAAAAAATGTTCAGGGAACAGTTGGTCGAACCTGAACAATCTCGCGCCTTCTAGCTTCAAAGACTTGACTGCTTAATATGATGATTTTGCCTAGTACCCTCTGCTGCGTACTGTGTGATTTCTTTGGTTAGGATTACTTAAGGATTTGTGGATGCGAGGCTTGTGAGTGATCATCGATACTTCTGTAATATTTCAACTCGAATCGTTAACGTGGATGTCTCTTGTGCCAATTATGTCACATAATACCAACGTGTTTATTATCATATTTTAGCATACAAAAATCTGTTCTTGTATGCATGGTTTTGAACCTGTGTTATTTAACCGCGACGAGAGATGATAAAAAAAAATATCTCTCAGACTAAAACGTTTTGTCTGGCAACTCGCGCATATCTATTATGTCAATGTTGCGGGTACAGTTAGGCATGGTACACCCCATATAGGGTGGCGTTCTAGGTGTCATTACAAATGTATATGTATTAAGGAGACAGAGGATCTGAACAACAGATTCATTGCATGATACCAAGTTATTGCCTGAGCTATTGTACAATGCCAGTGCTATTTTGCATTCGCCGCCTATGCAAACAGCAAACTATTTGGAAGGGAGTGTTTCTTTGCAATAATACCGTGAAATGTAGGCGCTATTCTATCAGCTGTTACGGGAGACAGTACACAGTGACTTCCTTTTGCGTTTAAGTTGTTCGGATAATTCATGTACTGCTAAAGCCAACGATTTAAATCAACCCTTCAAAGTTTTGCAAATAAATAACAATAAGAGCTGCATTTAGCATCCAGATGAATACTTTGCTGACATATCTTGTACCCTTGGCATCATTATATCTACACGGTCGCCAAACCGAATTATATAGATATATTCGTCTTGTGCTACGCTTAATCTTACCTCTATCTGGCAGATCAGTTTCGTCCATGCTGACCGACCATTGGTGCTGCATCAAGGACCCGTCTCTTTGGTTGTGCCTTCAGAAGGATGTTTTCATCACGTCGAATGTCAACCTAACCAAACTTACGGCCCATCGTATATGTTAGCGGTAATTTTCCCCATTGCAATGTAAATTAGTTGTTCTGTTTGTAGTAACCTTTGTAATACTTGACAACAAAAACATGAGTAGGAAACATGGATTCAGATTTGTATGTGCTGGCTGTATCTGGTTAACATATGCGTTCCACCAAACGTAGTTATTCGTGATTAGATTATTGCTAGTGGTGTGTGAGCGCATGCCAGTGGTATTTTGGTAATACAATTTTTATTACCGAACAAGTCAAGCTGTTCTACATTACTTATTTTGAAGCCAATCCCAAAATTATCACGTCACTTCCCTACCCAAGTAAATGTCGTGCTTTGTAACATTACAATAGTAAATTACCTTTGATTTGAAAACACCTGTTCTTTGTCAAGATGCTAGACGCATGATGATTATTTATCTACTATTTATCTCACGCTTGCATTAGTTGAAATCATTATGAGGATCATAGATACCCCGAAGCAAAGGTCAAAGCAAATTTAGGCATTATGATCCGAAAACAAGATACATAACTAAATATCAACTGGAGTCACTGTAATCAACTGATGTTACTTCGTCTGCACGTTGTATTGGTGCTTCATTCGCTTATGTTAAATCGATCAAATCAGAGTCGAGAGATTACTTTATAATTACATTGTTCATTCTGAAATTAAATACAATCGGTGGAAATGGAGGCAAAGAAGCTAAGGACATTGCTAACACGACAGTAGAAATAATTGCATCAAACCAACGGCAAGATTGAAGCTGAGAATTAAACATTTTTTAACTTTTCAGACTAAGTATAAACAATTGAATATTCATACCAATATTGGTTGTTTCGTATTGCTGTTAGAGAGATTTGTCTGTCAAAACAATATATATATAACTGTTTGCGGCTTCAACAAGAGTAGCTTTTATTTGTTGTAAAGACATAATACATAGTTAATGTTTTGGAATGGTAATGTCCTAAGTTGGGTAAGTCAATATTGTTGAAACGAAACATTTGAATCATTATATGAAAGTAACATTTCTCGTAGTGGAGACACATTTGATCCGTTATTTATTGGTTACAAAAGAAAACAGTCAGTAGTACTCATGCTTGCTGCCATTGATCCCATATGATTTACATAGCTACAAACTTGTTTGAATGATCTAATTAATGAGGGTTCCGTCGATATGATAATAATCTGAATAAAAGTGATACGATATGTGCAATACAAAGTTTATATATCAACACCTGCAATTATTTTCTTGTTTCTACATATGCTAAACAATACTCATCGAACGCATTGAACCAATATATGCGCCTCAGGATTTTATCTCTGTTCGTCTTGAGAAACGTTTGTGCCGAATGTATATTCTGAATGTATCACATATTAATAACCTTTTTCTACTGACACCAAACAAGCGGATATTACTTAAACATTTCTTCACACTAGCCGGTCTGGCTCCATCCACTGGCAATTACCCTAACGGCATAGACAATAAGACTCCTTCACGGCGTCATTATACGTAAGATTCATGTTTTGGTATAAAGCAGTATCGCACATTATCTATCGTCCAGATTACTACATCATTGATTCTGAATGCATTTACAATGGCTGAATTTAGCTTGCCTGAGCATGAATGGATGAAAATGCAGGTCATGCAAGTTAGTCCTAATATCATATACCTCTCTATGGTTTCAAACATCAATACAATTACCTACAATGAATTACGCGGCTTAAAACAATGAAAGTATCCAATGTATAGCTTTTTGCCAGACTCCGACTAGCAACAATTACCTTGCAAGCAAGGACAACGTGTCACAGCTATAGCTTTGGTGAAAGTTGCCCATGATGCTACATATGTCACTACAGCCGAACAGATGGGAGCAATCAGTAAGAACGATATAAACAAATATGGACATTAAAGCATAAATGCCATGCAAACAGGTGCTTGTTTCCTCAATGTGTGGTGCATATAGAAATATATTATGTCTCAAGGTTAGTCATTATTGACGCTGCCAAGCATTGGAATATGCCGCCTGGAATCACAATTCTATCACTATAAAATTTGTGCACATTTAACAGAGGAGTACGTCAAATTAAACCTGATGACTTGTTCACATACAATAATGATCATCATGGTTATTCAATGGTGTATGTCATATAAGCCTTCGTTGTGTGATGAACATTTGTTCGTTAGAAAACGGATTGCTATGCTACTGTTCGTTTATTTAACACATTAACTGATTTTGTTGTAATACTAATCATATTGTTATTTCGTCATTATCAGGTTTGTGTAGTTACCACGTCAACTATATATACATACTATATATATATATATATATATATATATATATATATATATATATATATATATATATATATAAATATATATATGTATATATATATGTATATATATCTGTATATATATATTTATATATATGTATATCCCTATCTATATATATGTAGATATATGTATATATAAACAATATATTATCTCTCTATATATATATATATATATATATGTGTATATATTATATATATATATATTTATATATATATGTATATATATTTATACATACATATATATAGGTATATACATTCCATACATATATATATATATATGTATATATATATATATATAAATCTATTTAAATATATATATGTCTATATATTTATATCTATATATATATATATATATATATATTTATATATATTTATATATATATATATATATATCTCTATATCTCTATATGTGTGTGTGTGTGTGTGTGTGTGTGTGTGTGTGTGTGTGTGTGTGTGTGTGTGTGTGTGTGTGTGTGTGTGTGTGTGTGTTGTGTGTGTGTGTGTGTGTGTGTGTGTGTGTGTTGTACATCCCTTCTTAGGTGTATATGTGAATTAACAGGAGGGAGTTACAGATATCACAAATACCATTTCATAATGTTTAGTTATTATTTTATTATTGTAGGTGTACTAGTTCTCTTATCACCAACAAGTGGAACACAATATTCTGCAATAAATATCTACAATAATCGAAGCATTTGTTGCCGCCAAAGGTCGCTTATACAAAGTCTTAAACCCATGTTCTCAATTCAAAAACTAAACAAAAGTCGAACACTAACGGCCAATTGACGAAGACAGATGTAATATCTTTACATAGTTACATGCCTGCTTAAGAGACTGATGATAGCTATAAATATGAAGTGATACTACGATAATAGCTTGCGATGTTGTGAGCGTTTTCTTTGCTCCAAATAATCTGAGGGTATATTATTACCTCATGTAAGCTATTACTTTAGCGAGTCATTTCTGAGGTTGCGACCAGTGTGTATATTAACCAAAGATTGGTGTATTCCCTTCACATGGTCCATATTACTTACTGGTATGCTGTTCTCAGTACATGCTTCGCATTGATTCATCGATTGATTTTTGTATTGTGTACATATTTACACTCGCATTGCATAACGCCTGCATAAATAAATGAACGTTTGATACATTAAATGGTGAGATGAATGCACAGTTGCCATCTTAGCATCGTGTATATGGCAGTCTGTTGCTAGTTTAGTGTATTTAACATTTAGTTGCAGAAAGCCAAACTGAAATATTTCACATGTGAAGTAACCTGGTTAAGCAATAAGATATTTGTAGGGTGTATCAATATATTGACGCATGGAAATATTTGCTCTATTGTCGAAAGGTTCCAAATATTATAACAATTGTAGTCAAATCATTGTACCAAAATCTTCCATAGATGGCGATTGTACGCTTGAAAATGTAATGGATGCTTATTTCTCTGACAGACGTTTACTGATAGATTAATTTGTAAAACGACGCGAAAAACAAGAACAACGTTAAGTTTGGCATTGATGGATTGATTGCATGTTATTTAACAGCTATGATTCGTCTCTAACCTTTCTTATAACAACCTGGAACGGCCTCATTTGAAACGGTAACCATTGGTTAGCGCACCAATGCATGGTAAATTCATTAAACCTTTCAAGACAATGAGGCTCTAATGCGCAATCCAATTTTGCATTACATGCCCAGAGTCGAAGTGGTCCCGACTTGAAAAATTGCTTCTAATGATAGCCATCGATGTGGTTAAGCATAGCATAACAATTACCGATTTAAAGGTTATTTGTGACAGTTTGTCACACAATAAATTATATCAATCATTGACTGCTTATTTTTGTAAAAGGAGGAGCGTGTGTAGAACGGAGGTACCGTTTAACGTAAAGCCAACTCAAACAGCTGTGCAATTGTAAGATTCGTGTAACCTGACAGTGTTTCGCACATCACGCGTATGTGAACGATGGAGATCTAGTAGTACTAAAACATTAAAAATTACGGTCCCACAAACCGCCATTGAATCATTTCTGGTTTGGCTTAGCAACTTCACACTAGTTAGTTATGTTTTATAATTATCGAATTGAAAAACTGGACCGAATGGAGATTGATATTAGTCAAAATACTCATACTTGCAAAAGCGACGTGAATTTGCCCCCATCGCATCCGTTTCATGTAATCAATGGTCGGGCTACCGTTTGATCTCCTTCGAAACGCATACAAAGTACCTGCTAGAATAATAAGGTTTTGTGATGCATCGGTGGTGTTTCATCAAAGCAAAAAGAATCCATTAGCATTTTACAACCATAAACGTTAAACAAAACTCTACTTATTGGTCCCTGAATGGACCAAAGCGATAACCTGATACAGAAGACAGAGAAAGCGCTTACAAAGTTTTACGGAAGCTATGCAATAGCTTTCGCCGATTAAATAGCGGGATGCCCTTCACCTGTTACATCTTTCAAAGGCCTGGATGGGAACAAATCGGATATGATACACTTAACGCAAGTCAATGTCGGCGAATTATTGACAGAAACAGTGCTCCCTTTTTTTATACGTTTTAACAATTCCTCATGAAAGGAAATGAATTTGCCGAGGCAAATTTTAAACATGAGTTCTTGCCATGACCATGGTTTCAAACCTTTTTGAATACTAAGAAGAAAATAGTAAATTGTTTGACATTTGGCATTCGATAGCGTTTACTACTGTAGATGCCCAAAAACATTTATACGCACTGTTTCAGTAAGCATTAATATACGGATGAGTTAGTAATTGAGGAAAGAGGAATGAGATCTGACACTTATACGCATGGTTTCAGTAAGCATTAATATACGGATGAGTTAGTAATTGAGGAAGGAGGAATGAGATCTAACAAACGTGATCAATGATATTCCTCAAGGGACAGTCCCCTTCAGTCGACGTACACATTATGTTACTTTAGTCTCTGTCATTCCATGAGTCACTTATTGCTAGTATCCGTCTATATGTATCAATGCATTTTACATATATGCGTTCCAAATCAGGCAGACGCTGACAAAATCTAATTAAGCGATTCTAATCAGAGATTTCATATTCATGAAATCAGTTAACACGAATTCACCGTGCATTCGTATGACTTTTCGGACCGACTCATAACCACATTTCATATTTGGTAAGCAATAAGTGCTCTTCTGAACTCCGTGGGCTCCTTTATCAAAATGATTCAGCTGCTTGCGTATTCCCTTAACGACGTAGTTATCCTCGAGTCCATTGCATTGAAATCAACAGACGACAATATACACCGAGATAACCAATCACAATATGCCAATAGATTAATGCATTTTGTGAGACATACACTTCATTCCCGGCTATGGTAACGCCAAACATCAGCTCTGACGCACTTCACCAGTATACTTTAACCGTTTCCTTTGATATCGGCCTGGTAAACATGATTGGGACCATGTATTTCAACACATATGATAGGGACCACCATCGAGATGTTTAGTTAGCCGGGATCCGGAATACCAAACTAATCTTTTTTTATTACAGATCATTCATAAGTGTTATGCGCAGTGTTAAGATATAGCAAACTTATATTTGCTTGATGTGCAAAAACATTGCTTGAATTGCATTTACGTTTCAGGCCAACGCATCGTGGATGTGCCAATAATAACACTAACGCACTCATTCTTGGAAGTGAATATTATTATCATTCCTGGCATGTTTGCAAGTCAATTACACCTGAATTAATACAACGCCCCAGGATGGACTGACGGTAAGTTACTGTTAAAAAGTTCAAATATTTAGATGATCACTTGTCACCCGGTCAGTGTGGGTATTACATCAATTGTAGCCCTGCCATTTGTCACTTGTTAAGCGGTATACAAACGCATTAAATAAGTTTGCGGCGTACTCTACGAATCAGGATTGCCAATTTGCAACATTGTAACCATGTTACACTCAATATTGAAGGTTGAATAATTTACTTATTCCAATTCCGAGTGTTGGGATTAATATTGAAATGTTTAGCTAGCGAGGATCCAAAATCAAAAAATGAATCAGTTCTCTAACAGATCATTAACAGATGTTCTGCACAGGGTTAAGATATAGCAAGCGTACATTTGCTTGAATTGCAAAAGCATTGGTTGAATTTTATTTACGTTTCAGTACAACGCATCATGGTTGTGCTTATATTATCACTAATGCGCCCATTCTTAGATGTAAATATTGTTTTGTTTGTACTTCCATGAATAATTCACGTCACATCTCTTTCCTGGCATGTTTATCAGTCGATTACGCCTGTATGAATACAACGCTCCTGGTCCTATATCAACACGGAACGCCAATATATACTGTTTGTCTAGCATTAACGTCAAGTAACTGTCTGACATTAACGTCAAATATTGAAATGATCACTTGTCAACTAGACAGTGTGTGTATTAAACCTTGACATATGACAGGGCTACAATCGATTTAAGTAGTATACTGACTTATTAAGTAACTTTGTGGCGTAGAATTGTAATCAGGGTAGCAAATATACTTATTGCAATACATCTCTGAGAATTATGAATAAGTCAAGCAACCATGACACATTGACATAGACCGCGAATGTTACTGCAAACTGAGAATCTCTTTATAACTGATTATTTATGAGAACGAACTTACGTACATTATATTGGTGAAGCATTTATTGCAATTTACTGCCTTTATATCATCTTAGACCGCCAATAATGTTGATATTATGCCACGTAATGTACAGAATTCTTAGAGAAGCATTAAGCCTTCCATTGCATATGCGGTGTAACAGCGGGTATATAATCCTAGGTGAACATCATTTGCCAGCCAATACTGAAAAACCTCCACATACGTCCGATGAACCGATAACGCAATACAGGGTTCCACTTCCTTCGAACACTTCCTTCCTAGATAGCTTTCCATATCAGTATTTGCCTCCACCTAACACAGGTAGAAATATCCTGGCATTTCAGCAGCCAATGTTACAATGACAATAGCGGGTTCCACCTCTGTACAACATGTCCGAGAGAGCTTTCCGTATCAGTATTTGCCTCCACCTACCACAGACAGCAATATCCTGGTACTTCATTCCAACAGCAGATGGTATTGTCAGGAATTGGGAGAAGTTATAACTTAAAAAGAGAGATTCAATATTGCGAAGGGGCACAATGTGTCAGGAGTTCACAGGTCAATTTAACGGAAGTACGTTCATACCTTTACAAAACACTGAGGTACATTCAAATATATATTTATAGTACTTGCTAAACTATAATTACTTATTACTTTGCGATATTGATTTGCTTGATATTGTCTGGTTGACCTTGAACTACTCATCCAAGTCACTTTCGACAAACAATGATTACTGATGTCTTTACTGTATTAACTTGCCTGATATTGATAGGTTAACATTGAACTACTTCTCAAGGTCAAAGTATCCATCAGTTTTTGTAAAAATTGTAAATCGCTCGACCTGCGTAACACTCAATAACGAAAAGAGCTTTCATCAAAAATGACATCAACAAGTATTTTTGAGCAGTAAAATATTTTCCAGTCATATATTCCTCAATATTGCTTTGATTTCAAACAAAGTTGCATTTCCAGGTAGCTGAGGATATTGGCAAACTCTCATGCGTTGCATGTTAGCATGTATTATCGTTTGTTTACACCACATTATAAAAAGTACCTCATTCAACAATTCCAAATGGCTAAGTCACAGCGTTTGACGCGTAGTTATAAAAGAAACTGCAGCTTGTGACATCTATCGTGAAATTGTTTGCATTACCGGCTCCCCTCGCAGGCATCCTTCCGTGAACTTGTACGGTACAGTCGGTGTCTTACCAACAATCCTATGTTATGTAGACAAAGCGCAAACGCAATCCCGGTTACTGAACGAATTGCTCAATTACTATTTGTTTTAAGAGAAAACACTGGTTCTTGAAGCATGTATTGATTCTTAGCTCTGAGAACGCTATGCCGTGGTGTATTTGTAGCACTGACATATTAAAGCTTTGTCGCATCTTATTGATACCGTAGTATTAGCCAATGTAGGTTTTGTACGCAATAAGTAATCTGCCATTCTCCACGTGCGCCTTTATCAGAACGACACAGCTGTCCTCTCTTTCCCTTAATGGTGTGGTAATCTACGATTTGTATGTATAAGATTTCATGACGTGCATGGGCAATGGGCCATGACATAGAGAAGGACGAAAGATAAGAAAGCTAGGTAAGGTAGCGATATTTAGGGAGTTGAATGGCTGTGGCTGTCATAGGGGAGACGATTGATCATTCTTGTGTATGCCTCGATGCGTCACTGTCTGCTAGTTGGTTACTTCAGTGTATCTGTTCTGTTCAAATGGGACCTTGTGCCGGCATTACACCTTATACCATTCAGATAAATATTGAGATAAATGGTAAGTGGGGATCCGGAACGCAAAACTATCATTTCACTGTTACCGATTGTCGTTATATGGTTGGAGGCAATATTGTATGTTCATAAGTCGTTATTATGTATATCCAATCGCTGCCGTTAACACTTCTCGGGTTTGAAACTTCCAGAACCGGGATAAATGTCATGCAGTCAACTTATAACCGGGATATATCCACTTTTTCTAACATTAGATATTTGTGTTTTTGTGTGCCATTAAGAATCAAAGCACCACTTGCTTATCGACACTCTTATGCTTATATTTTTTATTTGCAATGTTCAAATCAGTAGCATGTGAAGATATCGGATGATCTAGATTACTCTTTCGTCGAGCAGACGAATATACATGGTACTCGATACTATATTGTTATGTTTATATTACAAATATAGGTTTTTTATCTTCTCCTTCGTTCCTTAATTATACGGAATACAGTAACATTAACATACACATATGGACAGGCAAGAGGACTTCATATTGCATTTGGATTATTCAGTAATAAACTTGATGCCAGGTAGGTTGCTTTGTTACGTAACACTTCTTGACCTGCTCAAATGACCATGCACACATTGATTGTGGCATTACATGTGTTCATCCTAATATTTTAACTTAACTTGCTCATGCCTACAATGACCGCCATTATAGTGTGTTTTATGTCATATAAAAAAGCACATAGAGGTACCCAAAGCACAGGCTATCTTATGGACAAGAAGAGTTTTAACATGCTTCTCATTACCCTCAAAGGGTCTAATTTTTCAAATGTCATTGAGACTGTGTGTGTTCAAATCATGTCATCGATCGGAGCATGAAATGCACAGAGCAGTGTTGCCATGTCAACAGCGTAGGTAATTAAACATCGAGACGATTGTGGCAGCACTTGCCTTTGTCATGACATATTTGCACTACTTTTACAATTTAAGTTGGCTGCAATCCCTAACAGCGCACATGAAATATAACGATAGTAAATGTTCCTTTATATCAGCTGCTTGATTTTAACATAATTGAACAAACATTAGTCGCCAGCATTCCATTGATCAACATAAGGCAAGGAAAAATATGTTCCAATATGCAAACGTCCGTATTCCTTGAACCAAAATCTATCAACGCCCAATTCGCAACGCTATCGCCACCATAAACCGAACACCCGAGTACGCACAAACTTCAGCCTGCTCACGACAAAAGGGCAAAGGGGTCGTTATCAATTGCTAGTTTCTGGGGCTCCAGATCAAAATTATGGTTAAATATAACAAAACAGACACACGTGCTCTACAATCAGCCACTTTGAGTCTACTTTTAAATAGCAAAGATAGTACCAGTGCGTGAGAAATGAAGCAATACGTGTAATAATTGTAATGAATACCGGCAGAAGAAAACAACTTCATATGAGATCGTTAAGGGACAAATAATTGGAACAACACTATGTTCCGCGTAATTGTGTCATTAGATAAGGGAATTAAACCGTCCTATTAGTCGTGTCTTAACATAGCTAGCCTTACTGACGACTACCGCCATGCTGCTTAAGCAAGGAAAGAAAAATCGCATACAATTGACAATCCACTTGAAGTGCTGTCAACGCTGTGTTTCACTAAACGGCTACTAAACTTCAGAATTCCGTCAGAATATCGGAATACACTGTGAGCCTCGTACTTAGTAATCCGCGCAAGATAACAAAACATATCTGTTTATCGTTCCTATGTGTCAGTCGTTATTTGACATATGCTTTGATATTGTAATGCATTCAACTGGTCACATTATATTGACACTATGAGAATACGCGACTATTGATAGGACGTATGTATATAAAGACTAATCGTAACCACTACAACCCTTTGTATCAAACCACTGTGATGGAGCTATTTCGAACGTTTCCTTGTGAAATTTTCCTGTATATGAGTTATCAACAAAACATGCAACCAAAACCACGCCTTTTACATCAATGATTGTGGGTCAACTAACAATGTACAAATTATTCCCCCTCCGGAAACAAGCTGAAAGTAGAGGAAATACTTATCTCTGGTGCTGCCCATCTAGATGTCACGCTATCTAGCTCGCAAGCCTCTCAAAATAATTGCCGCAAAGATTTTCCTGGAACCCATCAGTTGTAAAATTTGCCATGATAGTTATACCATAAGCAGTGCCATTATAAAACAGAGGTTTTTTTCTACCTCTTAAGACAAAGCCGCTTCTAAATGTACAAAATGGAATAGATCAGAATTTTACCAGATTGCCAGATGTGAATTATAATTTGACCTTTAATCACTGTTCAAGCAAACGCTGATTGAGCATTGTTTGAATAAATTTACAGAGCATGTCTAGTCACGTGTTAACATAAGCAATTTTTCTGATACTGCTTGCGGCAAAGTACATAGGGTTGGTCCGCAGAGATATGTTTATGCCTATTTACGTAATTCAAGTTCATGCATATATTCACTTGCAGTCATCATATATGCGATAATAGATTCTTTGCCGATTCCATTAAAGTTGAATTTGTTCATATTACAGCATAGTGTCTTTCGTTCAGAAGGTGATGCAAATAGAGACCTTAATTTGTGGAATCTTGTTATTGTAATAATCGAAGATAGCTAATATACACGCCCGCAGAAACCATCAATCACGAATGTGTCATTCGGGCATCGCGGATGAAGACATCGTGTGTTTAAGAAAGATGACGGAATGATGACATCGATTCTCTCAGTATGACAAAACAAAGGCAGCACAGTTGCCAGGTAGTCTTTGTTTGCCTTATTCTGTTTGTTAACAGAGCAATCGCAACGGCAGCGCCGTACAGATACATCTTGAATACGTTCTTGTACTTATTACGGCGTCTATTGTAGAAATTTGACAAGATGATGAGAGTTCAAACAAATTGTATTTAACTTATTTTGCTTAAGACGACTTTGAGTTGAATCAATGTGTCTACATGCCTGTTTGTACATGCACCATGGGCTAGGATGCGATCGATCGTACCATAATTACTGGCTTAGCTGTACCCTTATTATCTAATCCTAATGTTATCCGTGGGTAATTCGTTTAATCAATCATTGCACAAGACAAATCGAATATGGAAAATGGGGATCAAATATGGGTTGCTGTTGGTGAAGTGGGGATATCTGGATAACAGAAATAGGACTGATTACGCCACGGTGACTTATGCACATTTGTGCACAGCAAGAAAACCACTGAATTGATCAAGACCAGATTATAGCTTGTATGGAGATACTGGGTCCATAACGAATGGGGTTATCAAGAATGCTTCATGAAATAATCCGGTTAATGACGTTTATAAATGTCATTGCCAGTTTTTATACAGGTAATTGTATAATGAGACACACAAGTACACCAAGATCGTCTGAATCTAAGACCTCCAAAAACTGGAAACTTAGTTGGACCGAAAGTTCGGGTAAAGACGACAGTAGATCAAAACAGGGCATATCCACTAATAACATCGGCGTCAGCATTTGTATCGCAATTGTTGTAGAAGCATCACTTGCAATATTACGGCCTTTGAGCTGGAAGTCTCTTTGGCCCATATTCCATTCTGTATGAGGGTTCTCCTCGAAAGGGTGGCCTAGTAACAGGCAGCAGCTTTTTAAGGTGAGAGGTATTTGCTAACGATATAATGTGCCAATATTATCGAAATCAACCTGACGAAATGCTAGTTACAGTAATTCATTGAAATAAAAGCTTATGCAGTCAATATGATCGATACATTGCTTATAAACCGCATCCGTAAACAATATTGCATAATGCTTAATCTTAATCCTGCGTAGAAATGATGGACAGCATATTGGTATGACTATTTTCGAAAAGGGTAGTGCGACTTTAACCACGGTCATTATAAATTTCGATCCACCTATAGGTACGATATTTACATGCAATCATTGCTGGCTCATAACACTATGGCATCGATCACACGCAGTCTGTGCCAAAAAGTGATGCATTTAGCCATAACGCCTCGGGACTGGCTCATGATTGCTATATGAGTGATAATTCACCGAAATGAACCGTCTCGTGAGGCCACAATATCATTGTAATTAACGCCTGGATCACAACTTGCCATTTACAAACTCCACT
>CM067352.1:13046612-13071885 GCA_034190875.2 Urechis unicinctus | reverse complement strand
GTATAGATAGATATATAAGCTTTGATCATTTGAAAAAAACTCTAGTAAAATGGATCTAATTGTGAATAGATAAAGGTAAGATGGTGAAATTTTCAGGTGGATTTTGCCTAGAGGGCGATGTATTTAAGGGGAGATGTCCAATTATTTCAATACACTTAATTGATCACCATTGTGATATCACCACGTGATATATATATTATGTGACCTCAGACCACAATTCTACCATCACCGACACATGACGACTTGTTATTTTATATTAAATGTGCCAAACTAGCTCAGTCAGTAGAGCACATGCATAATAATCTCAGGGTCATAAGTTCGAGTCCAGGTTGAGCTAAAATATAAATTTGATTACATCAGAATTTTGTATAAATGAATATATTTCTCTATCAATCGAGATGTTACTACATGCATATACCTATACATTTAAATATACATACATAATTGCATACATAAATATATATATAAAAAAAATTCTGACATATTTATATATAAACATATCTATATATGTACATTATTTCTGAATATATATATGTATGTATATATGTATATATATATATATAATGGTGATTGCATGTGCCCATCTAGCTCAGTCGGTAGAACACGCGACTTCTAATCTCAGGGTCTGGGTTCGAGTGCGCGTTTAGTCCGCGTTTGGGGGCAAGTTAATATGTTGTTATTTTCAGAATTATATAAATATATACATAAATAGATATATAAATATAGATAGATATATAAATATATATGTAATAATACAAAAGCAAGTTGATTATGTATAAATTGATATATGAATCTATATATATATATATTATTCATAAATATAAAACAAATATTTGTGTGTTATATATATATACATATGTATAGATAGATATATAAGCTTTGATCATTTGAAAAAAACTCTAGTAAAATGGATCTAATTGTGAATAGATAAAGGTAAGATGGTGAAATTTTCAGGTGGATTTTGCCTAGAGGGCGATGTATTTAAGGGGAGATGTCCAATTATTTCAATACACTTAATTGATCACCATCGTGATATCACCACGTGATATATATATTATGTGACCTCAGACCACAATTCTACCATCACCGACACATGACGACTTGTTATTTAATTAAATGTGCCAAAACTAGCTCAGTCAGTAGAGCACATGCATAATAATCTCAGGGTCATAAGTTCGAGTCCAGGTTGAGCTAAAATATAAATTTGATTACATCAGAATTTGTATATAAATGAATATATTTCTCTATCAATCGAGATGTTACTACATGCATATACCTATACATTTAAATATACATACATAATTGCATACATAAATATATATAAAAAAATTCTGACATATTTATATATAAACATATCTATATATGTACATTATTTCTGAATATATATATATGTATATATATGTATATATAATTATATATATATAATGGTGATTGCATGTGCCCGTCTAGCTCTGTCGGTAGACCACGCAACTTCTAATCTCAGGGTCTTTGGTTCAAGGGCGCATTGAGTCAGCGTTTGGGGGCAGTTGATATGTTATTTGTATCACAATTATATAAATATATACATAAATAGATATATAAATATAGATAGATGTATAAATATATATGTAATTTTATCAAAGCAAGTTGATTATGTATAAATTGATAAATGAATCTATATATATATTTATACATATAAATATAAACAAATATTTGTGTATACATATATATGATATAAATTTTCATACATATGTATGGATAGATATATAAGTTTTGATCATTCGAAAAACTCTAGTAAAATGGATCTAATTGTGAATAGATAAAGGTAAGATGGTGAAATTTTCAGGTGGATTTTGCCTAGAGGGCGATGTATTTAAGGGGAGATGTCCAATTATTTCAATACACTTAATTGATCACCATCGTGATATCACCACGTGATATATATATTATGTTACCTCAGACCACAATTCTACCATCACCGACACATGAAGACTTGTTATTTAAAAATTAAATGTGCCAAACTAGCTCAGTCAGTAGAGCACATGCATAATAATCTCAGGGTCATAAGTTCGAGTCCAGGTTGAGCTAAAATATAAATTTGATTACATCAGAATTTTGTATAAATGAATATATTTCTCTATCAATCGAGATGTTACTACATGCATATACCTATACATTTAAATATACATACATAATTGCATACATAAATATATATATAAAAATTCTGACATATTTATATATAAACATATCTATATATGTACATTATTTCTGAATATATATATGTATGTATATATGTATATATATATATATAATGGTGATTGCATGTGCCCGTCTAGCTCAGTCGGTAGACCACGCGACTTCTAATCTCAGGGTCTGGGTTCAAGTGCGCGTTTAGTCCGCGTTTGGGGCAAGTTAATATGTTGTTATTTTCAGAATTATATAAATATATACATAAATAGATATATAAACATAGATAGATATATAAATATATATGTAATAATACAAAAGCAAGTTGATTATGTATAAATTGATATATGAATCTATATATATATATTTATTCAGATAAATATAAACAAATATTTGTGTGTTTATATATATACATATGTATAGATAGATATATAAGCTTTGATCATTTGAAAAAAACTCTAGTAAAATGGATCTAATTGTGAATAGATAAAGGTAAGATGGTGAAATTTTCAGGTGGATTTTTGCCTAGAGGGCGATGTATTTAAGGGGAGATGTCCAATTATTTCAATACACTTAATTGATCACCATCGTGATATCACCACGTGATATATATATTATGTGACCTCAGACCACAATTCTACCATCACCGACACATGAAGACTTGTTATTTTAATATTAAATGTGCCAAACTAGCTCAGTCAGTAGAGCACATGCATAATAATCTCAGGGTCATAAGTTCGAGTCCAGGTTGAGCTAAAATATAAATTTGATTACATCAGAATTTTGTATAAATGAATATATTTCTCTATCAATCGAGATGTTACTACATGCATATACCTATACATTTAAATATACATACATAATTGCATACATAAATATATATATAAAAAATTCTGACATATTTATATATAAACATATCTATATATGTACATTATTTCTGAATATATATATGTATGTATATATATATATATATATATAATGGTGATTGCATGTGCCCGTCTAGCTCAGTCGGTAGACCACGCGACTTCTAATCTCAGGTCTGGGTTCGAGTGCGCGTTTAGTCCGCGTTTGGGGCAAGTTATATGTTTTTTGTTCATTTTCAGAATTATATAAATATATACATAAATAGATATATAAATATAGATAGATATATAAATATATATATAATAATATACAAAAGCAAGTTGATTATGTATAAATTGATATATGAATCTATATATATATATTTATTCAGATAAATATAAACAAATATTTGTGTATATATATATATATATATATAGATAGATATATAGATATATAAAGCTTTGATCATTTGAAAAAAAACTCTAGTAAAATGGATCTAATTGTGAATAGATAAAGGTAAGATGGTGAAATTTTCAGGTGGATTTTGCCTAGAGGGCGATGTATTTAAGGGGAGATGTCCAATTATTTCAATACACTTAATTGATCACCATCGTGATATCACCACGTGATATATATATTATGTGACCTCAGACCACAATTCTACCATCACCGACACATGACGACTTGTTATTTTATATTAAATGTGCCAAACTAGCTCAGTCAGTAGAGCACATGCATAATAATCTCAGGGTCATAAGTTCGAGTCCAGGTTGAGCTAAAATATAAATTTGATTACATCAGAATTTTGTATAAATGAATATATTTCTCTATCAATCGAGATGTTACTACATGCATATACCTATACATTTAAATATACATACATAATTGCATACATAAATATATATATACAAATTCTGACCTATTTATATATAAACATATCTATATATGTACATTATTTCTGAATATATATATGTATGTATATATATATATATATATATATATATGGTGATTGCATGTGCCCGTCTAGCTCTGTCGGTAGACCACGCACTTCTAATCTCAGGTCTTTGGTTCAAGGGCGCATTGAGTCAGCGTTTGGGGCAGTTGATATGTTATTTGTATCACAATTATATAAATATATACATAAATAGATATATAAATATAGATAGATGTATAAATATATATGTAATTTTATCAAAGCAAGTTGATTATGTATAAATTGATAATGAATCTATATATATATTTATACATATAAATATAAACAAATATTTGTGTATACATATATATGATATAAATTTTCATACATATGTATGGATAGATATATAAGTTTTGATCATTCGAAAAAAACTCTAGTAAAATGGATCTAATTGTGAATAGATAAAGGTAAGATGGTGAAATTTTTTTCAGGTGGATTTTGCCTAGAGGGCGATGTATTTAAGGGGAGATGTCCAATTATTTCAATACACTTAATTGATCACCATCGTGATATCACCACGTGATATATATATATATGTGACCTCAGACCACAATTCTACCATCACCGACACATGAAGACTTGTTATTTTAAATTAAATGTGCCAAACTAGCTCAGTCAGTAGAGCACATGCATAATAATCTCAGGGTCATAAGTTCGAGTCCAGGTTGAGCTAAAATATAAATTTGATTACATCAGAATTTTGTATAAATGAATATATTTCTCTATCAATCGAGATGTTACTACATGCATATACCTATACATTTAAATATACATACATAATTGCATACATAAATATATATAAAAAAATTCTGACCTATTTATATATAAACATATCTATATATGTACATTATTTCTGAATATATATATGTATGTATATATGTATATATATATATAATGGTGATTGCATGTGCCCGTCTAGCTCAGTCGGTAGACCACGCGACTTCTAATCTCAGGGTCTGGGTTCGAGTGCGCGTTTAGTCCGCGTTTGGGGCAAGTTAATATGTTGTTATTTTCAGAATTATATAAATATATACATAAATAGATATATAAATATAGATAGATATATAAATATATATAATAATAATACAAAAGCAAGTTGATTATGTATAAATTGATATATGAATCTATATATATATTTATTCAGATAAATATAAACAAATATTTGTGTGTTTATATATATACATATGTATAGATAGATATATAAGCTTTGATCATTTGAAAAAAACTCTAGTAAAATGGATCTAATTGTGAATAGATAAAGGTAAGATGGTGAAATTTTCAGGTGGATTTTGCCTAGAGGGCGATGTATTTAAGGGGAGATGTCCAATTATTTCAATACACTTAATTGATCACCATCGTGATATCACCACGTGATATATATATTATGTGACCTCAGACCACAATTCTACCATCACCGACACATGAAGACTTGTTATTTTAAATTAAAATGGCCAAACTAGCTCAGTCAGTAGAGCACATGCATAATAATCTCAGGGTCATAAGTTCGAGTCCAGGTTGAGCTAAAATATAAATTTGATTACATCAGAATTTTGTATAAATGAATATATTTCTCTATCAATCGAGATGTTACTATATGCATATACCTATACATTTAAATATACATACATAATTGCATACATAAATATATATAAAAAAATTCTGACATATTTATATATAAACATATCTATATATGTACATTATTTCTGAATATATATATGTATGTATATATATATATATATATATATATATATATAATGGTGATTGCATGTGCCCGTCTAGCTCTGTCGGTAGACCACGCAACTTCTAATCTCAGGGTCTTTGGTTCAAGGGCGCATTGAGTCAGCGTTTGGGGGCAGTTGATATGTTATTTGTATCACAATTATATAAATATATACATAAATAGATATATAAATATAGATAGATGTATAAATATATATGTAATTTTATCAAAGCAAGTTGATTATGTATAAATTGATATATGAATCTATATATATATATTTATACATATAAATATAAACAAATATTTGTGTATACATATATATGATATAAATTTTCATACATATGTATGGATAGATATATAAGTTTTGATCATTCGAAAAACTCTAGTAAAATGGATCTAATTGTGAATAGATAAAGGTAAGATGGTGAAATTTTCAGGTGGATTTTGCCTAGAGGGCGATGTATTTAAGGGGAGATGTCCAATTATTTCAATACACTTAATTGATCACCATCGTGATATCACCACGTGATATATATATTATGTGACCTCAGACCACAATTCTACCATCACCGACACATGACGACTTGTTATTTTATATTAAATGTGCCAAACTAGCTCAGTCAGTAGAGCACATGCATAATAATCTCAGGGTCATAAGTTCGAGTCCAGGTTGAGCTAAAATATAAATTTGATTACATCAGAATTTTGTATAAATGAATATATTTCTCCATCAATCGAGATGTTACTACATGCATATACCTATACATTTAAATATACATACATAATTGCATACATAAATATATATAAAAAAATTCTGACATATTTATATATAAACATATCTATATATGTACATTATTTCTGAATATATATATGTATGTATATATGTATATATAATTATATATATATAATGGTGATTGCATGTGCCCGTCTAGCTCTGTCGGTAGACCACGCAACTTCTAATCTCAGGGTCTTTGGTTCAAGGGTGCATTGAGTCAGCGTTTGGGGGCAGTTGATATGTTATTTGTATCACAATTATATAAATATATACATAAATAGATATATAAATATAGATAGATGTATAAATATATATGTAATTTTATCAAAGCAAGTTGATTATGTTTAAATTGATATATGAATCTATATATATATTTATACATAAATATAAACAAATATTTTGTGTACATATATATATATAAATTTTCATACATATGTATGGATAGATATATAAGTTTTGATCATTCGAAAAACTCTAGTAAAATGGATCTAATTGTGAATAGATAAAGGTAAGATGGTGAAATTTTCAGGTGGATTTTGCCTAGAGGGCGATGTATTTAAGGGGAGATGTCCAATTATTCAATACACTTAATTGATCACCATCGTGATATCACCACGTGATATATATATATTATGTTACCTCAGACCACAATTCTACCATCACCGACACATGAAGACTTGTTATTTAAAAATTAAATGTGCCAAACTAGCTCAGTCAGTAGAGCACATGCATAATAATCTCAGGGTCATAAGTTCGAGTCCAGGTTGAGCTAAAATATAAATTTGATTACATCAGAATTTTGTATAAATGAATATATTTCTCTATCAATCGAGATGTTACTACATGCATATACCTATACATTTAAATATACATACATAATTGCATACATAAATATATATATATACAAATTCTGACCTATTTATATATAAACATATCTATATATGTACATTATTTCTGAATATATATATGTATGTATATATGTATATATATATATAATGGTGATTGCATGTGCCCGTCTAGCTCAGTCGGTAGACCACGCGACTTCTAATCTCAGGGTCTGGGTTCGAGTGCGCGTTTAGTCCGCGTTTGGGGCAAGTTAATATGTTGTTATTTTCAGAATTATATAAATATATACATAAATAGATATATAAACATAGATAGATATATAAATATATATGTAATAATACAAAAGCAAGTTGATTATGTATAAATTGATATATGAATCTATATATATATTTATTTATTCAGATAAATATAAACAAATATTTGTGTTTTTATATATATACATATGTATAGATAGATATATAAGCTTTGATCATTTGAAAAAAACTCTTGTAAAATGGATCTAATTGTGAATAGATGAAGGTGAGTTGGTGAAATTTTCAGGTGGATTTTTGCCTAGAGGGCGATGTATTTAAGGGGAGATGTCCAATTATTTCAATACACTTAATTAATCACCATCGTGATATCACCACGTGATATATATATTATGTGACGTCAGACCACAATTCTACCATCACCGACACATGAAGACTTGTTATTTTAAACTAAATGCCAAACTAGCTCAGTCAGTAGAGCACATGCATAATAATCTCAGGGTCATAAGTTCGAGTCCAGGTTGAGCTAAAATATAAATTTGATTACATCAGAATTTTGTATAAATGAATATATTTCTCTATCAATCGAGATGTTACTACATGCATATACCTATACATTTAAATATACATACATAATTGCATACATAAATATATATAAAAAATTCTGACATATTTATATATAAACATATCTATATATGTACATTATTTCTGAATATATATATATGTATATATATATATATATAATATATATATATATAATGGTGATTGCATGTGCCCGTCTAGCTCTGTCGGTAGACCACGCACGCTTCTAATCTCAGGGTCTTTGGTTCAAGGGCGCATTGAGTCAGCGTTTGGGGGCAGTTGATATGTTATTTTGTATCACAATTATATAAATATATACATAAATAGATATATAAATATAGATAGATGTATAAATATATATGTAATTTTATCAAAGCAAGTTGATTATGTATAAATTGATATATGAATCTATATATATATTTATACATATAAATATAAACAAATATTTGTGTATACATATATATGATATAAATTTTCATACATATGTATGGATAGATATATAAGTTTTGATCATTCGAAAAACTCTAGTAAAATGGATCTAATTGTGAATAGATAAAGGTAAGATGGTGAAATTTTCAGGTGGATTTTGCCTAGAGGGCGATGTATTTAAGGGGAGATGTCCAATTATTTCAATACACTTAATTGATCACCATCGTGATATCACCACGTGATATATATATTATGTGACCTCAGACCACAATTCTACCATCACTGACACATGAAGACTTGTTATTTTAAATTAAATGTGCCAAACTAGCTCAGTCAGTAGAGCACATGCATAATAATCTCAGGGTCATAAGTTCGAGTCCAGGTTGAGCTAAAATATAAATTTGATTACATCAGAATTTTGTATAAATGAATATATTTCTCTATCAATCGAGATGTTACTACATGCATATACCTATACATTTAAATATACATACATAATTGCATACATAAATATATATATATAAAATTCTGACCCTATTTATATATAAACATATCTATATATGTACATTATTTCTGAATATATATATATGTATGTATATATATATATATATATATATATGGTGATTGCATGTGCCCGTCTAGCTCAGTCGGTAGACCACGCGACTTCTAATCTCAGGGTCTGGGTTCAAGTGCGCGTTTAGTCCGCGTTTGGGGCAAGTTAATATGTTGTTATTTTCAGAATTATATAAATATATACATAAATAGATATATAAATATAGATAGATATATAAATATATATGTAATAATACAAAAAGCAAGTTGATTATGTATAAATTGATATATGAATCTATATATATATATTTATTCATATAAATATAAACAAATATTTGTGTGTATATATATATACATATGTATGGATAGATATATAAGTTTTGATCATTTGAAAAAAACTAGTAAAATGGATCTAATTGTGAATAGATGAAGGTGAGATGGTGAAATTTATCAGGTGGATTTGCCCTAGAGGGCGATGTATTTAAGGGGAGATGTCCAATTATTTCAATACACTTTAATTGATCACCATCGTGATATCACCACGTGATATATATATTATTATGACGTCAGACCACAATTCTACTACCATCACCGACACATGAAGACTTGTCATTTAATTAATGTGCCAAAACTAGCTCAGTCAGTAGAGCACATGCATAATAATCACAGGGTCATAAGTTCGAGTCCAGGTTGAGCTAAAATATAAATTTGATTGCATCAGAATTTTGTATAAATGAATATATTTCTCTATCAATCGAGATGTTACTACATGCATATACCTATACATTTAAATATACATACATAATTGCATAGCATAAATATATATATATAAAAAATTCTGACATATTTATATATAAACATATCTATATATGTACATTATTTCTGAATATATATATATGTATATATGTATATATATATATATATATATATATATTATATATATATATATATATATATATATATATATATATATATATATATATATATATATATATATATATATATATATATATATATATATATATATATTTATATATAATGGTGATTGCATGTGCCCGTCAAGCTCAGTCGGTAGACCACGCGACTTCTAATCTCAGGGTCTTTGGTTCGAGTGCGCATTGAGTCAGCGCGTTTTGGGGCAGTTTATATGTTATTTGTATCACAATTATATAAATATATACATAAATAGATATATAAATATAGATAGATATATAAATATATATGTAATTTTATAAAAGCAAGTTGATTATGTATAAATTGATATATGAATCTATATATATATTTATACATATAAATATTATCAAATATTTGTGTATATATATATATAATATAAATTTTCATACATATGTATGGATAGATATATAAGTTTTGATCATTCGAAAAAACTCGAGTAAAATGGATCTAATTGTGAATAGATAAAGGTGAGATGGTGACATTTTCAGGTGGATTTTGCCTAGAGGGCGATGTATTTTAAGGGGAGATGTCCAATTATTTCAATACGCTTAATTGATCACCATAGTGATATCACCACGCGATATATATATTATGTGACCTCAGACCACAATTCTACCATTACCGACACATGAAGACTTGTCATTCTAAATTAAATGTGCCAAACTAGCTCAGTCAGTAGAGCACATGCATATTAATCACAGGGACATATGTTAGAATCCAGGTTGAGATTAATTATAAATTTGATTACATCAGAATTTTGTATAATGAATATATTTCTCTATCAATCGAGATGTTACTACTACATGCATATACCTATACATTTAAATATACATACATAATTGCATACATAAATATATATATAAAAAAATTCTGACATTTATATATAAAACATATCATATATATATAAATTATTTCTGAATATATTATGTATGATATATGTATATATATATAATATATATATATATGATTGCATGTGCCCGTCTAGCTCAGTCGGTAGACCACGCGACTTCTATAGGTCTTTGGTTCAAGTGCGCATTGAGTCAGTGGTCCGCATTTGGGGCTAGTTGATATGTTATTTATCACAATTATATAAATATATACATAAATAGATATATATATAGATAGATATATATATATATGTAATAATCATATTGATTATGTATAAATTGATATATGAATCTATATATATATATATACATATATATATAACATATATTTATATATATATATATATATATATATATATACATATGTATGGATAGATATATAAGTTTTGATCATTTGAAAAACTCGGTAAAATGGATCTAATTGTGAATAGATAAAGGTAAGATGGTGAAATTTTCAGGTGGATTTTTAGAGGGCGATGTTTTAAAGGGGAGATGTCCAATTATTTCAATACACTTAATTTTCACCATCGTGATATCACCACGTGATATATATATATGTGACCTCAGACCACAATTCTAATCATACCGACACATGATATACTTGTTATTTTAAATTAAATGTGCCAAACTAGCTCAGTCAGTAGAGCACATGCATAATAATCTCAGGGTCATAAGTTCGAGTCCAGGTTGAGCTAAAATATAAATTTGATTACATCAGAATTTGTATATAAATGAATATATTTCTCTATCATCGAGAGTTTTACTACATGCATATACTATACATAAATACTATAATGTTGATCTAATTGCATACATAAAGAAGGTGATATATGCAATTATCATTTGCCTAAATGGCGATGTTTTTAAGGGGAGATGTCCACTTATTTCAATATACTTAATTGATCCCCATCGTGATATCACCACGTGATATATATATTATGTGACGTCAGACAACAATTATACCATCACCGATATACATGAAGATATATATATTTATATATAATGGTGATTGCATGTGCCCGTCAAGCTCAGTCGGTAGACCACGCGACTTCTAATCTCAGGGTCTTTGGTTCGAGTGCGCGTTGAGTCAGCGTTTGGGGCAGTTGATATGTTATTTGTATCACAATTATATAAAATATATACATAAATAGATATATAAATATAGATAGATATATAAATATATATGTAATTTTATAAAAGCAAGTTGATTATGTATAAATTGATATATGAATCTATATATATATATATATATATTTATACATATAAATATAAACAAATATTTGTGTATATATATATATATATAATATAAATTTTTCATACATATGTATGGATAGATATATAAGTTTTGATCATTTGAAAAACTCTAGTAAAATGGATCTAATTGTGAATAGATAAAGGTGAGGTGGTGAAATTTTCAGGTGGATTTTGCCTAGAGGGCGATGTATTTAAGGGGAGATGTCCAATTATTTCATTACACTTAATTGATCACCATCGTGATATCACCACGTGATATATATATTATGTGACGTCAGACCACAATTCTACCATTACCGACACAAGAAGACTTGTTATTCTGAATTGAATGTGCCAAACTAGCTCAGTCAGTAGAGCACATGCATAATAATCACAGGGTCATAAGTTCGAGTCCAGGTTGAGCTAAAATATAAATTTGATTACATCAATTTTTTGTATAAATGAATATATTTCTCTATCAATCGATATGTAACTACATGCATATACCTATACATTTAAATATACATACATAATTGCATGCATCAATATATATAAAAAAAAATTCTGACATATTTATATATAAACAATCTATATATGTACATTATTTCAGAATATATATATATATATATAAAATATATGTATATATATATATATATATATATATATATATATATATATATATATATATATATATATATATATATATATATATATATATATATATATATATATATATATATATATAATGGTGATTGCATGTGCCCGTCAAGCTCAGTCGGTAGACCACGCGACTTCTAATCTCAGGGTCTTTGGTTCGAGTGCGCATTGAGTCAGCGTTTTGGGGTAGTTTATATGTTATTTGTATCACAATTATATAAATATATACATAAATAGATATATAAATATAGATAGATATATAAATATATATGTAATTTTATAAAAGCAAGTTGATTATGTATAAATTGATATATGAATCTATATATATATATTATACATATAAATATTATAACAAATATTTGTGTATATATATATATAATATAAATTTTTCATACATATGTATGGATAGATATATAAGTTTTGATCATTCGAAAAAACTCGAGTAAAATGGATCTAATTGTGAATAGATAAAGGTGAGATGGTGACATTTTCAGGTGGATTTTGCCTAGAGGGCGATGTCCATTTTCAAGGGGAGATCACCATCGTGATCCAATTATTTCAATGACCTCTTAATTGATCACCATTATTTCGTGATATCACCACGTGATATCACCACGTATATATATTATGTTCGACGTCAGACAACAATTCTACCATCACCGACACATGAAGACTTGTCATGCCAATTCAATGTGCCAAACTAGCTCAGTCAGTAGAGCACATGCATAATAATCACAGGGTCATAAGTTCGAGTCCAGGTTGTGCTAAAATATAAATTTGATTACATCAGAATTTTGTATAAATGAATATATTTCTCTATCAATCGATATGCAACTACATGCATATACCTATACATTTAAATATACATACATAATTGCAAGCATAAATATATATATAAAAATTCTGGCATATTTATATATAAACATATCTATATATGTACATTATTTCTGAATATATATATATGTATATATGTATATATATATATATATATATATATGATATATATATATATATATATATATATATATATATATATATATATATATATATATATATATATATATATATATATATATATATATATATATATAATGGTGATTGCATGTGCCCGTCAAGCTCAGTCGGTAGACCACGCGACTTCTAATCTCAGGGTCTTTGGTTCGAGTGCGCATTGAGTCAGCGTTTTTGGGGGCAGTTTTATATATGTTGTTATTTTCATCACAATTATATAAATATATACATAAATAGATATATAAATATAGATAGATATATAAATATATATTTAATTTTATAAAAGCAAGTTGATTATGTATAAATTGATATATGAATCTATATATATATATTTTATACATATAAATATATCAAATATTTGTGTATATATATATATAATATAAATTTTTTCATACATACATATGTATGGATAGATATATAAGTTTTGATCATTCGAAAAAAAAACTCGAGTAAAATGGATCTAATTGTGAATAGATAAAGGTGAGATGGTGACATTTTCAGGTGGATTTAGCCTAGAGGGCGATGTATTTAAGGGGAGATGTCCAATTATTTCAATACGCTTAATTGATCACCATCGTGATATCACCAAGCGATATATATATTATGTGACCTCAGCCAACAATTCTACCATTACCGACACATGAAGACTTGTCATTCTAAATTAAATGTGCCAAACTAGCTCAGTCAGTAGAGCACATGCATAATAATCACAGGGTCATATGTTCAAGTCCAGGTTGAGCTAAAATACTAACTTGATTATATCGGAATTTTGTATAAATGAATATATTTCTCTATCAATCGATATGTAACTACATGCATATACCTATACATATAAATATACATACATAATTGCATGCATATATATATAAAAAAAATTCTGACAACTTTATATACAAACATATCTATATATGTACATTATTACTGACTATATATGCATAAATATATATATATATATATATATATATATATATATATATATATATATATATATATATATATATATATATATATATATATATATATATATATATATATATATATATATATATATATATGTAATGGTGATTGCATGTGCCCGTGTGGCTCAGTCGGTAGACCATGCGACTTCTAATCTCAGAGTCTGGGTTCGAGTGCGCGTTTAGTCCGCGTTTGGGGCAAGTTAATATGTTGTTATTTTCAGAATTATATAAATATATACATAAATAGATATATAAATATAGATAGATATATAAATATATATGTAATAATACAAAAGCAAGTTGATTATGTATAAATTGATATATGAATCTATGTATATATATTTATTCATTTAAATATAAACAAATATTTGTGTGTATATATATATATACATATGTATGGATAGATATATAAGTTTTGATCACTTGAAAAACTCTAGTAAAATGGATCTAATTGTAAATAGAAGAAGGTGAAATGGTGCAATTATCAGGTGGATTTTGCCTAGATGGCGATGTTTTTAAGGGGAGATGTCCACTTATTTCAATACACTTAATTGATCCCCATCGTGATATCACCACGTGATATATATATTATGTGACGTCAGACAACAATTCTACCATCACCGACACATGAAGATATATATATATATTATATATAATGGTGATTGCATGTGCCCGTCAAGCTCAGTCGGTAGACCACGCGACTTCTAATCTCAGGGTCTTTGGTTCGAGTGCGCATTGAGTCAGCGTTTGGGGCTAGTTGATATGTTATTTGTATCACAATTATATAAATATATACATAAATAGATATATAAATATAGATAGATAAATAAATATATATGTAATTTTATAAAAGCAAGTTGATTATGTATAAATTGATATATGAATCTATATATATATATATATATTTATACATATAAATATAAACAAATATTTTTGTGTATATATATATATATACATATGTATGGATAGATATATAAGTTTTGATCATTTGAAAAAAACTCTAGTAAAATGGATCTAATTGTGAATAGATGAAGGTGAGATGGTGAAATTTTCATGTGGATTTTTTGCCTAGAGGGCGATGTATTTAAGGGGAGATGTCCAATTATTTCAATACGCTTAATTGATCACCATCGTGATATCACCAAGTGATATATATATTATGTGACCTCAGCCAACAATTCTACCATTACCGACACATGAAGACTTGTCATTCTAAATTAAATGTGCCAAACTAGCTCAGTCAGTAGAGCACATGCATAATAATCACAGGGTCATAAGTTCGAGTCCAGGTTGAGCTAAAATATAACTTGATTACATCGGAATTTTGTATAAATGAATATATTTCTCTATCAATCGATATGTAACTACATGCATATACCTATACATTTAAATATACATACATAATTGCATGCATATATATATAAAAAAAATTCTGACAATTTATATACAAACATATCTATATATGTACATTATTTCTGACTATATATGCATATATATATATATATATATATATATATATATATATATATATATATATATATATATATATATATATATATATATATATATATATATATATATATATATATATATATATATATGCAATGGTGATTGCATGTGCCCGTGTGGCTCAGTCGGTAGACCACGCGACTTCTAATCTCAGAGTCTGGGTTCGAGTGCGCGTTTAGTCCGCGTTTGGGGGAAATTAATATGTTGTTATTTTCAGAATTATATAAATATATACATAAATAGATATATAAATATAGATAGATATATAAATATATATGTAATAATACAAAAGCAAGTTGATTATGTATAAATTGATATATGAATCTATATATATATATTTTATTCATATAAATATAAACAAATATTTGTGTGTATATATATATAATATAAATTTTCATACATATGTATGGATAGATATATAAGTTTTGATCATTTGAAAAACTCTAGTAAAATGGATCTAATTGTGAATAGATGAAGGTGAGATGGTGAATCTTTCAGGTGGATTTTGCCTAGAGGGCGATGTTTTTAAGGGGAGATGTCCAATTATTTCATTACACTTAATTGATCACCATCGTGATATCACCACGTGATATATATATTATGTGACGTCAGACTACAATTCTACCATTACCGACACAAGAAAACTTATTATTCTGAAATTAAATGTGCCAAACTAGCTCAGTCAGTAGAGCACATGCATAATAATCACAGGGTCATAAGTTCGAGTCCAGGTTGAGCTAAAATATAAATTTGATTACATTAGAATTTTGTATAAATTAATATATTTCTCTTATCAATCGATATGTAACTACATGCATATACCTATACATTTAAATATACATACATAATTGCATGCATAAATATATATAAAAAAATTCTGACATATTTATATAAAAACATATCTATATATGTACATTATTTCTGAATATATATATATATATATATATATATATATATATATATATATATAATATATATATTATATGTGCCCGTCTATATCTGTATATATATATATATATATATATATATATCTATATATATATATATATATAATGCGTTATATATTCCGCATTTGATTGCAAGTGCCCGTGTCGGCTCAGTCGGTAGACCACGCGACTTCTAATAATCTCAGGGTCTTTGGTTCGAGTGCGCATTGAGTCAGCGTTTTGGGGTAGTTTATATGTTATTTGTATCACAATTATATAAATTATACATAAATAATATATAAATATTAGATAGATATAAATATATATGTAATATAAAAGCAAGTTGATATGTATAAATTGATATATGAATCTATATATATATTTATACATATAAATATTATCAAATATTTGTGTATATATATATATAATATAAATTTTCATACATATGTATGGATAGATATATAAGTTTTGATCATTCGAAAAAACTCGAGTAAAATGGATCTAATTGTGAATAGATAAAGGTGAGATGGTGACATTTTCAGGTGGATTTAGCCTAGAGGGCGATGTATTTAAGGGGAGATGTCCAATTATTTCAATACGCTTAATTGATCACCATCGTGATATCACCACGCGATATATATATATTATGTGACCTCAGCCAACATTCTACCATTACCGACACATGAAGACTTGTCATTCTAAATTAAATGTGCCAAACTAGCTCAGTCAGTAGAGCACATGCATAATAATCACAGGGTCATAAGTTCGAGTCCAGGTTGAGCTAAAATATCTAACTTGATTATATCGGAATTTTGTATAAATGAATATATTTCTCTATCAATCGATATGTAACTACATGCATATACCTATACATATAAATATACATACATAATTGCATGCATATATATAAAAAAAAATCTCGACAAATTATATACAAACATATCTATATATACATTATTACATGACTATATATGCATAAAATATATATATATATATATATATATATATATATATATATATATATATATATATATATATATATATATATATATATATATATATATATATATATGTAATGGTGATTGCATGTGCCCGTGTGGCTCAGTCGGTAGACCACGCGACTTCTAATCTCAGAGTCTGGGTTCGAGTGCGCGTTTAGTCCGCGTTTGGGGCAAGTTAATATGTTGTTATTTTCAGAATTATATAAATATATACATAAATAGATATATAAATATAGATAGATATATAAATATATATATGTAATATAATAAAAAAGCAAGTTGATTATGTATAAATTGATATATGAATCTATATATATATATATTATTCATTTAAATATAAACAAATATTTGTGTGTATATATATATATACATATATATGGATAGATATATAAGTTTTGATCTTTTGAAAAACTGTAGTAAAATGGATCTAATTGTGAATAGATGAAGGTGAGATGGTGAAATTATCAGGTGGATTTTGCCTAGAGGGCGATGTTTTTAAGGGGAGATGTCCAATTATTTCAATACACTTAATTGATCACCATCGTGATATCACCACGTGATATATATATATTATGTGACGTCAGACAACAATTCTACCATCACCGACACATGAAGACTATATATAAATGTGCCAAACTAGCTCAGTCAGTAGGGTGCATTGCATAATGCCCAGGGTCATAAGTTCTCAGTCGGTAGACCACGCGAATTTCTAATCTCAGGGTCTTTATCAATCGAGAGTGCGCATTATACCTATACATTTAAATATACATACATAATTGCATACATAATATTGATATGTTATTTGTATATCATAATTATAAATATATACATAAATATATATATATATAAATATAGATATAATATAATGATAATGTGCCCGTCTAGCTCAGTCGGTATATTTAGGTTCAAAAGTGCGCGTTTAGTCCGCGTTTGGGGCAAGTTATTATGTATATAAAATATATATATATAGATAGATATATAAATATATATGTAATATACAATATATATAAATATATATGAATATATATATATATATTATTCATATAAATATAAACAAATATTTGTGTGTATATATATATATAAATACATATATGTATGGATTGATATATAAGTTTTGATCATTTGAAAAACTCGAGTAAAATGGATCTAATTGTGAATAGATAAAGGTGAGGTGGGTGACATTTTCAGGTGGATTTAGCCTAGAGGGCGATGTATTTAAGGGGAGATGTCCAATTATTTCAATACGCTTAATTGATATCACCATCGTGATATCACCAACCGATATATATATTATGTGACCTCAGACCAACAATTCTACCATTACCGACACATGAAGACTTGTCATTCTAAATTAAATGTGCCAAACTAGCTCAGTCAGTAGAGCACATGCATAATAATCACAGGGTCATATGTTCAAGTCCAGGTTGAGCTAAAATATAAATTTGATTATATCGGAATTTTGTATAAATGAATATATTTCTCTATCAATCGATATGTAACTACATGCATATACCTATACATATAAATATACATACATAATTGCATGCATATATATATAAAAAAAATTCTGACAACTTTATATACAAACATATCTATATATGTACATTATTACTGACTATATATGCATAAATATATATATATATATATATATATATATATATATATATATATATATATATATATATATATATATATATATATATATATATATATATATATATATATATATATATATATATATGTAATGGTGATTGCATGTGCCCGTGTGGCTCAGTCGGTAGACCATGCGACTTCTAATCTCAGAGTCTGGGTTCGAGTGCGCGTTTAGTCCGCGTTTGGGGCAAGTTAATATGTTGTTTATTTTCAGAATTATATAAATATATACATAAATAGATATATAAATATAGATAGATATATAAATATATATGTCATAATACAAAAGCAAGTTGATTATGTATAAATTGATATATGAATCTATGTATATATATTTATTCATTTAAATATAAACAAATATTTGTGTGTATATATATATACATATGTATGGATAGATATATAAGTTAAGTTTGATCACTTGAAAAAAACTCTAGTAAAATGGATCTAATTGTAAATAGAAGAAGGTGAAATGGTGCAATTATCAGGTGGATTTTGCCTAGATGGCGATGTATTTAAGGGGAGATGTCCAATTATTTCAATACACTTAATTGATCCCCATCGTGATATCACCACGTATATATATATTATGTGACGTCAGACCACAATTCTACCATCACCGACACATGAAGACTTATATATATATATATAAATGGTGATTGCATGTGCCCGTCAAGCTCAGTCGGTAGACCACGCGACTTCTAATCTCAGGGTCTTTGGTTCGAGTGCGCATTGAGTCAGCGTTTGGGGCTAAGTTATATAAACATGTTATTTGTATCATAATTTATATAAATATATACATAAATAGATATATAAATATAGATAGATAAATAAATATATATGTAATATTATAAAAAGCAAGTTGATTATGTATAAATTGATATATGAATCTATATATATATATATATATATTATACATATAAATATAAACAAATATTTGTATATATATATATATATATATATATATTTTCATACATATAATATGGATTGATATATAAGTTTTGATCATTTGAAAAAAAAAACTCTAGTAAATGGATCTAATTGTGAATAGATAAAGGTGAGGTGGTGTGAAATTTTTCAGGTGGATTTTGCCTAGAGGGCGATGTTTTTAAGGGGAGATGTCCAATTATTTCAATACACTTAATTGATCACCATCGTGATATCACCACGTGATATATATATTATGTGACGTCAGACTACAATTCTACCATTACCGACACAAGAAAACTTATTATTTTTGAATTAAATGTGCCAAACTAGCTCAGTCAGTAGAGCACATGCATAATAATCACAGGGTCATAAGTTCGAGTCCAGGTTGAGCTAAAATATAAAATTTGATTACATCAGAATTTTGTATAAATGAATATATTTCTCTATCAATCGATATGTAACTACATGCATATACCTATACATTTAAATATACATACATAATTGCATGCATCAATATATATAAAAAAATTCTGACATATTTATATATAAAAATCTATATATGTACATTATTTCAGAATATATATATATATATATATATATATATATATATATATATATATATATATATATATATATATATATATATATATATATATATATATATATATATATATATATATATATGGTATATATATGTGATTGCATGTGCCCGTCTAGCTCAGTCGGTAGACCACGCGACTTCTAATCTCAGGTTTGGTTCGAGTGCGCGTTTAGTCCGCGTTTGGGGGCAAGTTAATATGTTGTTATTTCACAATTATATAAATATATACATAAATAGATATATAAATATAGATAGATATATAAATATATATGTAATTTTATAAAAGCAAGTTGATTATGTATAAATTGATATATGAATCTATATATATATATTTATGCATATAAATATAAACAAATATTTGTGTGTATATATATATAAATTTTCATACATATGTATGGATAGATATATAAGCTTTGATCATTTGAAAAAAAAACTCTAGTAAAATGGATCTAATTGTGAATAGATGGTTAGATGGTGAAATGTTGAAATTTCAGGTGGATTTTTGCCTAGAGGGCGATGTATTTAAGGGGAGATGTCCAATTATTTCAATACGCTTAATTATCACCATCGTGATATCACCACGTGATATATATATTATGTGACGTCAGACAACAATTCTACCATCACCGACACATGAAGACTTGTCATTACAAATTAAATGTGCCAAACTAGCTCAGTCAGTAGAGCACATGCATAATAATCACAGGGGTCATAAGTTCGAGTCCAGGTTGAGCTAAAATATAAATTTGATTACATCAGAATTTTGTATAAATGAATATATTTCTCTATCAATCGATATGTAACTACATGCATATACCTATACATTTAAATATACATACATAATTGCATACATAATATATATAAAAAAAATTCTGACATATATATAAACATATATATATATGTACATTATTTCTATATATGTACATTATATCGGATGAATATATATATATATATATATATATATATATATATATATATATATATATATATATGGTGATTGCATGTGCCCGTCTAGCTCTGTCGGTAGACCACGCGACTTCTAATCTCAGGTCTTTGGTTCGAGTGCGCGTTTAGTCCGCGCGTTTGGGGCAAGTTAATATGTTGTTATTTTCAATTATATAAATATATACATAAATAGATATATAAATATAGATAGATATATAAATATATATGTAATAATACAAAAGCAAGTTGATTATGTATAAATTGATATATGAATCTATATATATATATTTATTTCATATAAATATAAACAAATATTTGTGTGTATATATATATATATATGTATGGATAGATATATAAGTTTTGATCATTTGAAAAAAACTCGAGTAAAATGGATCTAATTGTGAATAGATGAAGGTGAAGTTGGTGAATTTTTCAGGTGGATTTTTGCCTAGAGGGCGATGTATTTAAGGGGAGATGTCCAATTATTTCAATACGCTTAATTGATCACCATCGTGATATCACCACGTGATATATATATTATGTGACGTCAGACCACAATTCTAACATTACCGACACATGAAGACTTGTCATTCCAAATTAAATGTGCCAAACTAGCTCAGTCAGTAGAGCACATGCATAATAATCACAGGGTCATAAGTTCGAGTCCAGGTTGAGCTAAAATATAAATTTGATTACATCAGAAATTTGTATAAATGAATATATTTCTCTTTCAATCGATATGTAACTACATGCATATACCTATACATTTAAATATACATACATAATTGCATGCATAATATAAATACATATTTATATAAAAACATTCTGACATATTTCGGATATATATAAACATATCTATATATGTACATTATTTCTATAATATATATATATATATATATATATATATATATATATATATATATATATATATATATATATATATATATATATATGGTTATGCATGTGCCCGTCTGGCTCAGTCGGTAGACCACGCGACTTCTAATCTCAGGTCTTGGGTTCGAGTGCGCGTTTAGTCCACTTTGGGGCAAGTTAATATGTTGTTATTTTCAGAATTATATAAATATATACATAAATAGATATATAAATATAGATAGATATATAAATATATATGTAATAATACAAAAGCAAGTTGATTATGTATAAATTGATATATGAATCTATATATATATATTTATTCATATAAATATAAACAAATATTTGTGTGTATATATATATACATATGTATGGATAGATATATAAGTTTTGATCACTTGAAAAACTCTAGTAAAATGGATCTAATTGTGAATAGATGAAGGTGAAATGGTGAAATTATCAGGTGGATTTTGCCTAGAGGGCGATGTATTTAAGGGGAGATGTCCAATTATTTCAATACGCTTAATTGATCACCATCGTGATATCACCAAGCGATATATATATTATGTGACCTCAGCCAACAATTCTACCATTACCGACACATGAAGACTTGTCATTCTAAATTAAATGTGCCTAACTAGCTCAGTCAGTAGAGCACATGCATAATAATCACAGGGTCATATGTTCAAGTCCAGGTTGAGCTAAAATACTAACTTGATTATATCGGAATTTTGTATAAATGAATATATTTCTCTATCAATCGATATGTAACTACATGCATATACCTATACATATAAATATACATACATAATTGCATGCATATATATATATAAAAAATTCTGACAACTTTATATACAAACATATCTATATATGTACATTATTTCTGACTATATATGCATATATATATATATATATATATATATATATATATATATATATATATATATATATATATATATATATATATATATATATATATATATATATATATATATATATATATATATGTAATGGTGATTGCATGTGCCCGTGTGGCTCAGTCGGTAGACCATGCGACTTCTAATCTCAGAGTCGGGGTTCGAGTGCGCGTTTAGTCCGCGTTTGGGGCAAGTTAATATGTTGTCATTTTAAGAATTATATAAATATATACACATATAGATATATAAATATCGATAAATATATATGTAATAATACAAAAGCAAGTTGATTAATTATAAATTGATATATGAATCTATATATACATATTTATTCATATAAATATAAACAAATATTTGTGTGTATATATATATAGATATGTATGGATAGATATATAAGCTTTGATCATTTGAAAAATCTCTAGTAAAATGGATCTAATTGTGCATAGATGAAGGTAAGTTGGTAAATTTTTCAGGTGGATTTTTGCCTAGAGGGCGATGTATTTAAAGGAAGATGTCCAATTATTGCAATACGCTTAATTAATCACCATCGTGATATCACCACGTGATATATATATTATGTGACGTCAGACTACAATTCTACCATTACCGACACAAGAAAACTTATTATTTTGAATTAAATGTGCCAAACAAGCTCAGTCAGTAGAGCACATGCATAATAATCACAGGGTCATAAGTTCGAGTCCAGGTTGAGATAAAATATTAATTTGAATACATCAGAAATTTGTATAAATGAATATATTTCTCTTTCAATCGATATGTAACTACATGCATATACCTATACATTTAAATATACATACATAATTGCATGCATCAATATATATAAAAAAATTCTGACATATTTATATATAAACATATCTATATGTACATTACATTATATATATATATATATATATATATATATATATATATATATATATATATATATATATATATATATATATATATATATATATATATATATATATATATATATATATATATATATATATTTATATATAATGGTGATTGCATGTGCCCGTCTAGCTCAGTCGGTAGACCACGCGACTTCTAATCTCAGGTTCT